>VZQC01001522.1:960537-976825 GCA_009823505.1 Rhizomys pruinosus | reverse complement strand
TATATATATATTTTAGACAGGGTCTCCCTGTAGCCCCAGCTGTCCTAGAACTTGCTATATAGACCAGGCTGGCCTTGAACTCACAGAGATCCACCTGCCTCTGCCTCCCAAGTGCTGGGATTACAGGCATGTGTCACCACGCCCAGCCAAGAGTATTTTTTAGTTTCAGAAGAACTTACATTTTGGGTTCATTCCATGTGTTTAAATCACTCTTCTTTGTACTTGAGCAGGTCCTAAGAGCACGTTTACAGGCACATTGGTCTTGGGCAATATCCCATAATGAGTAACTCAGTAGTACGCTGCACGTGGGTATTGTAGTGACCATTAATAGCAGTATAACAAACTACCTCAAAATTTAATGGCAGAAGCTGAGCGTGCCTGTATTGGGGAAGTCAAGGGTTCTTGCCATGGGTACGAAGGTCAGTCTGCGCTATAGAGCAAGACTCTGCCTCAAAGAAGCAAGAACTTAGTGGTCGAAAACAACTACTCTACAGTGTTTACAAATGTTTGGGAGGAGGTAGGTAGCTGCTCTGCACTCTCTTAGGGCATTCAGGTGGCTTTAGGAATCCAGTAGCTGCACTGGAGCCAGCTGGATGGCCTCACTCATGGGTGGCAGTCAGCATTGGCTGTCAGAAGTTCTCTCTCCCTCAGTGTGGTCTCTCACTCTCAGAGTGGCCAGCCTCATCTTTTTTGTATGTGGCACACAGACTTGCCAGAAGCGAGAGGGCAGCCCCAGTGCACAAGGGCTTCACAAGCTTCTGTTGGTGTCACATTTGCTAATGTTTCAGTGGCCAACGCAAGGTACTTAGCCAAGAGTCAAAATGGGAGGGAACCGTAAAGCACCAGATACTAGGAGGCATGATTCATTAGGGACAATTACTTTAACAATCTACCACAGCTGTTATTCACAATTTATCCAGACATGTCCAATGCCTGGCACAATTGTCTGTTTATTTTCTCATCCTGTCTGGGTTACTCATGAAAATTATTCAAATGCCTTCCAAGCACAATGCCTGGAGGAAATCCCAAGAGGGAGAAGGCCCCAAGGACTGAGTTAGGTCTATCTTTAGCCGGCTTGTGCCACAAAATACCAATAGAAAGGAAAGGGAAACAAATTCCTTGCTAAGTGAAAGAAACCAGTCAGAAAAAAAAACTGCCCTGGAAAATTCTAATTATCTGACACTGCAGAAGAGGTGAAACTATAGAGACAGTAAAAGGATCTACGATTGCCAGAGATCTCAGAACAGGAAACCAGGATGCATAGGCAGAGCATAGCTGGGTTTTAGCGCAGTGAAACTATTCTGTATGATACTGTAATGGTAGATACATGGCCTCATGGGTTTGATAAAACACAGACATATTCAACCAAAGAATTAATTTTTTAAAGGTACAGGGGACCGAATCCTTGACCTTATACGTGTTAGACATGCACTCTAACCCTAAGCTACAGTCCGAATCAGAGTGAATCGTAATATAAGCAATTGACTTCAATTACTAATGTTGTAACGATCTCAGTTTACCAATTGTAATAAGTTAGCCACTTTCATGCAAGATGCTAGTAATTGGGAAGAAGGAAGAGCAGAGTGTATGGGAACTCTGTAGCATCTTCTTTTTCTATAAGCCTAAAATTACCTTAAAAACAGTATATTGAGGATGAGTGTAGTGGTATACACTTGTAATGCCAGCACTTAGAGGAGGCAGAGCTCGAGGTCAACTAAGCTACATAGCAAATAACAGACCAACCTATAACTCATAGTGAGACCCTGTCGCACAGACAAAAATGTTCTTTGATTCTAAAAATCAGTTTTTAGATGAAGCTTAGTGGTAGAGTGCTTGCCTAGAATAAGGACGACAGAGATTCGATTACCAAACACACACACACACACACACACACACACACACACACACACATGCACACATGTGTGCATGCATGCATAGTCAGCATAAATAGAAAAAGATAATTGTAGCCGGGCCTGGTGGTGCATGCCTTTAATCCCAGCACTCGGGAGGTAGAGACAGGTGGATCTCTGTGAGTTCAAGGCTATCCTGGTCTACAGAGCGAGCTCCAGGCCAGCTGGGACTAAAAGGGACACCCTGCCTCAAAAATACCAAAAAAAAAGATCATAGTGGTAGGGTTGTATTGGTGGTTCTCAATGAATCATTCTTCCCAGTCTTAAACCCTTCTCTATTGCCCCCCACCACTGACCTTTCCCTTGACTTTGAAACTTATTTTGGTTATTGAGATGTTAGCAAAGATGGTACAATGGCTTCTTTTCTTGAAGCCCAGGTCTTGTCAAAAAATGTGGGCTGTCGTGCTGGAGAGAGGTAATTTAGAAAGGTCCTGGGAAATGAAACACCACATGGGGAGAGAAAATGCAGGGAAACTCCCACCTCAGCCACAGGTGCAACTGTGGCCACAGGAGGACCCCAATAAATGTTATTCAAGCAGAAGAACCACCTAGTCCAGAATTATCCAGTCAGTTCACAATATCATGGTAATCGGAATTTCAAGGCACTAAGTTTGGGGGTGGGTTTTTGAACAATAAATTGTTAAAGCAAGACGTATTCCTTTAAATAATAGTCTCATGAAACTCTACACTATTGACCGTACTTGAAAATACAGATAGTGTATTTTTTATCCAGCAATATTTTAGGGTTTTTATTTCTCTCTGTTAATTTTACAAAGTAATGGGTTTCATTATGGCATTTCCATACAAGCCAATAAGGCACTTTGATCAAATTCACTGCCTCTATTCATTCTACTTTCTTATTTGTCCCACTTATTTTTTACTTTTTATTTTATGTGTATCAGTGTATTGCCTACATGTTTATAAGTGTACCTGTGTCATGCATCACCCCAGTGGTCCAAAGAGGGCATTGGATATCCTGGAACTGGAGTTAAAGACAGTTATTAGCTGCCATGTAGATGTTGGGAAATGAACTTGGGTCCTCTGCAAGAGCAGCCAGTGCTCTTAACCTCTGAGCCTTTTCTCCAGGCAACTTCCCATTTATTTTTGAGACAGGGTTTCACTCTGTAGCCCAGGCTTGCCTTGCATTCCTTCTGTACACCAGACTAGCCTCTGACTTGTGATCTTCCTGCCTCAGCTTCCAGATTTCCATAATTATAGAATTATGGTCTTCTTTGTTCTTCAAACTCAGAAAGCTCGCATCTCTCTGCACCTTTCTTCTACAGTCCCACCCTCCTCCTTTCTCCTTCCCTCCTCTTCTCCCTCCTCTTCCCCTGTGACTACATTGTGGCCAATGAGATAAACCAAGATGATCTCCCTATTTTCTTTTTTTTTTGGTCTTTTTGAGACAGGGTCTCCCTGTAGCCCCAGCTGTCCTGGAACTCACTCTGTAGACCAGGCTGGCCTTGAACTCACAAAGATCCGCCTGCGTCTGCCTCCCAAGTGCTAGGATGAAAGGCGTGCGCCACCACGCCCGGCTGATCTCCCTATTTTCAATAATATGCACTTTTAGTTAGCTAGCTAGTTAGTTATTGCAGTGCCACAAATAGAGCCAGAGCTTATGCCTGACAGGTAACTACTCAACCACTGAATTATAGCCCAAAGCGCCCAACTTTAACTCACTTGATGGACATCCTTAATTCCCCCTGCAACTTTAATTCTCCTTTCCTATATAACTTAAAGATTAGGATATGGACATCTCTGGGAGTTCAGGGAGGATTTTGCCTACTTATGCTTTAAGAGTTAGGATTTGGAAACCCAAGAGGGTGATACTGCCACTTATGATGATGGAGAAGATTGAGGGGAAGCCATTTAGATGGGAAAACAAATCAAATGGTGTGCCCAAATGCCAATGGTCCCAAAGATATTGATTGACATCAAGGGTCTGGATCTCAGGAGACATATCATATATCCCAGAAATGATTTCAGGACCTGGAAGTCCTTTAGTAAATGATCCCTTTGAAAGGATCCTTTTCAGATAACCACCTAAGGATGAGAAACTATGGGAGGAAGAGCCCTCATCACCTCTTCCCTAGGCTCAACAGCACTAACACTCTTCATTTGGAGAATTGAAAGAACCCAGAAGGGGCCTAAAGATGGTGCAAAAAAACCTCCAAAGGGGACCATTTAGCTGGTCCCCTCAACCACATCTGTAGCCCAGATGTTCCATGTAACCAGAGCACATGCCCACACCAAAAAGCCAACATTATATGCTCCACGAGGTCTGTGGTCAATGTAAAAGTGTGGAGGAACCCATCCACATGGCAAACCAAGTTTGTTATTTATGTCACATCAAAGCCAAGGCCTCAACGAATTACTGCCCTCTGAGGTCATTTAATTATGATTAAGTGAACTAAGAACCAGTGTAAATGGCATTTTATACTCCAGTGAATTAAGGTATGAGATGTAGCCGAAGTGAATAAGATTTATGGCCCAAACTCATGCAACTTTACAGTAATTTCATGACACTTTTACTATGAGGCAAACGATGCCAGTTCTTGAAATAATTAAAAGTACATACCAGCTCGGAGGCTGGGCTTCAGGCATTTCTGGGAAGCCAGGAGACAGAATGAGGAGCAGGCTTCTTTGTGACTATTTTACTCTGGACAGCAGCAGATGTTTCTTTTACCTGCAACAAACATCTCAATTAGGATGGGAGGACTGACCCTGAGCAAGTCACGCTGACCCTAGAAGGTCAGGCCACACCACACATATCCAGGATACAGATTCCTCCCCAAGTGAGTCAGTCCTTCACCCAAATGAAAAATGCTTCTCAGATAATAGCTTTTCAAATCCTTCTCTTCACACACCACTGCTCCATACATTTCTTGATGCCCTTCAGATCACCTTAGTCGCGCTTCCATCCCTGGAAAGCAAGGAGTCACTATCACAAAGAACTGGATAGCAGGCGAAGAGACAGCCAGAACCTGCCACATCTGCTCCTGTCCTCCACTGTCAGCTGGCCTTGGCTTTCCATACTTCCGTTTCTTCAGACTCACTCACCAATTGGCTTCTCATTTTGTTCTTCTCCCTCTCACTAAGATGGATCCCCTGGACAGGTCCCAGAGTCACCCCCCTAAGAGACTAATTATGATACATTTGTTTCTCAGATTTCCAAATTATGAAATTTAGAATTTAAAGACAAATCTGCCATTATAGTCATTGCATCCATGTGCGTTCATGTGTGGGCAGGTCCATCTGTGTGTGCAGGTACATGTATGTGAATGCCAGCAGTGTTCAACTTCAGGTTACATTCCTCAGAAGCCTTCCACCTTGTTTTTTGAAGTCCGGTCTCTCACTGCGACCCAGGGTTTACAGAACGACTATGCTAGCTGGCCAGCAAGTCCCAGGGACCCACCTGTCTCTACCTCCTCAGCATTGGAGTTGCTAGCATGGGCCAACACGACAGCTTTTTTACATCAGTGCTGAGGCTCAGACTCAGCTTCTCATGCTTGCACAGCAGCTCTTTATTAAGTGAGCTTTCTCCTCAGCCCATCACTTTTCTTTTAATTTTTATTTATTTATTTTCATATGTGTATGAATGTACTGTCTGCATGCAGGTTTGTGCACCCGTGTCATGCAATGCCACGGAGGTCAGAAGAGGGTATCGGATTCCCCTGGAACTGGAGTTACAGACGGTTCTCAGCGGCCATGTGGGTGCTGGGGATCAAACATGGCTCCTCTGCAAGAGCAGTCAGCACTCTTAACCACTAGGCCATCTCTCCAGCCCCATATCACAACTTTTCTAAATAACTTCATCACTTTTCTAAGTGACAGCTCAGTTCAACTTACTTTCTGGCCAAAACCCTTCAGTGGATCCCTTTCCAATCAGTGTGCCCTCAGTAAACGACAAGTGTCTCCAGGTATTGATCCACTCAACCCTGGAAAGAGCTGTGTCTTGACCATAGGAAAAGCTATCTTTCAGCTTGTGAAAAAAGTTATAATTAAGCCTTTTAAAATTTGGGTGCCTCTCTAATCTATTTAGTGCTTAAGTAAAACATACACACATTCACATTCTTTTCCTTGATATTTGAGTGCATAGATGATTGGCAGTAGTTCTTGAACATTATACTATATCATAATCAGCAAAGGAACTCATTAAAATGAAGATAGATTTTCATGAATCAGTACATCAGGAATCTCTGTGGTATTGACCAGAAGAGGGTGCCCGATCCCCTGGAGCGGGAGTCACAGGTGGCTGTGAGCAGCAGGGGCTGGGCGGCTGGCTCAGGGGTGAAGAGCACTAGCTAGTCTTGCAGAGGACCCTGATTCAGTCCTAAGTACCCACATGGCTGCCAACAAGTGTCCATAACGCCAGTTCCAGAGGATCCAATGTCCTCTTCTGGTCTCTGCAGGGTTTTCATGACATGGATACAAAACACTCATATAAAAAAAATCACTTGGGGCCAGAGAGATAGCCTAGCGGTTAAGAGCACCAACTGCTCTTGCAGAGGACCTGGGTTCGACCCCCAGCACCCACATGGCGGCTGAGAACCGTCTGTAACTCCAATTCCAGGAGAATTCCAGTTCCAGGGGAATCTGACGCCCTCTTCTGACCTCCGTAGCATTGCACGACATGGGTGCACAGACGTACATGCAGACAGTACATTCATACACATAAAAAATAAATTTAAAAAAGGCCATCTCTCCAGCCCCAAGAAGAAATTTTATTTTAAAAAAATCATTTTTTTTTTTTTTTTGTCTTTTCGAGACAGGGTCTCCCTGTAGCCCCAGCTGTCCTGGAACTCACTCTGTAGACCAGGCTGGCCTTGAACTCACAAAGATCTGCCTGCCTCTGCCTCCCAAGTGCTAGGATTAAAGGTGTGCGCCACCATGCCGGGCCAAAAAAGAGGGAAAAAAATCATTTAAAAGAGAAATAAACCCTCTTGACCCCTGCATCATCTTTCCAGCTCTGAGAAATATTCATTTTTGAAGAAGCAACCTATGTAAGTAAGATAGAGATGGTCTGTGCAGCACACTGGGGGAATTACAGCCCACTCTAGGTAGAGCCACTCTAATTTTATCTAATTCTCCAAAGGCACATGCTGTCTCTTTTTTTATTCACCCATGCTATTTGGTTCATGCTCATGGGATCCCTGTCTCCGTCGAGCACGTCCCTATGTATTCCCTAAGCCTAGACTTCCACCTCAGTTCTTCTGGAAAGGCTCCCCTGACTCCCAGGGCCATGTTTACTCTCTCTCCTGAATCCTCTTTTATTCACCTGGTGCCTCCATGCGTTTACGCCACTCTCGTTTACCATTTTGTCCTTAACAAACTTAGTTCAAGGCAGGCATTCAATAAACATTGGAATCTATGCCCTACCTTGAATTCAGGTCTCAAAGGAAGCCTAACTTCAACTGCCATTTGAGACCTGGCAGTGATAACCTCTGTCAGCCTCAAAACAAAATGAGTCACCAATCCAGCTCTGGACAGAGAGCCAGGTACCTAGTCTTCCCTGTTTCCCAGGTCCTGGTTCACACGTGCATTTTTGTGCATTGTGAAAAACAAAAACATAACAAACAACAAAAAAAAACTTCCTGTTGCTTCTGAAAGTTATACCCTTTGTAGTTGGTGACAATGTCACTTCTAAGGCCTCAGAGGTACACAAAAAGACCTTCTCTGTCATTGTTATTGGTTTTCCTATTCACTAGTCTGACGACTAATACAAACAAGTTGACAGACTCTAGAAGCACCCAGGAGACAAGCCACCAGGCAACTTCTGTGAGGGATTGTCTACATTAGGTTAGTCTCAGAGCATGCCTGTGAGGGTTTCTAGGTTAACAGATGGGAAAATCCACCCTAAATATGGACAGCACCATTTCATGGGCTGGAGTCACAGACTATATAAAAAGAAGAAAGTTAGCTGAGCTCAAGCATTCATCACTCTCTTCTTCCTGACTGTGGACCCAATGTGACCAGCCACTTCAAGCTTCTACCGTCATGCCTTCCCCACCATGATTGACTGTGTATGTGCCAAAATAAATCCTTCATTCCTTAAGTTGCTTTTGTCAGGATATTTTATCATAGCAACAGGAAAAGTAACTTGACAACCAGCCTGTTGACAATGGCTTTCATTTACTTTCATTCAGGTACACCTCAAAAATACTTCTCTTCTTTCTGATGGCTTTCACCTACTGCACCTAGGGATAATATTTCACTATCAGTTAAATCAGAAGATTGCACCACATTCCTAAATCCCTTTTCCCCTCTCTACTTGCAAAAGTACCAATTTCAGGGCAACCTGGCTTGCCCAGGACATTTCCACCTTTAACAGTGAAAGTACCCAAGTCCTCAGCCAAAAGGAACGCTGATCACTCTAAATCTATATTTACAACTGCATCTGGTTATCTGCCCTTCAGACCAGAAAATGTTAACTGCTCATCCGCAGATCCAATAGTGGAACCTCCAGTTGAGATGCCCTCAAAACACACTGGGACAACCATTTCCACAACACTGGGTACATCTGAAGTGTTTCTAGAATGTGTTGTTGCTTCGAACTCTCTTCTATCGCCTCTTCTCTCTCCCTTCTCTCTTCTCCCCTGTATCTCTCTCTCCTCCCACCTCCCCCAACACACACATAGAAAAAGCTGCCCTAGTTCTCTATTCTGTCCTTACACAGTAAGAAGCAGCATTTGCCCCATCTACACTGGGCCTGTTGGTCCTGTTGTCCGTGATCCAGACCCAGGCTGCATTGTCAGCATGGCTTTCGATGAAAACTTGTTTGTAAAGTGGGTTAATTTGAACTTTTTTAAAAACTGAGCTGAAGGCCGGGTGTGGTGGCACCCACTTTTGATCCCAGCACTAGGGAGGCAGAGGCAGGCTCTGTGAGTTTAAGGCCAGCCTGTCTACATAGTAAATTCCAGGCCACCTGGGACTAAAGGGAGACTCTATCTCAGAAAAGACCCCCCCCAAAAAAAGTGAGCTGAAATTCACCATATTAAAGCTTATTAGTGTTTTGTTTTTGTTTTGCTTTTTCTTTTTGTTTTTTGGGTTTTTGGGGGGGTCTTTTTGAAACAGGGTCCCCCTGTAGCCTCAGCTGGTCTGGAGCTCTCCATGTAGACCAGGCTGGCCTTGAACTCACAGAGAACCACCTGCCTCTGCCTCCGAAGTGCTAGGATTAAAGGCATGTGCCACCACACCCAGCAGTTGTTTTTGTTGTTGTTGTTGTTGTTGTTGTTGTTGTTTTTAAACAAGACACTTGACTTGAAGGGAAAACTACGTAGGATTCATTTTCTTTCAAGAGTGATTTACTCTTACTTAAAGACAGATTGCCCTACATGTAACAGCTACATACAAAAAAGTTATAAAACTGTCCTTGGTTTTACAATGATAAATGAAAAACATTAAAATTCTGCAAGGTATGCAAGGATTTTTGTGTTGTTGGGTTTTGTTATAACAATGAGAGCAAAATAATTGCAATATAAAGACAGGAGCTGACTGAGCATGCCACTAATAGAGAAGGGGAGGTTTTCACAGAACCAGTGCTTTCCCCATACCATCTCCATTTGATGTCAACCAAAACATAACACCAGTCATTAGCTTAAAAAGAAAAAAAGCATGCTAGGCATGGTGGCACACGCCTTTAATCCCAGCATTTGGGAGGTAGAGGCAGGTGAATCCCTGTGAGTTCAAGGCCAGCCTGGTGTACAGAGTGAGCTCCAGGCCAGCTGGGACTAAAGGGAGACCCTGTCTCAAAAATACAAAAAAAAAGAAAAAGAAAAAAAGCACAATATGCTAGTGCACATACACCAGTTACTTTATGTACAATAAAGGAATGGGGACGGGGAAATGAAAGAATAGAGAAAACGGTACTGATGCAGTCAGGATGTGGTGGAACCAAATCACAGCTTTCTGATTGAGAATGTATCTTGGTCTATAACAAAATTCTGAAGTAAAGTAGCAGATTCACTTTTCAGGAGACACATCCTGTCTGATGCTGGAACACGTCAATTTTGTCTTCATCCTCCAGCTCCAGCTCTGTAGGCGTGTCTGTTTCATTGATTAGGGCTGCCCATCAAATCAGAATCTGATCTGCCTCATTGAGAAACCCTTCTCTGACCTTCCCTCTTCCCAACATCAAAGGACAGCCATTAAAATCGCTTATTGATGTTTTTAAATATAGTTACAGTATTGTATAGCCACTATTACGCACTAATTCTAGAATATTTCTACTATACTAAAAACTCAATACTTGAGCAGAGCTTTCTAGGCTCCTCCCTCTACTACTGAATAAACTGGCTTTGCAAATGTGATTATGCTGATAAAAGCTACAGCTCTTCCATTTCCTATTTGTTTATCTAATAAATGAAATAGCACATACCATCCAAGATGCCTGGTCCCCTTTGCAACCCAAAATACTATATTTAAGGACAGCATAACAACTATAACAATTCTCTACATTGAAATACATTCTATAAATAACACGCCTCGTTTATATGCTGCCTTGCAGATCGGAAGAGGTTTCATATGCTCTATATCACTTGATAATTTACATAAGACCCTGAGACTCATGCAAGGTCTCCCAAGCTCCTCTAGTCAGGAGCAGAGCCAGTGCAGCACTGCTTGCTTGACTCTCAAATACTCTTCTGGTCTCTGGATTGCCCTCTATGTATAGCTAAGATGATCATGGGCTCTGTCAGGGTTTCTGGACTCTATGTTCATTCTGATGTAAAGCTGACCTGTTTTGGGTGGGACTCTAACTCCTGAACTTAGTTTTATTTGCCTGCTTAAATTCCAATCAGGTAATAAAACAACTGAGGATGACATCTAACAGGAGTTATGGCCAAAGCTGAAGGGCTGACTTGGCACATCCACCCCAAGGACAACGGAAACATATTCCCAGGAGACTATACATCACTGAAAAAGGCCTGCCTCCTCCACCATACATTTCTCCCCTTTACATATCTAGACTGAAATAAACTGGTTTGGATCTCCTCTCAAAACTGCCATTTCCTTGTTCTCTCCAAGAAATGCTAACAAAAACCAGAAGATCACATGGTAATAACAGCATTGGACCCTCATATCGACTCCAGGCTTTATGGTTCGTGAAGCCTTTTCACCCTCTCGAAAGCTCTGTGACATATATTAGGATTGTCTCCATTTAACAGACAAGGTGACTGAGACCCCAAAGAGTGACCAGGCACACTTTTTGTCCCACAATTCACAGGTGGAAGAGCCAAGAGGGAAAAACAAGGGATTTTATGAAACTTAGCTCCGATGAGGTAAAGACCTGATTAGAGGACCAGTGTCCTTGGCCACTGTCTTGGTCTGTGATGCTGTAACGGAACCCTCACACACCAGACAGTTTATAGTAAACAGCAATGCATTAGCTCCACAAGATCAAGCCAGCCAACATTCTAGCACAGGATGAGGGGGCCTCATGAATGCCTAACTGAGGAGCTACGGATATTTGGTGGTTTCAGGGGTAAAGGAGTCAGTTTTCTTTAAAGGTGTGGCCCTTGGTAGGTCAACCATGCTGCAGTGCATGGCTCCACACCCAGGAGTACATGAGTAGCATATATCAGATTCAGTTAGTTATAAAAAAAAAGATGACATGAGGATGGGGTAGATCTGGGAGGAGTTAGGGGAGGAGCTGGGGCAAATACGATCAAGATATAGTGTAAGAAATTATGAAAGAAGTAATAAAAGACTGCATCCTTTAAAAATTAAGAATAAAGGCTGGGTGTGGTAGAGCACACCTTTAATCCCAGCACTCAGGAGCCAGAGGCAGCCAGATCTCTGTAAGTTCAAGGTCAGCCTGGTCTATAGAGCAAGTTCCAGGTCAGTTGGGGCTACAGGGAGACCCTGTCTCAAAAAAGACCAAAAAATTATAAGAATAAAATGTTTAAGTTGGTAACTATAAAACTACTTTTTCAGGGTTGGATAGATTGCTCAGTGGTTAGAGCACCGGCAGCTCTTGCAGAGGACCTGGGTTCGATTCCCTGTACCCACATGGTGGCTAATAATCATCTGTAGCTTCAGTTCCAGGGAATCTGATGCTCTCTTCTAACCACCACTGGCATTGCATGACATGGGTGCACTTACATACATGCAGGCAATATACTCATACATGTAAAATAAAAATAATTAATAAAAAAACTACTTCCAATACAAAAAAAATTTCCTTGGATGGAAAGTCCAGGACTGAGAGCCAGCATCTGATGGGGGCCTTTTTGCTATGGAAGAAAATCAGAGAAAGTGTGAGAGTGTGAGAGAGAGCAAGCAAGGGCTTGTAATGATAGCAAACCCATTTCCACAATACCAGGACTACTCTACTTGTGAGGGTGGAGTACTTAGGACCCAAGCACCTCCTGAAGGAATCACTGCACATACCATGGACAACAGCAATTGATCCCAACATTAGTTCTAGAGGTGGCAAAAATACAAATCACAGCACTCTTCTGGCAGTAAGCTGGGCACTGTCCCCACGTTCTGGGGAAACTTCATCTCTTAAACCTCTAACTCCCCCATTCTAAGGTACTTAGTGCTTAGATATTGTTTACCTAGCACCACCTCCATATCCCGAATCAGGCTATTCACAGCGAGTTTTCATAGATATAATGGAAGAAGTAGAGTAACAACATTTCTAAATAGACTCCAACAGCACTTCTAACCTCCCATTCCACTTTTGAATGTGCCCGCAATTCCAACTGGGGTCTTGACAACCACACGTATAACTAACTTTCTGTGGGTTTACAGAGCATAAGGGAGCCTCCCCAAGTTCCAAAGTCCTTGCAAGTGGAGGCAGTCAGACTTGAAACCGATAACTGGTTCTGCTGTTTAGTTTATGATCAGAGGCCTGGCTCCAGCTCTGAATCTGGCTCTTGGCTGGCCTTTGTGAACAGAAAGAAGGAAACTCGTTTTTCATCCTCTGTTTCCAAAGTCCAACCTAACTGTCTACACTCAAATTCCATAACGGAGTTAGGCGCTTCAGGCAGCAGGTGGAAAGTGTTTCATTCCTGTTGGGAATTCCTGGGCTGAAGCACAAAGTCTCACTTCCCTTCTCACAACAGTTCCTAGGCCCCTGCTGTCTGATGACCCTGCCATCTCCTAAGCAAAGCAAAGAGAACACTATGTCAGCCACCAGAATGTCTCCCTGAAGTGTTGGATGCTTACCTGACCTAGAAACCAGGACCTCCTAGAAAGTGATTCTTGGCTTAGCCATGCCAGCCCATGGCAAAATCTCTGGACTGGCAATGCGCAGTCCCAGTCTGCTCATCTTCCCAGGTTGCCTCCATCGATCGAGTCTGCACAATAAATGAAAAATACTAACCCAAAACAAAACACAGGGCTGTGGTGGAACTCAGTAGTAGAGCACCTACATAGCAAGCATGAGGCCCTGGCTTACATCCCCAGGAACACACACACACACACACACACACACACACGCACACATTGTCTTCCCAGGCCCCATCCTGCAATTGGTTCTGAGTCTGAAGGTTATCTAAATTGAAGCTGCTGGGGGAAGCATGAGAAGAATGTGTGAAGGGGGTGGCTCCCCAGCAGACAGAGAGGTCTGCGAGTGAGTCCATCTGTGGATGAGCAAGCATTGAAGGACGGAGGCCAGGGATGCCAAGAGCACAGGGCTGGAATGCCCAATGTGTGTGAATCACCCAGATACAAATCACAGCAGCAGTACTCGTCCTCACCAGGCCTCTTCTGTATCTGCTAATTAACTCATTCTTCCAACAAGAGCGGCCTTCACTGTGGCAGATCCTGTAGCCACATTGTGATCTTAGCTTAGCTCGGGGATATGAAGACAGACAAGAAGCCCAGGCCCTGCCCTCCAGTAGTGCGTGCCTGCATTAGAGGAGTGAAACACCCACAGACTAGAAGAAATGACTCTGAAGTCAAGACAGGTTGAAGGTGAAGTATCTGGAGGACATCTAGGTAGAAATCCCAGCAGTCAACTGCTTCTGTGGATCTGAGGCTCAAGAAAAAGGTCAGGGTCTGGGGCTATAGCTCAGTGGTACAACATGCATGTGGCACCTGGCATGTGCCAGGACCTAGATTGTGTCTCTAGCTGTTTTGTGACAAAATATTTGACAAAAGCAACTTAAGGAAGTTTCTAGTTTGGCTCCTAGTCTAAGATTGTACAGTCCATCAGGGAAGGACAGGCATGGCAGAGTTCACGGTGGCAGGAATGTGGAGCTGGGACTCCTCACATTTGGGCAGACCAGGAAGCAGTGCAAGGAGTATGCTGGCACTCATTGGGCTGTCCTGCTCTTTTTCCCCTTTTCATTCAGTCTGCCCATGTAGCCCCCACTTAGGGTTGATCTCTACATCTCAGTTAAACCTCTCTGAAAATACCCTCACCAACATGCCCAGAAGCCTATCTCCTAGGTGATTCCAAATTTAGTCAACTTGACAATGAGCATGAACCATTATGCCAGCACTGCAAAACAAATATGATTGTTACTGCTCTACCAAGTCCCATTTCCCCAGTTGCGCCTGAGTAAAGCCAGTGTTATATTACCTCCTTCTCCTCTTATCCCTATATACATGTACATCCATGAATTATCTCTCAGGTCTTCTAGGATCCCCACATTAATAGGCGGTCGCTCACCTTTGCTCCCAAAGAGACAACTTCCTCTACCGTTCACCCTTCATCCTTCCAGGCACTCAGTCATTCTGCCCTAAAACCCTACAGGTTCTTTGTTAACTGTGTCATTTTTCTTATCTGTCTTTGCCACATGCTGGTTAAGAGTACTTTGAGACAGAACACTTTTAAAGGGCTAGAAATAGCTAGGTGTGGTGGCACATGTCTGTCATGCCAGCAATTGGAAGGGTAAGGCAGGAGGATCACGAATTTGAGGTCAGCATGCACTATATAGTAAAACCTGTCTTAAAAAATATTTTAATGATTTTATTGACTTTTTGAGAATTTTATATGGTACATTTTAATCATATTTAGACACCTTCAGTATATATATATATATATATATATATACACTGAATTTATTCCTTGGTTTTGTTAAAACCAAAATATTAGAAGCTTTCTGTCTTGCAAATGTATGCATTGCCCAGTTAATCAAGTACCTCGGGCAAGGTGGCAGGCATGTGCCTATTGTCCCAGCTACTCAGGAGGCTGGGGCTAAAGGACTATTTGAGCACAGAAACCCAGCCTGGCTAACACAGCAGAACACTGTCTCAAAAAAGCCAGATATGAGCCAGGCATGGTGGCTCCGCCTTTAATCCCAGCACTTGGGAGGCAGAGGCAGGTGGATCTCTGTGACTTCAAAGCCAGCCTGTTCTTCATAATGAGTTCCAGGACAGCTGGGGCTACAGGAAGACCCTGTCTCAAAAAGACTAAAAAAAGGGGGGGCTGGAGAGATGGCCTAGCGGTTAAGAGCTCTGACTGCTCATGCAGAGGACCTGGGTTCGATCCCCAGCACTCACATGGCAGCTGAGAACCGTCTTTAACTCCAGTTCCAGGGGAATCCGATGCCCTCTTCTGACCTCTGCGGTATTGCATGACACGGGTGCACAGACCTACATGCAGACAGTACATTCATACACAAAAAGAATAAATAAAATTTTTAAAATAAAAACTAAAATAAAGCTTAAAATACCTTTAAAAAAAAGCCAGATATGGTAGCTCACATCCATAATCACAATAGTCAAGAGGCCAAAGTTGGAAGACTGTCACAGGTTCAAAGCCAGCCTGAGCTATATAATGAGCTCCAGACTAGCCTGGGCCATGGTTTGAGGCCTTGTGTGCCCCCAAATGAAGTGATGTTGTCAGTGTATGCCTGTAATCCCAATACTCAGGAGGCTGAAGCAGGAGGATCACAAGTCTCTAAATCAACCTAAGCAACCAAGCAAAACCCTATCTCAAAACAAAAAAAAAGTAGAGGTGCAGACATCAGAAATAATCAACTTTTAAAGAAGAAAGTTTTGTTTGGGTTCAAGGTTGCAGAGGTGCTGGTCAGTAGTGTGCTGGCGATGTTGCTCTGGGGCCTGCGGTGAGGCAGACCATCCCAGAGGAGAATGCACAGTTAAGTAGCAATGTTCACCTCATGGCGGCAGCTAGAAAAGAGGAGAAACAGAAAGAAAGGGGGTCATCCCAGCATCACCTTTAAGAGCGTACCCCAGGACCTTGCTTCCTTCCACCAGGCCCTGCTTCCTAGAGGTTTCAACACCTCCAATAAGAACCACAGGAGCCGGGCATGGTGGCACATGCCTTTAATCCTAGCACTTGAGAGGCAGAGGCAGGCGGATCTTAGTGAGTTCAAGGCCAGCCTGGTCTACAGAGTGAGTTCCAGGTCAGCTGGTGCTACAGGGAGACCCTGTCTCAAAAAGACCAAAAAAAAAAAAAAAAA
>VZQC01001522.1:949593-960009 GCA_009823505.1 Rhizomys pruinosus | reverse complement strand
AGAACCGTCTGTAACTCCAATTCCAGGAGAACTCCAGTTCCAGGGGAACCCGAGACCTCTTCTGACCTCCGCGGCATTGCACGACACGGGTGCACAGACCTGCATGCAGACAGTACATTCATACACATACAAAAATAAATAAATAATAAATGTGCACTTATATTTAATACTGAAAAAAGTATAAGTGGGGGGGCTGTTTAATCCAAAAATACTAAGGTCCCCCCTCCCTCCCTCCTGCCTGTCATTTGGGGAGCTGCTTCACAGTAGCAGACTGTGCCTCCCACCATGTTCTGCCTCACCGCAGGCCCACATCATTGAAATCAGCTGACCCTGGATGAAAACTCCTGAAACCAAGGTAAACATTATTGACAGACGTGGACTTGCTTGTGGAGCTGGCAGAACAGGTTGGCCCAAGGCTGTACAGAGAGAACAACGGCCAAACAATGTGTCTTTCTAGGTTCTCTGAGAACAGCAAGGCTTCCCTTGATGCACATGAGCCCACAAAGTTCACCCCAGTGGGTGGCAGTGCTTGTGGCTTAGTGCCCTTGGACCCTGCAAGTCTTTTCACCACCACTAGAGGCATTAGACCCCAAGCATTCCTGATCCTTTACACTTTAAGGACTTGTTTCCAATCCAGGGAGCATAGATACAACTAGCTTGATCCTAGCACTTGTACATTAGAACCTTCTACAGTTCAGCCACCTCAAGACTGCTCATCTGCCAGAGACATTAGAAGATTATGCTTTCTTGCCACCTAACAGTTAAGACATGGCAATTTGCCTGGGAAGTAACAAGGCTTACTCTTGGATTGAAGCCTTTATGGTCACTGTGACCCCTTCAGCAACTTATGCACCCCTCTGGCCTCAAACTTCTTGGCTCAAGACCTTCAAATCAGTGAGATCAAGGTATCCCACCGTGATGGCTTCAGGGTATTCCCCTCTGTCAGTCTAGATTCCAAGATGAGTGGAGTGGAGCCCTGGGAAATCTTTTAGACACATGGCATGAGCAATCTCATTGGTGTTATGGAGCCACTGAGGTTTTGGAGTTGGTATTCCCCTCTGTCAGTCTAGATTCCAAGATGAGTGGAGTGGAGCCCTGGGAAATCTTTTAGACACATGGCATGAGCAATCTCATTGGTGTTATGGAGCCACTGAGGTTTTGGAGTTGGTATTCCCCTCTGTCAGTCTAGATTCCAAGATGAGTGGAGTGGAGCCCTGGGAAATCTTTTAGACACATGGCATGAGCAATCTCATTGGTGTTATGGAGCCACTGAGGTTTTGGAGTTGGTATTCCCCTCTGTCAGTCTAGATTCCAAGATGAGTGGAGTGGAGCCCTGGGAAATCTTTTAGACACATGGCATGAGCAATCTCATTGGTGTTATGGAGCCACTGAGGTTTTGGAGTTGGTATTCCCCTCTGTCAGTCTAGATTCCAAGATGAGTGGAGTGGAGCCCTGGGAAATCTTTTAGACACATGGCATGAGCAATCTCATTGGTGTTATGGAGCCACTGAGGTTTTGGAGTTGGTATTCCCCTCTGTCAGTCTAGATTCCAAGATGAGTGGAGTGGAGCCCTGGGAAATCTTTTAGACACATGGCATGAGCAATCTCATTGGTGTTATGGAGCCACTGAGGTTTTGGAGTTGGTATTCCCCTCTGTCAGTCTAGATTCCAAGATGAGTGGAGTGGAGCCCTGGGAAATCTTTTAGACACATGGCATGAGCAATCTCATTGGTGTTATGGAGCCACTGAGGTTTTGGAGTTGGTATTCCCCTCTGTCAGTCTAGATTCCAAGATGAGTGGNAGGAAAAAAGAAAGAAGGAAGGAAGGAAAGAAAGAAAGAAAGAAAGAAAGAAAGAAAGAAAGAAAGAAAGAAAGAAAGAAAGAAAGAAAGAAAGAAAGAAAGAAAGAAAGAAAGAAAGAAAGAAAGAAAGAAAAAAAGTGGTCAGCAGGCACGGGGGGGGAACAAGAGCAAGGAAGCTTAAATCCTCATCTCTAAAGTAAGAGTCAGTTATCTCCCTTTGTTTCTGTTTGTGTTCTGTTTTGGAATTTTTTAGATACATTTATTTTTATTTTATGTATATGAGTTTTCACTTTCATGTATATATGTGCACCATGTGTGTGCTGGTACCTACAGAGGACAGAAGAGGAATTGGGTCCCTTGGAACTGAGTTGAGGACATGTACTAGCCCTTATGTAGGTGCTAAGAACTGACCCTGGGTCCTCTGTAAAAGTAGCCAGTGAGTGTCCTTAACCACTGAGCCATCTTTCCAGCCCCCTTTCTGTTCTGTTTTGAAACATGTTTCCCATATTGTTTAATTGTGGTTTTATGTTTAAATTTACTTCATTTCTAACTCATCCTTTTCCCTTGACTTCTCCACTGCTAAACTATTTTGAATCTTTCTTATTTGACTAGATTACGTCCTTGAGTAACTTTTTGGCAGTCCATCTGACAGTTGCTTTTGCATTCAAAAAGGTATCTGAACTATGTATAAAATTCTTACGTCTGTTTTTTTCCTTACAATTTTATTGGCATTGCCCTATCATCTCTGTCACTGATCTAGGCAGATAGAAGTCTTAGGTGAGGAGGCTGGAGAGTAGGCTCAGAGGTTAAGAGCACTAACTGCTCGATTCCCAGCACCCACATGGCAGCTAAGAACCATCTTAGACCAGGTGTGGTGGTGCATGCTTCTAATCTCAGCACTCTGGAGGGAGAGGCAGGTGGATTTCTGTGAGTTCAAGGCCAGCCTGGTGTACATAGCAAGCTCCAGACCAGCTGGGACTAAAGGGAAATCCTGTCTCAAAAAAAAAAAAAAAAAAGGTCTTAGGTGAATCTGTGTTTTAGTTATTGTTGTTCTTTTGTTTTTTGTTTTGTTTTGTTTTGTTTCTGAGACAGGATGTCACTATGTTGCCCAGGCTAACCCTCAATCCATGATTGTCCTATCATACTCTTAGGTGCTGGGATTGCAGGTATGCTCTACCAAGCCACGTTTGACTTGATTTGGAACCCTTGAATATTCCCTCTTTTTCACTTGCAATGCTGGGGCTCAACCTTAGGACCTTGTGAGCATGAGCACTCTACCAGCAAGCCACATCACCAGGCCCCATCTGGATTTTTTATAACAGCTTGAGTTATAATTCACATACATAAATTCATGTTTGGAGTTTACATTTTTAAGTGTATAAGAGTTTTGCATGAATGTATATATGTGCAACACATGCATGACTGCTGCCCATAGGGGTCAGAAGAAGGTGTTAGGTGTCCTGGAACTGGAATTATAGGCAGTTATGAGCTGCCTGACGTGGGTGCTAGGAACCAAATCTGGATTCTCTGCAAGAACAGCAAATGCTCTTAACTGCTGAGCCATCTCTCCAGCCCCCGAAGCTTGCATTTTAATGAATTTTTTTTGTCTTTTTGAGACAGGGTTTTTTTTAAGGCTAATTCTTTTTTATTTTTTTATTTATCATTTTTATGTGTATGAATGTATTGGCTGCATATAGGTTGGTGCACCCATGTCATGCGATGCTGAAGAGATCAGAAGAGGGCATTGGATTCCCCTGGAACTGGAGTTAAAGATGGTTCTTAGCTGCCATGTGGGTGCTGGGAATTGAACCTGGGTCCTCTGCAAGAGCAGTCGGTGCTCTTAACCACTGAGCCATCTCTCCAGTCCCAAGACATGGTTTTTTGCATCTATGTTCAACAAGGAAATTGGTCCATAATTTGTCGTTGTTTCTTTACTTCATTTTGTTGTCAAAGTAATAGTAGCTTCATAGAATGAGATCAGTAGTGTTCCTTCCCTTTCCATTTTGTGAAAAAAATTGAAAAAAAGTATATTGTTATGTCTTCTTTAAAAGTTTGATGGGGCTGGAGAGATGGCCTAGCGGTTAGGAGCGCCGACCGCTCTTGCAGAGGATCCGGGTTCGATCCCCAGCACCCACATGGCGGCCGAGAGCCATCCGAGACTCCAATTCCAGGAGAACGCCAGTTCCAGGGGAATCCGAGACCCTCTTCTGACCTCTGCGGCATTGCACGACACGGGTGCACAGACCTACATGCAGACAGTACATTCATGCACATACAGAAATAAATATTAAAATTTTTTTTAAAAGTTTGATATAATTCAGCAGTGAATCCACCAAGTCCTGAGGAGGATTTACTTAATGCTTCAATCTCACTGGTTATTACGGATGTGTTTAAGTTCTTTTTTTCTTTCTTTCTTTCTTTCTTTCTTTCTTTCTTTCTTTTGGGGGGGGGTTGTTTGAGACAGGGTCTCCCTATAGCCCCAGCTGGCTTGGCCTGGAACTCACTCTGTAGACCAGGATGGCCTTGAACTCACAGAGATCCGCCTGCCTCTGTCTCCCAAGTGCTAGGATTAAAGGCGTGTGCCACCATGCCTGGCTTAAAAATGGTTCTTAGCCACCATGTGGGTGCTGGGAATCGAACTCAGGTCCTCTGTAAAAGCAGTCGGTGCTCTTAACCACTGAGCCATATCTCCAGCCCCTTTAATTGATTTTTAACTTCTTTCTATCTTCTCTATTTAATCTCTTATGTTTTGTTCTTAGCTAAGACTTCGAGAACTATATTGAGTAAGGATGGTGAGCTGGGCACCCATGCCTTTTTCTCCTATTACTACTGGAGTTTGCTGTTACTGTGTTGGACATGATAGACTTCCTTCTAGCTCTCTTTTGTTCATCTGTCCCTCTCACGGAATTTATTCTTTCTTGCACTCTCATAATTGAGACTATCTTTGACCTTTGTGTATGGTACTTCTTTAAGCACCTTCCACATGGTAGTCATGAACTGCTTTATTTTATGCATATCTTAAAGTGTCTTTGTTTCACCATCGATTTTGAAAACTAGCTTTGCTGGATATAGCATTCCTGGTTGGCAGTTAGTTACTTTCAGGGCTTACAGTGTCGTTCCTTGTTCTCCTGGTTCTCGTGGCTCCTGGTCAGAGAGCTGATGCTATTATGATGTGTTTGTAGAGCATTGCTTTTTCTCTCTTATGGTTTTTAATATTTTTCTTTGCATTATTTTTCTGTTTTTTATTATTTTTATTTTATGTGTATGAGTGCATCACCTGCATGTGTATAAGTGCACTTGTGTCAGGCAATGCCCATGGAGGTCAGAAGAAGGCATTGGATCCCCTGGAACTGGAGTTACAGATGGTTGTTAGCTGTCATGTGGATGCTGGGAATCAAACTCAGGTCCTTTGCAAGAACAGGCAGTGTTCTTAACCACTGAGCCATCGCTCCAGCCCTTGTTAATTTGTATTTTTGAGAGCATGACTATGCTTCTTCGGTCATGTCTATTGGGAGTTTCAAATGCCTATTACATTTTGATATTCGTTTCTTTCTCTAGATTTGAAAAAATATAGTATAATTTCATTGAATACATTTGCTATTGTTTTAGTTTTATCTCAGCTTTTTCTTCTATCCTGTGGACTATAAGTTTGGTGCCTTAATAGTATCCTAGAGTTCTTGAATGATGTGGTCATACCCAGCTTTTGTTTGTGTATTTTCTCATTTTTGAGTTTTTTTCCCCTTACTAATACTTAAGTGCATTTCCTTGACCTTGTCCATTCCTGACATTCTTTACTCTGCTTGCTCAAATCTGTTCGTGATGCTTTTCAGAGTTTTTTTATTTAGTGGATTTTTCATGTCTAGGAAGTTTTCCAAAATCTCAATTTCCTTTGTAAATTTTTCGTCCATGTTGCTGACATTTTCATTCTTCTTGTGACATTTTTCTTCCACATTGCTAACTAATTTTTGCATCCATTTTCCTGACATTTTCTTTATTCATGTTTTTGACTTGCCTTCCAGGTCCTAGATTGAATTCATCTGCTTATTTGTGCCGTCTCTATGGTCATTCATCATTTTTACTAATAAACTTTTGAGATCTTTATCAAACATTTTACCTATTTCAGTATCATTGATACAGTAGTTGAAGAGGACTCCTGTTAACTTACTTCTTCATGTTTCTTGCATTGCATTTGATCATTCCTTGATATGGATATCTCTTTCAGTTTGATTTGACAATCCCATTGAACAGCTTGCTCTTGAGTCCTCAACTCTACTCCAGGAAGAGAAACAAACTGCTAAAATAGCAACAACAACAATCTTTACAACATATAGAAATGTACTTCAAAGTGATTAAAGATGGGCTGGAGAGATGGCTCAGTGGTTAAAATCACTGACTGCTCTTGCAGAGGACCCAGGTTCGATTTCCAGCACACACATGGCATCTAACAACCACCCATAATTACAGTTCCAGGAGATCCAACGCCCACTTCTGACCTCTGCAGGCATTGTACAACACAAGTTGCACTTACATGCATGCAGGCAATATGTTCATACACATAAAATAAAAAGTAATAATAAATAATTTTTAATTAAAAGGCTACTAATATATCACCAATGTCCATAATCCAGCAAATAGAGATGTGAATGAAATTAAAAATTATTTAGAATAAATGTGGAAATAGTAAAAGAGTGAAATTGAGGAAGGATGCAGAAGTTGGAAATAGAGGAGAAAGTTAAATAAATGGAAATAAAAACAAGAGCGGGGAAACAATGCTATGAAAGGGATAAGAAAACAGCATGAGATTAGAAAAGATAATAAATAATGAGACAAATAAGAAAAGATTTATGAATGAGAAAGTTGAGAGAGAGAGAGAGAGAGAGAGAGAGAGAGAGAGAGAGAGAGAGAGGGATGCGCTATTTTAGGACCATCTGCATTCCTTCACACTGCCCCAGGGCCAGGATTCCCTGCTGGCTATTAGGAGCCCAGACCTTTCAAGACTGCCTAAGAGCATCTGACTGGGCCTCCAAGGTGAGCCTTCCAAATCACGTTGTGCCTGTCCTCCTGCTTTGGGATAAACTGCAATCCCTCCCAGGTCTCCAGGGCTTAGGCTTCCCTGCTGACTAGTAGGGAGGGACCAGCACACATCCATATCTCATCTCCTCTTCTCAGATGTTGGCATTATTCATCTGAAGCTCCTGAAGTGCTCCTAACTAGCAAGGCCACTTTGCCATCCCTGAGTAGACTGACAGGAGCCATCTGGTCCACTCAATATAAAATCAAAAGAGAACCTGAAGCTTAGACCAACCAGCTTTACATACCCAATCAGAAAGCAACCAAGGCTCAGCAGTAATACAAACAGAATAAGACTTCAACTCAATAAAGGAAGGCTTGAGTTTCATACCAGAATCACAAACAACAAAAGAAATCCATATGCCAAAAGCACAATGGAAAAATAATAATATGAAAAACAAAACTAACATGTTCCTATAAAATACCAGGAGTCCTACAGAAGAGTTCTAAAATGAGAATCCCTTAGAGATAACTCAGGATACAGAATTTAAAAGAATAATTATGAATATGATCAAATTTAACACATTTAAAGAACACACAAACAACTCAAAGAACTAAAATAGGGATAAACTGAGAGAATTCACAAAAGAGACAGAAATATTGAAGAAAACTGAACGTGAAATAAAGGAAGCGCAAAGCCCAATAAATGACAGGAGAATGACTCACCAATAGAATTACTGAAATGGAAAACAGAATATCAAGATTGGATGATAACATTGAAGAATTAGAATACTCAAGCAAAGAATATGGAAGCTTTAAAAAATAGGAATGGAGAGATGGAGAGCAAAGGACCCACCTCTAGGATGGATCAGAGAGCAAAGGACGCGCCTCCAGGACTGAACAAAGAGCAAAGGACCCACCTCCAGGATGGATCAGAGAGCAAAGGAGCCACCTCCAGGATGGATCAGAGAGTAAAGGACCCACCTCCAGGAGGATCAGAGAGCAAAGGACCCACCTCCAGGAGGATCAGAGAGTAAAGGACCCACTTCCAAGATGGATCAGAGAGCAAAGGACCCACCTCCAGGACGGATCAGAGAGTAAAGGACGCACCTCCAGGATGGATCAGAGAGCAAAGGACCCACCTCCAGGATGGATCAGAGAGCAAAGGACCCACCTCCAGGATGGATCAGAGAGCAAAGGACCCACCTCCAGGATGGATCAGAGAGCAAAGGACCCACCTCCAGGATGGATCAGAGAGCAAAGGACCCACCTCCAGGATGGATCAGAGAGCAAAGGACCCACCTCCAGGATGGATCAGAGAGCAAAGGACCCACCTCCAGGATGGATCAGAGAGCAAAGGACCCACCTCCAGGATGGATCAGAGAGCAAAGGACCCACCTCCAGGATGGATCAGAGAGCAAAGGACCCACCTCCAGGATGGATCAGAGAGCAAAGGACCCACCTCCAGGATGGATCAGAGAGCAAAGGACCCACCTCCAGGATGGATCAGAGAGCAAAGGACCCACCTCCAGGATGGATCAGAGAGCAAAGGACCCACCTCCAGGATGGATCAGAGAGCAAAGGACCCACCTCCAGGATGGATCAGAGAGCAAAGGACCCACCTCCAGGATGGATCAGAGAGCAAAGGACCCACCTCCAGGATGGATCAGAGAGCAAAGGACCCACCTCCAGGATGGATCAGAGAGCAAAGGACCCACCTCCAGGATGGATCAGAGAGCAAAGGACCCACCTCCAGGATGGATCAGAGAGCAAAGGACCCACCTCCAGGATGGATCAGAGAGCAAAGGACCCACCTCCAGGATGGATCAGAGAGCAAAGGACCCACCTCCAGGATGGATCAGAGAGCAAAGGACCCACCTCCAGGATGGATCAGAGAGCAAAGGACCCACCTCCAGGATGGATCAGAGAGCAAAGGACCCACCTCCAGGATGGATCAGAGAGCAAAGGACCCACCTCCAGGATGGATCAGAGAGCAAAGGACCCACCTCCAGGATGGATCAGAGAGCAAAGGACCCACCTCCAGGATGGATCAGAGAGCAAAGGACCCACCTCCAGGATGGATCAGAGAGCAAAGGACCCACCTCCAGGATGGATCAGAGAGCAAAGGACCCACCTCCAGGATGGATCAGAGAGCAAAGGACCCACCTCCAGGATGGATCAGAGAGCAAAGGACCCACCTCCAGGATGGATCAGAGAGCAAAGGACCCACCTCCAGGATGGATCAGAGAGCAAAGGACCCACCTCCAGGATGGATCAGAGAGCAAAGGACCCACCTCCAGGATGGATCAGAGAGCAACGGACCCACCTCCAGGATGGATGAGAGGGAAAAGGACCCTCCTCCAGGATGGATCAGAGAGCGAAGGTCCACCTCCAGGATGGATCAGAGAGCAAAAGACCTGCTTCCAGGATGGATCAGAGAGCAAAGGACCCACCTCCAGGTCGGAACAGAGAGCAAAGCACCCTCCTCAAGGATGGATCAGAGAGTAAAGGACCCACCTCCAGGAAGGATCAGAGAGAAAGGACCCTCCTCAAGGATGGATCAGAGAGTAAAGGACCCACCTCCAGGATGGATCAGAGAACAAAGGACCCACCTACAGGATGGATCAGGGAGCAAAGGACCCTCCTACAGGATGGATCAGAGAGTAAAGGACCCACATCCAGGATGGATCTGAGAGTAAAGGACCCACCTCCAGGATGGATCTGAGAGTAAAGGACCCACCTCCAGGATGGACCAGAGAGTAAAGGACCCACCTCCAGGTTGGATCTGAGAGTAAAGGACCCACTTCCAGGATGGATCAGAAAGTAAAGGACCCACCTCCAGGCTGGACCAGAGAGCAAAGGACCCACATCCAGGATGGATCAGAGAGCAAAGGACCCACCTGCAGGATGGATCAGAGAGCAAATGACCCCCCTCCAGGATAGAACAGGGAGCAAAGGACCCTCCTCCTTGATGGATCAGAGAGCAAAGGTCCCTCCTCTAGGATGATCAGAGAGCAAAGGACCCACCTCCAGGATGGATCAGAGAGCAAAGAACCACCTCCAGCATGGATCAGAGAGCAAAGGACCCACCTCCAGGATGGATCAGAGATTAAAGGACCCACCTCCTGGATGGATCAGAGAGCAAAGGACCCAAATCCAGGATGGATCAGAGGGCAAAGGACCAACCTCCAGGAGGGATCAGAGAGAAAAGCACCCACCTCCAGGACGGATCACAGAGCAAAGGACCCACCTCCAGGATGGATCCCAGAGCAAAGGCCCGCCTCCAGGATGGATCAGACAGTAAAGGACCCACCTCCAGGAGGATAAGAGAACAAAAGAACCATCTACAGGAGGATGAGAGAGCAAAGGACCCTCCTCCAGGAGGGATCAGAGAGCAAAGGACCCTCTTCCTGGGTGGATCAGAGAGTATAGGACCCACCTCCAGGATTCATCAGAGAGTAAAGGACCCACCTCCAGGATGGATCAGAGAGCAAAGGACCCACTTCCAGGATGGATCAGAGAGTAAAGGACCCACTTCCAGGATGGATCAGAGAGCAAAGGACCCACCTCCAGGATGGATCAGAGAGCAAAGGACCCACCTCCAG
>VZQC01001522.1:789657-943293 GCA_009823505.1 Rhizomys pruinosus | reverse complement strand
TGGTTTTTTGTGTTTTTGTTTTTTTTTTTTGTCTTTTTGAGACAGGGTCTCTCTTTAGTCCCAGCTGGCCTGGAGCTCACTATGTAGACCAGGCTGGCCTTGAACTCACAGGGGTCCGCCTGCCTCTGCCTCCCAAGTGCTGGGATTAAAGGTGTGCGCCACCACCCCCGGCTTGAAAATGACATCTTTTTAAAATTTTTTTTAATTTAATTTTATTTATTTCTGTATGTGTGCGAATGTACTGTCTGCATGCAGGTTTGTGCACCCGTGTCGTGCAATGCCGCGGAGGTCAGAAGAGGGTCTCGGATTCCCCTGGAACAGAAGAGGGTCTTGGATTCCCCTGGAACTGGAGTTCTCCTGGAATTGGAGTTTCAGATGGTTTTTGGCCCCCATGTGGGTGCTGGGGATCGAACCCGGGTCCTCTGGAAGAGCGGTGGGGTCTCTTAACCGCTAGGCCACCTCTCCAGTCCCAAAAATGACATCTTTTAAAGATGTATGTTCTCCACAAATTAACCCATAGAAGTGATGATGTAATTCTGAATAAGTCCCATAAGTGCAGATGTTGTATTAGTTGACTTTCCATTACTGTTATAAAAAACCGTCCAAGATGGGGGCCAGCAATGGAGCTAAAGGCACCTGATGATCTGAGTTTGACCTCTGGATCTACATGGTAGAAGGCAAGAACTGACTTCCACAAGCTGTCTTCTGACTTCCACACATTTGCGGGGGTGCATGCATACCCTCCCCCATGAAATAAATACATAAATGTAAACCTTTAAGAGGTTTGCTTTGGCTCACAGTTCCAGTGAGGGCTGCTGGTCATACTGTGTTGGGCTTAGGGAGCACAGTCTCTCATGGAAGAAGTGTATGACAGAGGCTGCTCATCTGGCAGCCAGGCAGAACATGGACCCAAGTCCTACTGTCTCCTTCCAGAGCATTCCCTCAACAACTTGACTTAGATTCACAAGGTTTTACCTCCTACAGGCTCCAGGACCTCTGGAAGCATCATTTTTAGGGGATGGTCAGAGGGCTCAGGTCATAGCAGATCACTTTCCTGGGCTTGGGTACAGCATCATAGAAGCAAGAGCGTGGCAGGGACTGGTTTTTACTTCTTGGGAGACAGGAAACAGGGAGAGGAGACTACAGGAAGAGACCAGGGCAAAACAGAGCCCTCCTTCCCAGCCCTCATGACCCGCTTTCTCCAGTGGAGCCCTGAGCCCACCTCTTCTCTTTCACCAACTCCTAATCATGCTATCACATTATGAATCCACCAAAAGATTCATCCATTGATTTGGTCAGAGCTTCTGGATCAGTAGTCTTGGGAAATGCTGTCAGATATACCCAGAGGTGAATGTCAAAATCCCCTGAATTGTTTCTCCTTTTCTCTTTTCTCTTTTCTCTTTTCTCCTCTCCTCCCCTCCTCCCCTCCCCTCCCCTCCCCTCCCCTCTTTTTTTTCTTTTTTGGTCTTTTTGAGACAGGGTCTCCCTGTAACCCCAGCTGTCCTCTGGAACTCACTATGTAGAACAGGCTAAGGCTGGCCTTGAACTCACAGAGATCCACCTACCTCTGCATCCCGAGCGCTCTGATTACAGGTATGCACTAGCATGCCCAGCTCCCTGAATGTTTCTTAATCCAGTCACATATTCAACTGTAATAAATCCAAAAGGCAGCAGCGTCTGGTGAAGGCCTGTAATCCCAGCACTTAAGAAATGGAGGACACCCTCTTCTGACCTACGTGGCATTGCACGACACGGGTGCACAAACCTGCATGCAGACAGTACATTCGTACACATACATAAATAAATAAAAAATTAAATAAAAAAAAGAAATGGAGGTCAAAGGGCCATCAGTTCAAGGTCACCCTCAGCTACAGAGTCCAGACCAGCCCGAGCTATGTGAGATTTTGCCTCAAACAACAACAACAACAACAAATTCTAGAGGGCAAGTAATTATGATCATAATTTCAGTGTTTTAGATGGGACAGTAGTTTCATTTGGGACTTTTCAACTTTAGAAGGATTAGGATGCATGGAGCCACTGTTACTGGTTCATGCATGTAAACCAGCTCTCAGAATGCTGAAACAAGAGGGGTGTGGTGAGGTTTAGGCCAGCCTGGGCTACATAGTGAAAACCTCCTCAATCAATCAATCAATCAATCAATCAGTTTTAATAAAGGAATGTGTATGGTGCTGTTACTTAATTTTGAAGCATTCCATTTTTATTTGATTTATAGTTAAATAATCTCTAACTTTTCCTTTAAAGCACTCGTTCAGTACTTAAGTGGTGAGTTTTGTCACACAGGTGACTAATAAATATACTTTAAACATTAATACTGCAGACAGAGGCTGGGGCTGTAACTCAGTGGTAGAGCAACTGCCTAGCATACATGACCTGACTTTGGTCCCAGTAACAAAAAACAGAACAAAATAAAAAACTTCAAACATCTTTGAAAATGAGATAAGACATGTTGGGCAAAGCATGAAGGCTCACAACGTTAACACCAGCACTCGGGAGGCAGAGGTAGGCGGATCTACACACATTCCAGGCTAGGTCATGTAGTGAGACCCAAGATGTAACATTAACGGCCACAAGAGAAAGCCAAAAGGTATTGACTAGTATCAACTATGGATAGTTGATACAACAAATAGAACTGTTGGAATTCAAGGACTAGAACTCATGGAAAACTATCATGGAACTCTTGCATCAAGGAAAAGGAAAGCTATCATAAATTTAAGTACCCCTAAGGGTATTTTCTATAACAAAAATCATGCAATTAACATTTTCTTATTGTCCACCCAGTACTGTCTACTAATTTCACACAGAATTCTGTGCTTGACAACAAAGTTTGGGCAATACTGCCTAAAGGTCTTAAGATCTGACTTGACTAAGCAATCCAAGGTTGTTTTTACCTCCTTGCTCCAGGGTAAGAGAGTTCTGAAACTGCTGAAAACCACTAGTTAAATATTTAGAAACCAGGATCTCTGAAATATGAGATGAAAACCAGCGCCTAAGGATGGAAAAGAAAGAAAACGGGACATTTTGAAACAGTCCGGCTGAACTATGAGCACACAGAGGAACTAATTTCGTTAAGACTGTGATGGGCTCTGGAAATTTAAGTTGGACTGCTAATATCTCGGTGAGTGGGGGAGGGAGGGTCATTTTCAGTACTGTGTTCGTGGCAATCCCAGAGGGCGCAGCACTAGAGGACTTGCCTGACTTTAGATCTGGATCTTAGGCTTTTGAATGACAAAAGACCACCAGGGAAAGAGAAAAACAGAGTGCATCAGCAGTACTCTCAAATGACCCCATTCCTCTAACACTGGTAGGCAGTGCAAACCATCCTGAATGTAACCTACAGACAACATGCTTTTCTAAAGCCTCCAAAAAAGAATAAATCAAGTCACTGATTATCAGAATATTTAGGGTATTATTTGAATAGTCAGGACACGAGGCAGAAGGGCACAGTCAAAGGTCTCCCCTAAAAGAGTCGGGGCTGCAATGGGTCTCCGGGTGCGCTACAACCGACGCCAGCGTCCGCAAAAGGCCTGTCCACCCTGCGTGGCCCTTCACCCTGGCCCGTTTCGTTTCCTCTGCGGGCGTCACTCGTTCCCAGTTTTCCGGTCTGCAGCGCTACCCCAGACATCCTGCCGATCATAGCAACAAACAGGCTACACGTCCGCCGTCCCAGGATGACACACAGTTAAGCGCTGCAGCTTCGCCCGCCCACCAGCCAGTCACTCCGGGCGGAAGAGCGAAGCACTGGCGAAATGGGCCTGGATTCCAGGCCAGTCCACTTGCCTGCCGCGCCTCACTTCCGGTATCTCCAGATCTGCTTCCGGGGCTCTGCAGGTTCGGCCCCTCCCCCGCTCTCACCCTCCTCTGCCCCTGGAGGGGGAGTCGAGGGGGTGGGGAAGAGTTCGTTGTTTGTTTACACGATGTGAGCGGAAAGAGAGACCAATAAAGTTTATTCTGGAGACAAAAGGACAGGGCACCGGGCGCCGGCAAGCTGAGCCGGGGGTGGGGACGTGCGGCGGGGGCCCGCGCCGAGCGGAGCGAGCGGCCGAGAGAGCGGCAGTTCCGGTGCCGCGGCGGCCGAGCCTGGGGCTGGGGCGGCCGGCGAGGCAGCGCTCGGGCCCGGCCGGGCCGCTCCGCAGCGGCGGGGGAGCGGGCCCGGGAGGCGGGGGCCGCGCTGCCCGCTGTCCTGTCCCTCGGCGCCGCCGCCGCCGCCGCCCGCGGGGCCGGGACCCGATGCGGCGGGAGCCGCGCAGCCTGGAGGAGCCGGAGTGTGAGTGGACGGCTGGGCGGGCGGGCTGCGGGCGGGCTCGGGATACCGCTGACTCGGTACCGAGGGCCGCCGCCCGGCCCTCTCCTCCCCGGCGCGGCCGCGAAAGGCAGACAGGGCCGCACGCCCCACGTTGGGGCGCCGCGCTGCCTGCCCGGGCCTCTCCTCCCGGAGCCGGGCGTCGGCTCGCGGGGCGCGTCCTCCCCGCGCTGCGGTGCTGGAGGCGGAGGCCGCGTTCCCGGACGGGGTTGGCGGCGGGGTGGCCGCGGCGGAGAAGGGCGGCGGGGCGCGTGTCGGCCCTGTCCATGGGGTGCAGCCCGGCTGCAGCTTCTGCGCCTTTGTGCACGCGCGGGGCCCCGGAAGCGTGCCCGGGAGGACCCCGGGAGCCTGGCTGTCGTGGCACTGCAACTTTGGAACCACTTGGGACGGTGTCCGAGGCTGGCCTTGCAAACAGCGTGGACTGGGCGAATCGCCTGTCGGATGGTGCTTTGGGAGGGTCCTGAAGGAAAAAGATGCTTTGGCTACATTAGTTTGGATAAATCAAAGCACGGGGCTTTGATTAGCTGGCTCTCAGTGCATGTGCAGCTCGGGAATTTGTTAACATGTTTGTGCATTCAAGTTGTCAGATTTCTTGGTTTTAAATTGGATTCTGGTTGACAGTGTAGAACACCGTCTAAACATCACGTGTTCTGGAAATTTTTAATTATCAGATTAACTGTTCTGCAGTGTCATCAGCCAAAATTGTTTGAAGGGAGTGGTGTGTGTGTGTGTGTGTGTGTGTGTGTGTGTGTGGTATTTTGCTTTTTCAATCTCTTGTTTTCAGGCTTTTAAAGGGAGTCAAAAGCGAATATACATTCACCCAAGCTTTTTGTTTTAAAACTTGTGCGGTTTTTCAAAATAGAGCTTTCCCATTAAAGTAACAAAGTGAGTGATTGAAAGAACCGTTCCACACCGGAATAGCAGTGACAAGTAAGGTAATGTTTCCATTTTCTGGATGATAGCATAAAGCTGGAAGGCAAGCCTAAATTAAAAATGAAAACAAAGATGAGTTTACTTAAGGCCTTTTAAAACTGAACCATGCTGGATGTACGTCCGGTTACAGAGGTGTCCTTAAATACAGATAGCATGTGGGGTAAAACAGAGAGTTGGTGAGCGCGTCCGTCCTGTCCCGTAGGGAGGGATGTGTGAAAGGCAGACTGGGAAAAGAGCAAGCCCAGCTCTGCCTTTAAGCAGGGAACTGTTTGGAGGCCTCGCTTCCTTCCTGTCAGGCTAAGATCCTCTCCATCCCCAATCAGTGCTAGCTTCAGAAAACACCTAAATTTAGAAAGAAAATACTTAGATGAAGTAGGTGATGATAAGGTTTTGCTAAGACAGCTTACTGCCTGAGTTTCCTCCACCGAAAAAGTACTTTAAACAGTTGGCAATTATCATGTACAAAGCATTTGCTCTGTTGATCTGTTTATTTGAAGAGAGTGAACTTAATCCCAGTTGATCTGTTTAGCAGCTAGAGTGGCATTAAAAGGATCAGGTCTCTGTTTTACTATTTTGTATCTCAAATTCCAAAGTGGGGGAATCTTAAATGAAGTGTGTTTCTGAAGTGTCATGAAAGATTCCCCTTCCATCGAAAGTACTTACAGTTTTAAGAATTCCAACTTTACGTGGTGTCGCACGCGTTTAATCCTAGCATTTGGGAGGCAGAGGCAGGCGGATCTCTGTGAGTTCAAGGCCAGCCTGGTCTACAGACTGAGCTCCAGGCCAGCTGGGACTAAAAAAAGGGAGACCCTCTCTCAAAAATACCAAAAAAAAAAAAAAAGTTCCAACTTTAGACATAGTGATCTTAGAATGTCGTAGTTTGTATTTTATTATTATAGTCAAATAGGTTCTTTAAGGTATTGTTTCTCATGGGGCTGGAGTAATGGCTTAGCAATTAACAGCAAGGACTGTTCTTGCAGAGTACCAGAGTGTGCTACCCAGCACCCTGTCAGATGGCTTACAACTGCCCAGTGGTCCAATATCTTCTGGCTTCTGTGACACTTAGAGTCACCATGCAAATGCCCCCCACAGTCACCATGCAGATGTGTCCCCCCCCCAAAGTCACCATGCAGATGTCCGTCGTTCCCCCCCGACCATGCAGATGCCCCCCCATTCACCATGCAAATGTCCCCCCCACAGTCACCATTGCAGATGCCCCCCCCACATGCACATAGCTAAAAACAAATCTTCAAAAAAGTATTGTTTCTTTTGAGTTTTAACACCAGTTTTGTAGGCAGAGCAAATTACTTCCCAAGGAAATCTAATCTGAGGCCAGACAGGTGGAGGCCACAGACTCCTTAACAGAATCAGCATTTTCAGACCCCGGACTTTTTCACATCTACATCTTATCTTGGTGGTCATCACCAATTTAATAAAGCTCAGAAGCAGGGCCAAAAGGGCTTCACAAGGACGGATCAGTTTTTCTTTTCCCATTTGTAGTAATAGATGTATAAATGTGTGTACTTCAAGCCTTGCTTGGTCTGGGTTTATTTCTTTGGAAGTCACATTGCTGCTGCTGCTGCTGCTGCTGCTGCTGCTGCTGCTGCTGCTTCAGTTGAAGTAGAGTCCTGGTATGCAGCCTCAGTTGGCCTGGAACTGAGATCCTCCTGACCCCCTCTCTTCCCAAGCTGGGCCCTGGGACAGCTTCTGCAGCACTTTTCAGTCCTGGCCATATAGCAATCTGGGAGCAGTTTTAAGTCTCAGCACATGCTGATGTAGTCTGTCTGACACAGAGCCCAGACCTGTTTTGTTTTGCTTTAAAGTTCATAAAATTCTTTTTTTTTTGTCTTTTCGAGACAGGGTCTCCCTGTAGTCCCAGCTGTCCTGGAACTCACTCTGTAGACTAGGCTGGCCTTGAACTCACAAAGATCCGCCTGCCTCTGCCTCCGTCTCCCAAATCCCACCACGCCCGACTAAAAGTTCATGAAATTCTTAATCCTAGCACTTGGGAGGCAGAGGCAGGCTGATCTTTGTGAGTTCAAGGCCAGCCTGGTCTACAGGAAGACCCTGTCTCAAAAAGACCAAAAAAAAAAAAAAAAAAATTCATGAAATTCTATTCGACAAGATCGCCAAGCCCTGACTTTGAAGAGGCTGTGTGACTTGGTCCTTGCTTCTCTTGGTTCATTTCTCCCCTCCTGGTGCTGTCCCCTGACCTTTCCTGCTCTCCAGCGCTGCCTGCACTTCCTGCAACACTGGCTCTCAGTTTTGCTTCTCCACCTACCACACTCCTGTCCTCTCAGTTGCCTCCTTTAATAAGTGCCCTCTGGGTTAGGTGTTCCTGCTTCCTGTTCCCACGGGACTGTGTGCCCCACTCATATTTCTTACTGCCTTGTCAGTGTCCTCTGCCAGGACTTGAATTCCAGGAGGATGAAAACTCGGTCTGTCATGCAGTCTGTTGTGTGTACCATTGTGCTTTTTGCCAATCATAGCTAGACATTACGGGCAACTGACTGAACAGGTATTGTGCTGATACTGCTTCTTTGCAGTGCATAGTAATTCCTAACAACCAGTTAAGCGTTTATTCCTGCCAAATACATGTAATATTTTTGTTCATTAATAACGTGCATCCCTGAAACTTCCACACACATGAATATCATTTGGAGCATTTGCGAAGTGACAAGTTGCATTAAGAGGCACTCCATTCCAGCACACACACAAGGTTGATTATTCAACCCAGCACTCCATTGGAAACTGGGAGACTCGAATGCAGATCCCCATGTCCCCCTAAATAGTGGGTTTCTGAGACTATGAACGCTTAGGCACTGTGCTGTGTTCCCTGTACTGCTCAGTGATCTAGCCTTAACATTCAGAGCAGCAAAATGAACTATGAAAGCTGATGTGTTCAGAACCTTGAATGCTCCAGAGCTTCCTGGCAGGATTGCTGTGAACAGGTTTCCTAATCTGTATAATGGGAACAGTAGGGTTGGATTCATTGATATAAGGCAGATCCAGCAGAGTTTCAAACTGACCAGTCCCCAGGTACTCATTTGGATCCACCTTACAAGATGTCTGATCTAATGAAATTAAAGAACACATTTGTGTAATGAGTTCTCTGACTGGTGGTGCTGCAGATGAGACTACTGTGGCTTTTGGTTTCGTTTTCTTAGAGTCCCATTCTACTTCCAGGCACCCAGGGGTTGGTCAGCATGCATAGGAAGTTACTGTGCCTGGAAAATTTAACCAGACTGATAGCAGGTAGCAGGCTGCTAATTCATATGTGCTGATGAGCTTGGACATCCCCAGAGTTAAGCCGAATCAGACTTGATTGTCCAGCAGAAGGGAACTAATTAAAATTAACAGTGATTTACAGAGGATTCAGAGACTGGTGAAATCTCTGTTCACAAGGCCTTACAACTCAGGGACTGTTATTGAGTAATTTCTGAGCAATAAAGAAAATACGGGAAAAATGGTTGGGTAAGGACTAATTCCAGAAGACAGGCACAAAGAATGTTCCCAGTGTGCAGACAGGAGGACACTAAGATTGTTGATATTTCTGTTTAGGAGCCAAGTTTCTTCATTTGATGGAGTGATTTTAGCAACTATTTGGTAATATATTACAAGTAACTGCATCACACAATATAATGTTTGCTGAAGTCTCTTGTTCTCGGACTGCTTCTCTATAAATTAAATGCATTTGCGTTTGTTCCTCCATAAGTTTTTGTAAAGGTGACTTTTATTTATCAGTGCTCGAATGCACGCATGTGTATGTGTGTTGGGGGCATGTGCCAGGGCATGAATGTAGAAGCCAGAGGACAACTTTGTGAAGTGCGTTCTCTTCTTCTATCTTTATGTGAGTTCCAGGTCTTGAATTCAGGCCATCACGCTTTGGGGTTTGCCTGCTAAGCCATTTCCCCAGCCCTTAGTGTCCTTTTAGGAAACAAACCAAAAACCTGAAATAAAAATTAAAAGCCATGGTTAGGAGAGGCTGAAGTATTTGGATGTAAGCAAGAAATACAAGGTAACAGAGAAATCTGAGGACCAGTGTGACGCTGGAGGGCCTCCCCTTCTAGGTGGTACACTGTACCAGCCGGAGAGATGGCTCAGTGCTTAAGAGCACGAGCCAGGTTCAGTTCCCAGCACCCACATGGTGGCTAATAACTGTCTGTAACCCCAGTTCCAAGGGATCTGACATCCTCTTCTGACCTTCAAGGGTATTGCATGACATGGGTGCACCTACATATATGCAGGCGATATACTCATTCACATAAAATGAAAATGACAAATAAAAAAAATTTGGTCTTTTGAGACAGGGTCTCCCTTGTATGTAGACCAGCCTGGCCTTGAACTCACAGAGATCCACCTGCATCTGCCTCCCAGGTGCTGGGATTAAAGGCATGCGCCACCACACCTGACGCAAAATATTTTTTTTTAAATGAAGTTTCAGTGTTAGATAGCCTTTAATGTGTTAATGAATTGATCCTAGTTAAGGAATTTTGAATATTCTTTCCTCTTCTGCACCTATTCAATTTAGGAAGTTGGAACTGAGAATGCTGTAATAAAGTTTTTAACTCAATGAAACTTTCAGTAAAGTTACCTCAGAGTTGTATATCCTACCTGAGGCTGTTTCTTTTGAGCATTGCAGACCTCTGGTGTTATGCCTAGGAGACTATTGTCCCTTGTTGCTGCTATGTGTGGGGACAGATGAGCTGCAGGGTGTTGCTTTCCTGAATAACTCATATTAAGGAGAAAATTTAAATGATTCCCCAAGCTATTACATAAAACTGGTTAGCAAAGATTATATTCATAATGGCTATTTTAAATTTATACCTAACACAAAAATAATGTTTTCTACTTGGCCCGGAGAATAAATGCTTGTTTTTAAAAAACATTTTATTATTTCATGTGTTTGAGTGTATTACATGCATGTATGTGAGTGCACCTGTGTTGCGCAATGCTGTGGAGATCAGAAGAGGCCGTCGGATTCCCCTGGAACTAGAGTTAAGGATGGTTCTTAGCCACGATGTGGGTGCTGAGAATTGAAGCTGTGTCTTCTGTAAGAGCAGTCAGTGCTCCTAACTGCTGAGTCATCTCTTTAGCCCTGTTTTTTGTTTGTTTGTTTGTTTGTTTGTTTGTTTTTAAATATCATGTTGTGGGTTAGCATGACAATTTGTCTAAATTATATTAATTTATAAGTCGTTAGCTTTTAGTAACTTTTAGCATATAATTGTAACAAAAAAGTCTTTATCGGGGTCCTGCATTGCTATTGTTCTTTTTTGGTGTTTAATAAAACATATTTATACAAATTTATTTTTTTATTTTTGAGTCTTACTGTGTAGCCCAAGGGTAGCATGGAACTCAATATGTAGACCAGGCCGTTCCCCAACTTGCTTCAATCCTCTTGTCCCAGCTTCCCAGTGTTATTACTCTCAGCTTAATATATAGAATTGAACAGAACTCTTAAGGGACTACACATGCCAGTATACTTCCAATTTTTATCATTGTATAATAGAAGGCAGAGAAGTCAGTGTAGTCTCTGAAAATGCCTGTGTTTGTAGAGTTACTGCAGTGATGTGGGGAATTCCATACTGAATTCCACCACTGATGGCAGAGGGGAGGAGAGCAGAGTATGTTCATTGTTTTCTACGTGCCTTCCAGGATGTTTAATGTTATGGTCAGAAAGCAGTGGTTTTTAAAGTAGAGTCATATTTGGAAATCAAAGTACTTGATATTTCTATCAGTTGGTACCTGTATAATCTAAAAAGCAGATGCAGGGCTGGAGAGATGGCTCTGTGGTTAAGAATACTGGCTGCTCTTGCGGAGGACCCTGGTTTGGTTCCCAGCTCTCACAAGGCAGATAACAACCGCCTGACTCCAGTTCTAGGGGATCCATACCTATCTCTTCTGGCTTCTGTGCACGTAGTTCACTTAAATACATGCAGGCAAAGCACTCAATACATATTTGAAAAAATAGTTGTGGAAGAGTGTGTGTCAGTCTCAAATGACAGCACAGATTTGAAGTTTGTTAGAAATATTTGTAAGTTGTTAACTGCTTGCATATTTCTGCTCCAATCTGGAGTACTCTTAAGGATGGTGGGTGGTCCAGGAGGGTTGTGCTGTGGTGGAGAGCAGCACAGTGCAGCAGGCAGTTGTGCACTTAGCTTGACCCTTGCCTTCTGGCCTTAGATCTTGACCTTTCAGAGCATGTCTGAAGTTCCCAGACTCAGCGACTCTTGTACCCTAGGTCTGTTTAGATTTCAGAGGGAGCAGACTCTCCCCAGAGGGAGGACAGTCCATATTTCCTTTATATTTTCAGAGGCTAACATCTTTTGCCTGCCTGTTTGTAAAATTGCACACATCCACAAGCTTTGTGTGGAATTGGATGGCAAGCAGAAGCTGCCACTGGACCAGAGTAAACTGCAAGGCTTCTCCCTCTTTCCTCTCCAGTGACTCTGGAAGCCAAGCGTAGGGCAGGTGTAGTCATTCTGTTTCTGGCAGAATAGGTGACTTGGGCAGAAGGGAGCCATCACGTGGATGATAGACACTGAGAGTAGGTCACCACTGCATGCCAGTGGCCACTTAGGAAGCCAGCACACTGATCACAGAACCCTGAATAGCTACTGGTCTTCATCATACCATTACAGACTTCTAGGAAATTATGGCCCCTCAGTTGTTCTGATAACCCATTGTGCTGGGCAGTTTTCAGTCTTGGAAACATAAATCCAAAGGCATGGCAAAATGTCTAGGTCTGCACTCGGATGTACTGACGGAGAAAGATGGCCGTTGCCATTGCCACCACCTGAGCAGGCTGGCATCTGCTGTTGACTTCTGTACTTTCTACCTTTGGGTGTTGGCAGCCAGTGAACTCGAAGGGAGTGGTATTTAGGCTTGTTTTGAGTGTGCATTTTCTTTTCAGCAAGCTAAGCAGATTTCTGTGGCTGTCTTTCTTTGAGAGCTCTTGCTTTTCTGTGGTGGATGCACTATAGGTCTAGACCTGAAGTTGCCCCCCCCCTTAGGTTAACTTGTTGGCAGCTTCAAAAATCTTGGAGAGTTGTTGCCTTCTTTTGTTTTGGCTAAATTAATTACTACTGAGTGAGTACAGGTTTATGGAATACAGCATTCAAATATAAAGTACATTAATGGGAAAAGCTGTGGAGGAAACACTGGAATTGGACACTACTTAGCTATTCCACCCTGCAAAGAAGCAGATGTGACAGCAGGGAAAGGTGGTTGGTTGAGTAGCCTGTCCTTAGGACAGCTCCTTGGAGTTCAGCCGCTGTTACTTCTGGTGCCCTGGAAGGCAGGGTCTTGAAGCATCTTTGGACGGACGGAATATTTGCATGGCTTTTTGTAACTACACACTAATTTTAGATGTTGAATGAGACTTTTTCAAAGCAGTCTCTGACTTACCTTGGTAATCAGTAATGGTAGTGAGATTCAGCTGGTTGGGGTATGAGTATAGAGAACCATTCCTCTCTAGAAATTACTACAGTTCAGTTTTTTGAAGTTTTGGTGCTGGAGAGTACTCTGGGTGTTCTTGCATTCCCAGAACCCACGTGGCAGCTAACAACCATCCAGAATTCCAGTTCCAGGGGATCTGATACCCTCTTCTGGCCTCTTCAGGCATTGCATACACACAGTGCACTTACATGCAGGCAAGGCACTCATACACATAAAAATAATAAAACTTTTTAAAGCTTTATCATTGTGTGTGGTGTCTGTGTAGATTTGCTTGCTACAGCACACATGTGTAGATAGGGGACAACTTTGGGAGTTAGTTCTCTTCTACCTTTACATAGGTCCCCAAGGTAGGATTTGGGTTTTGCAGGCAGGTGTCTTTATCCATTGAGCCATTCCTGCAGTCATTTTGAGTAAAGATCCAATAGAGCTTCCAAAGCTTGCTTATACACCTATGGTATAGTCTCTCTTGCTGAGTATAACAGACCAGATGTACAAATTAGCACATTCTTCTTGGAAATAATTTTTCCCCAGCTAAAATGAGAGCAAGTCATCTTGTGACACTAAGAGACACTCAAGTCAGGACAGTCTTACAAGTCAGCAGGTATGGCCACATTGTGTTTGGGCTACTATAATTTTCTTTCCCTTCTCTCTTTTTTAAATTTATTATTTCTTATGTGTATGAATGTACTGTCTGCATGTAGGTTGGTGCACCCGTGTCGTGCAATGCTGCGGAGGTCAGAAGAGGGTGTTGGATTCCCCTGGAACTGGAGTTAAAGACAGTTCTTAGCCGCCATGTGGGTGCTGGGAATCAAACCCTGGTCCTCTGCAAGAGCAGTCGGTGCTCTTAACTGCTGAGCCATCTCTCCAGCCCCTCTTTTCCTTCTCTTAACTGGATGTCATGAAGGGTAAGAGTGTGCTCTGAAACCAGAGCATCCCCACCTGCCTTCATAACATGGAGAGGTTACTTAACCTGTCTAGGTTAAGTATTCCTGCTATGGAGGTAACACAGGATAGCATGTAGGTGGGCCCTGCACACAGCGAGCTCTCATTGGTGACCCGTGAGCTCCTGCCAGTAAGAACCACACCACACTGTTCTGCTTTAGAGCTGTAGCATTGTAGAATAAATTAAGTTCTGTTCTGAGACTAGTACTGGGCCCAGACCCTGGACAGTGAATAGCAGCACTGCTGCCTTCTAATACCTAGAGTGTGCGCCTGGCTGCTCATTGCAGCTTGCTCTGTGTTGTATTAAAACATAAAAACTTTAATCCTAGTTTTAGGAATTGGAATGGGATTTTGTGCCTGTTCCTTAGATTTCCATCTGGAGATTTAGCTTGAAAGGAGTGGAGAGTCAGTGGACAGAGTCTTAACGAAATGGATTTGCACTTTCTGCCTCTAGTTTTGGCCTCCTGTGGCAGCATCTCCATCTTCTTGGCACTCAGCATCTCCAGCTGATATTTAAGGGCAGCAGTCTTGTTTGGGATTTCCCTTCCAATTCTCACACATTAAAGCTGGTCATCCTGTCGTCACCTGTGACATGGCTTGCATACTGTTCACTGGTTGAACCTCTATTAAGTACTGGATCTTGCATGTTCAGGACTTTGTTTACCTTGTATGCTGGACTAGACACCATATAAACTTTACAACTCATTTATGTGAAATGAAGGAAGGCAGCCTGTGATTTATTCCCCTGAATTTAATCTCTCTTCCCCTTTAACCACAGAGACAGCTGTGGCACAAGTTTGTGTGGCGTCATCTCCCTGGATTTAGTGCTGTTGCTGGTGCTCACATTTAAGTTATGGGAAGCAGATGCTTCTGTTTGCCTCACTCGTGCATTTGGGGCCAGGCTGCTGTTCATGACATGGTAGTCACTTCTCAAGTTTATGATCCCATGGTCTGTATCGCTCATAAACCAGGAAACTATGCAATCTCCATGGTTTAAAAACATTATTGCACATTTGTTTATTTTGTGGTGTGCAGGGTGCAGGCCATGGCACACATGTGTAAGTCAGGGGACATTTTGGAGGGATTTGTTCTCCCTTCCACCACGGGCCATTAGGGGGTTGAACTCAGGTCGTCAGGTTTGGCAGCAAGCACCTTTACCAACTGAGGCATCTCACCCACTCAAATCTCCATGCTCTTAAAAATCAGGTTGGTGAGATGGTTCAGTGCAAAAAGGTGCTTGGTGCAAACCCTAACAACCTGAGTTCAACCCTGGGACCCACATGGTGGATGGAGGAAATCAACTCATCACAACTTGTCCTCAGACCTCTACATGTGCATGCCCACACACATAAATAAATAAATGTAATTAAAATTTTAGTTGCTACTTTTTATGGTGCTTGCTTTGAAAAGCATCAGCAACCATCAAGCACTCAGAATTGTTGTCACCTGCAAATAAAACTAGAATTCACTGAAGAAATGGTGTGAGTTGGGGCTAGCCCAGTAATTGACCCAGATGCTTATGTGCTGTAGTGCCCACACTGATTGAGGAATTTGAAGGTCATTAGCTTAAACTGATGCACATGTGGAGTTTCAGCACCTGGGAGGCCGAGGCAGGAAGATAAGGAGTTCAAGGCCAGTCCGCTATGTATATATATATATACACAACTGTGCCTTTAATATAGCATCACAGGGAATCACAGCTGAGAAGCTCTAAGGGGAAGATTCCTTGGTTTTCCTGAATGTGTCCTTGATGATATATGTTTGTGTGTGTGTGTGTGTGTGTGTGTCCGTGTCCATGACTGGGTACATGTGTATGCATTTGTGTGCAGAAGCCAGAGGTTGATGTCAGATATTTCCCTAAGCCATTCTCCATCTTGTGGGGGGGGGTTGGGGGGAAGAGAGAGAGAGAGAGACAGACTGACTGACTAACTGACTGACTGACTTACTGACTGACTAACTGACTGACTGACTATGTAGCCTTGTCTAGCCTGGAACTCCGAGAGGTCTGCCTGCTTCTCTGCCTCTCAATTGCTGGAGATTATAGGCCATGAACCACCACACCTGATTCCACCTTTCCTTTCCCCTTTCCCCTTTCCCCTTTCCCCTTTCCCCTTTCTCCTTTCCTCTTTCCTTTTTTAAAAAATTTTTATTTTTTTAAGGGATTCATAATATAAAAGCACAGTTGATTTCAGATCACATTAAAGTTGCTAAGTTTGCCATAAAATTAGGTAACTGTGGTGCTAGCATCCACAGATGAAGGATACCATTCATCATTTGTTTTTCTGGGACTGTGATATTTCACTCAGCATAAGATCTTCTAGCTCCATCCATTTACCTGCAAAGCTCATGATGTCATCTTTCTTTACCACTGCATAGAACTCCATCGTATAGATGTACCACATTTTCTCTATCCACACGTCAGTTGAGGGGCACTTGGGTTGGTTCCAGCTCTTTGCTACTGTGAAGAGAGCTGCAGTGAACATGGCTGTGAATGTATCTCTGCGGTAAGATGAGTCTTGTGGGTATATATCCAGGAGTGGTATGGCTGGGTCAGGTGGCAAGCTCATTTTGAGTCTTCCTAGGGTTCTCTACACTGCTTTCCATAAGTGGTTGTACAAGTTTACATTCCCACCAGCAGTGGATGAGTGTTCCCCTTTCCCCACAACCTCTCTAGCACCTGGTATCATTTGTTTTCCTGATCCTAGCCAGTCTTATTGGAGATGATATCTTAAAGTGGTTTTAATTTGCATTTCCTTAATTATTAGCGATGTTGAACACTTTTTAAGATGTTCTCAGCCATCTCTAATTTCTCACTTGTGAAGTCTCTGTTCAGCTCTTTGCTCCATCTTTTGAGCGATTCATTTGTTTTCTTCATTGTTTTTTGAGTAGTTTATATATTCTGGAAGTCAATGCTTTGTCAGATGTATCTGCGGTGAAGGTTTCCTCCCACTCTGTGGGTTTTCTCTACACTTCCTTGATTGTTTCTTTTGATGTACAGAAGCTTTTGAGTTTAATGAGGTCCCATTTGTCAATTGTTGACCTTAATTCTTTCACAGCTGCTGTCTGATTTAGGAAGTCTTTTCCTTTTTTTCCTTTTTCCATTTTCCTTTTCCCTTTCCCTCCCCCTTTCCTTCCCCTCCCCTCCCCCCTTTCCTTCCCCTCCCCTCCTCCCTCCCCTCCCCTCCTCCCTCCCCTCCCCTCCTCTCTTCCCTCCCCTCCTTTCCCCTTTCCCCTCCTTTCCCCTTTCCCGTTTCCCCGTTTCCCTTCTGTATTTTTGAGACAGAGTCTCCCCATAGCCCCAACTGGCCTGGAACTCGTTCTGTAGACCAGGCTGGCCTTGAACTCACAGAGATCTGCCTGCCTCTGCCAATTAAAGGTGTGTGCCACCACACCTGGCCCTCGTGCTTTTTTTACACAGGATCTAGGGATGGAGTCAGGTCCTCAGGCTTCCAGGGCAAGCACTGTACTGACTAAGCTATTGCCACAGTCCCTCCTTGAGATTATTTTGTAGTCCCTCAATCTACACTTTAATATCATGAATATGAAGAATGAAGATATAGACCTTGTACGCATTATCTCCCTTAATCTTCACAGTGACATTTTGGTGTACACACAGCCTTTTCATTCTGGAAATTAGGGCACTGAAATTATACCAAATCAGCGCAGTGGAATCTTATCATATTTAATTTGTATGAAATTATCTCAGATGATGTAAAATGGTGAGGAAATGAAAATCTAAATAGTGCAGTCACATTACTGTTGAGCTTTTTGCTTCCTAGTGGACAGGAGATTGATGATAGGTGTGAATTGCTGCCCCTGTGGTTGGTCTCAGTGGCTCAGTATGAACCTCACAGTGGTGTGTGATTTTGTTATTCAAACCTACTAAGACTAGCTGTCTGTGCAGTCTCCAGTAGCAGTTTGATCCTGGAAGAGAAACTGCTGCTGAGGTTGGCTGAATGATTCCATTGGTCCCTGGGTGGCTTGCAGGTGTGGCCACAGCAAATCCATCTGTGCATGTGCACTCTGATTCACACCAACACTAGTGCATACCTCTTAGGCACGTGTTGTCTTTTTTTTTTTTCTTTTTGAGACAGGGTCTCCCTGTAGCCACAGCTGGCCTGGAGCTCACTCTGTAGACCAGGCTGGCCTTGAACTCACAGAGATCCTCCTGCCTCTGCCTCCCAAGTGCTAGGATTAAAGGCGTGCGCCACCTCGCCCAGTTGGCACATGTTGTCTTTCTACAAAGCGTTTCTGTACAAGGTGGTGGACAAAAGACATTAGCGTACTTTAAAAAAAGTCTATTTTGAGATAAATGTGAATGACCATGTCTCAAGAACACAGATTTAGGTTGCCTCAAATAACATGTTCTGCCATGGAAGTGGTGACATGAAATTTCATAGTCACAGAATAAGACACTCATAAATCAATTCATTTAGCACACAGTGGTAGGGAGGAAATGTTCCCCACAGACTACCCATGCTGGCCCCTAAGGATGCACCCTGGAACCTCCTGATCAGTAGCTACTCAGCAAGACATCCTCTGGCTTGCTGGTGCCTCTGGTCAGCAAGTAGCTCAGGATTCTGGTTATAGCCTGGATGCGTAGCACCCATCCCATTGGACTACACCAGAACACCTCCCCTAGTGAGAGAGTGAGAGCCCTCCTTGGCTGGGTAGCCATACTTTGGCCAGATAGCAAAGCTGAGACATACAAGTACTTGCAGGAACCACGTCTTCCTCACAGTTCAGATAGGACATGAACCCGGTGCTTTACATGAAGGGCAGGAATGTCCTGTGAGGACGGGAGTCAGGTGCAAACACCTTGTTTTTCATGTTGTCTCTTCTTGTCTTTCCATTTATCTAGGCATAGAGATTGGCACACTCCTGCTTAGTGTTTTATCGAAGAAATTCTGCCCCACATTGTTGAAACTGTTTCATTTAGCAAGTCTATACAACCTTATGAAAGAATAGCATGCCTTTAATCCCAGCAATGGGGAGGCAGAGGCAGGTGAATCTCTGTGAGTTCACATCCAGCCTGGTCTACATAGTGAGTTCCAGGCCAGCCGGGGGTACAGGGAGACCCTGTCTCAAAAAGACCAAAAAAAAAAAAAAAAAAGTCTGTTTCTGTATTATAGTACATCTCAGGAGTTACCTATCCATGGGGTGGAAAATTTTCAAAAACACTTTTACAAATTAGCCTGAGAAAGATGATCCTCCTCTGTGTGTGTGTGTGTGTGTGTGTGTGTGTGTATGTGTTTAATAAGCAGCTGAGTGATTAAACATAAAACATAAAGCCCGGTATCTTTGGTGTATAATGGTGATTAACACAAATACAGTCATCATGTACAGGGTCAATGTTTTCCTTGAAAAGCCTTATAAATCACTAACAAATTATAGTATGTATTCAGTAGTCTGAAGCCCATGGTAAGTGACAGTACATGTTGCAAACTTGTGTTGTACCCCACAGATATGTTCAGTTACTGTGCCAATTTAAAAGTATGTTAAGGGGCTGGAGAGATGGCCTAGCGGTTAGGAGCGCCGACCGCTCTTGCAGAGGACCCGGGTTCGATCCCCAGCACCCACATGGCGGCTGAGAACCGTCTGAAACTCCAACTCCAGGAGAACTCCAGCTCCAGGGGAATCCGACGCCCACTTCTGACCTCCGCGGCATTGCACGACACGGGTGCACAGACTTGCATGCAGACAATACATTCGTACACATACAGAAATAAATAAATAAAAATTAATAAAAAAAAATTTTTTTTTAAATAAAAAAAAAGTATGTTAAAATACAGGCCAGGGGTGGTGGCACACCCCTTTAATCCCAGCACTCGGGAGGCAGAGGCAGGTGGATTTCTATGAGTTCAGGGCCCGCCTAGTCTACATAGTGAGCTCCAGGCCATCTGGGAATAAAGGACCCAGTCTCAAAAAGACCAAGAAAATAATAAATAATAATTAAATGTTAAAATAATAAAACTGTGTGCAAAACATGTAGCATTTAGAGTGTGAGCTTGAAAAATAAATAGTGAGTCTGTGTGATTGTGTAGACCTGTCAGAAAACACACGTACAGATGATGACTTGCTGTAGCCATACTAGACCAGTTTTTACATGCTTAGGATAGGTGTTACTTGGTAATTGTAAAATGCACTTCATAATGCATGATTAAATTTTTGCTTTTATTTGTAGTTGTGATTTTGTCTTCAAAATGTAAGAGAAAAGATTATTTTAGTGAAAAATGTACACATCTTAGTGAAGAAAACCAAAATGCTCTATTGGCTGGTATGGCAGAGGGCAGAGGGAACTCGGCCTTGCAAGATCCACTCTTCTTACTGACTTGCAGAGACAACAGTTCTTTTTTTAAAAACTGCATTTGAGAAATTAGGATAATTCTTAATTTTGTCTAAGAGTCCATAAACAGGTTAAAAAAAAAAGAGAAAGCTTTAAGTGAAAACCAACACCAGTGACCAAGAGCTAATCCTTTAGTTCTCTGAAATATCCAAAATGTACTCTAAAATTAAGAGTTCGACAGTGGCATGAGAATTGATCATGGCTGATCAGAGGGAATAAAGATTCCAGAAGAAGCCATTCAAAACATGATACAGGAGCCATCAGATATCCAGATGAACATAACTATGTTTTGGAGAATGTTACATATTTAGGAGAACAGAGTTACTAAGAATTGGAACTGTTTGCTGGGCATGCTGGTGCATTCCTTTAATCCCAGCACTCCAGAGGCGGAGGCATGGGGATCTCCATGAGTTCAAGGACAGCCTGGTCTACAGAGTGAGTTCCGGGCCAGCTGGGGCTATAGGGAGACCCTGTCTCAAAAAACAACAACAAAGAACTGTTTATGAAGTGAAAATTACTACATTTGACTCAAAACATTGGCATTGTCTCATTTCTTACTCCCTCTGCCCCACATACAAATGAAAATAAGATATATAGACCAGGATTAGAATTGTGCAAAAATTTGCATGTTTAAAATGTTTTAAACCTTAAACATTTTTAAGAGCAAAAAGTCCCTTGGAGGTGAATAAGCAAGGTGAATGACTTAGAAGATGAGTTCATTACTAAAGAGGCAGTGGACACATAAAGGAAATGTTTTCAAACCACAGCAGGTAATTGAGAAGGACAATTTAAGGTACAGTGAAGAGGTCCTTTTTTTACTTTAGTGATTTTTTTTTTCTTAGTGATTTATTTTTTTCTATCCCACTTCCACTGGAAGGGTGCTTGCTCCTTTAATTCCATAAATTGGAAAACAAGCAGGTGATTTTCAGAGGCAAGTGGATCTCTGTGAGTTCCAGGCCAGCCTGGTCTACAGAGGGAGCTCCAGGCCAGGTGGGTCTAAAAGGGAGACCCTGTCTCAAAAAAACCAAAAAAAAAAAAATTTTTTTTTGGTTTTTCAAGACAGGGTTAAATTAATTCATTTTCTCTCTCTCTCTCTCTCTCTCTCTCTCTCTCTCTAAATTTTTGGTTTTTCGAGACAGGGTTAGATTAATTCATTCTCTCTGTCTCGTGTGTGTGTGTGTGTGTGTGTGTGTGTGTGTGTGTGTGCGCGTGCGTGTGTGTGTGTGTGTAGTCCAGCTGGCCTGGAAACTCACTATGTAGATCAGGCTGGCCTCCATCTCAGAGATCCTCCTGCCTCTGCCTCCCAGGTGCTGAGATTAAAGGCTTGTATCAGCTCACTCAGCTAAGCAGGCAATTTTCAGGCCTTTAAAAACCAACATAGTTTTCACTCAGTTTACTTTTGTCATTTATAACAGTTTACATACTTAAAAGTAAACTGTGTTACCTATCCCATAGAAAGAAACAGGTGGTCATACAGAATGTTTATATATAATAGAGTGCTTGTGCAAAGCCTGTGTTCAGTCCCTAGCACCAACCAGAACCAAAACCTAAAAACGTATTTGTGAGGCAAAGTCACACACACACACTGAGAAAAACTGTACAGAATAAGCATCAGAGAGTGTAACAATCAGGAAAGCATAAAAATCCAGAAAGTGTAATGATCAAGAGAGAATAAAAATTGAAAGTGGGACACTCTAGAGGGCTAACAATCCAGAGGATGTATCAATTCAAGATTGTAACAATACAGGGATGTAAAATGCACTGAGTATAACAATCCAGAGGGTGTCAGGTTGTAACAATCCAGAAAGTGTCAGGCTGTAACAATCTAGAGGGTGATCAATTGTAGCAGTCCAGTTATGTGTTGGCAGTTTTCACTTTATTCATCTGTACTTGATTTCTGTTATACACAGAAAAGCTCCAAGCTGTGTATGTACTCAGTACTTGAAGTCAATGAGTTTCTGTAATGTGATGGGTTGATTTTTATACTGAAATATAAATCTTCCACACGCAAGTTCAGAAGTGTAGGTTAGTACTCTAGAAAGGAGTCTACCTTAATAACCTGACACTCCAGTTTTCTCAGGATGTTTGCACATCTCTTTTATGTGATCCGTTTTGTTCTGGTGTAGTCACACCATTACTTCTCTGAGCGATCCTGATTCTTGTCAGATTTGGTGGATTGGCAGACTTCAGGTACGGCTCCTTAGAAAGGTTTCGAGGTCTGCCATCACTTAGAGTTGCTGTCTATGCCTCTGGTCCTCTTTATTTCCAGTCATCTCTGCTGGTCTCTGTTTCCTGCTCTGTTTTAGACCTCCACACTGCTGCCAGAGATAACAGGGCAGGATTTCATGAATAGCTGTCAGAAGAGGGTTTTATGGATAAGAGCCAGAAAAAAAGTGACACCTCCTCAGTGAGTACCCTGAAATACAAGGTGGGTCCACCTGAAGCTTAGTGACCCCAGAGGGACCTGCATGGCGTCTCTCAGATGGGCCTCATGAGAACTGGGAGAACTATGTTCTTCATTTACTTGGAAGTTGTTTTTTTTTTTTTTTAATTTCATTTTGAGTTACTAACTTTCATTTTATGTGTAATAGTGCTTTGTCTTCATTTAGTTTTTATTTTACTTTATTTTATTTTCAGTTTCTTATTTTCATTTTATGTGTATGAGTGCTTTGCCTGCATGTATGTGAGTGCAGCTTTGTGTGCAAGTCCATGGAGATGAGGGTGTTGGATTCCCTGGAACTGGACTTAAGGCTGGTTGTTAATTGGCATGTATGGGTACTAGGAACCAAACCTGGGTCCTCTGCAAATACAGCCAAGGCTCTTAATCACCAAGCTATCTCTCCAGCCCCATGGAAATCTTAAATTTTATACTATGAAGTCTTGTTTCCTTCTTCAGCAAGACCTTACACACAACCTTAGAAATTCGAACTATAGTCCTGGGAACATGGGTTTTGTTGCATGTCCCTTGCACATGACCCCAGGGAAGGACGTGAAGGAAGGTGACCTTGCGATACTACTGCTCTCCTTACAGACTGGCCTGGGCCCACTTCTGCACACTTGCCCATCTTTCTGGACTCTGTTTCTGATGCTTCCATTTCCTTCTGCCTCGATGATTCTTTGCCAGTAGCTTGCTGACCTGTGTCCTGTGTAATCTGTGTGAGGTATTTCTGAATACGCTTGCAGACAGGCAGGCTCTCCCCTCAGTGTTACCTTGGGCTCTGTGTGTTAGTCCCGTCCGTGGACCCCCCCCCATACTTACATATCTTGTCTGGGGAGGTTGATAATGCATTTTATTTTAAATCTTACACATTTAGCCTAAGACCGACACAAAATAATTGCACAGCAAATGTTTTTCAGAGATGAACAATCAGTAAGGAAGGCAGGAAAAGACCAAGTAATCCCATTTTTTAGGGAGGAAAACAAAATCTGAAGAAATGATTTGGTTCTAGTTCCCTGGATCTTTTATTTTTATTTTATTTTATTTTTTTTAATTTTAAATTTTATTTATTTTTGTATGTGTATGAGTGTACTGTCTGCATGTAGGTCTGTGCACCTGTGTCGTGCAATGCCGCAGAGGTCAGAAGAGGGTCTCGGATTCCCCTGGAACTGGAGTTCTCCTAGAATTGGAGTTAAAGACGGTTCTTAGCCGCCATGTGGGTGCTGGGGATCGAACCCGGGTCCTCTGCAAAAGCAGTTGGTGCTCTTAACCACTAGGCTATCTCTCCAGCCCCTCCCTGGATCTTTTAAATACAGGGACTTGAACTGAAGATGTGTGATTTCTGATTTCACAGGAAACACTATTACAGCAACATCGTTCCTTCATATTTTTTTCAGTATTTTTCCTGTGGTTTACATAGTGGGTCTTATATTGTATTTAAAATGAGAGCTGTTTTAATAAGTGTTTTTGGTGTAGTCACACTAAATAAAACAATGCTTAGCTGGGTGTGGTGGCGCACCCCTTTAATCCCAGTTGGGGATGGGGGGAGAGGCAGGCAGATATCTATAAGTTCAAGGCCAGCCTGGTCTACAGAATGATCTCCAGGCCAGCTGGAACTAAAGGGAGACCCTGTCTCAAAAATACCAAAAAAAAAAAAAAAAAGGCTTACTCTTCCAGGGCAGGAGCTGATTACTGGATGGGTGCTTGTTTGCCTACCACTTTCACAGTAGGTCTTCTTACTCCACTTGTAATATGTTTTGTATCCTTAGCTTTCTGCTAAGGATACAAAACAAGCCTGTCTATGAGCTGCCCATGAATGCTTGCTTGCTTGCTTATTTATTTATTTATTTATTTATTTATTTATTTATTTATTTAGGTCTTTGTGAGACAGGGTCTCCCTCTAGCCCCAGCTGGCTGGCCTGGCTCTTACTATGTAGACCAGGCTGGCTTTGAACTCACAGAGATCCACCGAGATTAAAGCCATGGGCCACCATGCCCAGCCAGATTCCACATTTTGAAATAAGCCCAACATTCATTAAAAAGTTATATCTTACAAGATTTATGAAAGAGTTACTCAGCATCTGAAAAGATTTGTTTTTAATTTTATTTATTTTTGTATGTGTATGAATGTACTGTCTACATGTAGGTTTGTGCAGCCATGTCATGCAGTGCCATGGAGGTCAGAAGAGGGTGTCAGATTCCCCTGGAACTGGAGTTAAAGATCGAACCCCGGCTAGGCCATCTCTCCAGCCCCTGAAAAGATTTTTAAAAAGAAAATATCCACAATATTAAGCTGAAATATAGACTTTAGAAAATAATAGGAGCAGGCCCACTTGGCAAAGCACTTGCAGTACAAGCATGAAGACCTGAGTTGAAGCCCCAGAATCAACATGAAAAGCCATCATATCATTTTATCTCTGTTATTGTTGACGCTCCCCAGGCTGGGCTTGAGGGTCCTCCAGCCTGAGTCTTCCTAGTGGAACTACAGGTATGTGCCTCAAGCCCAGCTTCACCTGACCCTGTCTGAGCTGCACCTATTGCACAGACTATGCTTTGTCACACCTTTTTTTTTTTTTTTTTGAGTTGTGCATTTACACATCACCCTCCAATTCAATTCAGGCATATTTCCCCTTCCCTTCCCCGCATCCCACCCCACCCCATCCTAGATCATGCACTCTGCCACAACTGTCCTGCATCCTTCTCTCAGTTCCCTTTCCATCTTCCAGCAATAAGTGACAACTGATGAATACAAGCATCCTTCATGTAAAACCAATTTGCAAGCAGTTGTGTCCAAACCCACACAGCCCCTTGGTCCCACCATCCAGCAGGGGGGGCTTGTATGTTCAATCAAGTCGACCAAACCAGTGTCCAGGCTACATTGCTGTAGGTCCACTGTTCACCCCAATCACAGCCCCCACATTCTAACACACCCCCTCTTTCACAGATTTCTCCCTAGGCTTAGACAAGGGGCACAGGTGGACAAGAAGCAAAACAGTCCACTTTCTCCGGAGCTGTTGTCTTGGACTCTGGTCAATTCTGGCTGTTTTCTTTCATGGGCTGACAGTCTGTCCAGGAATAACCCCTCGATCCTACCAATGAAGCACAAGCAATTAGATATGTAGGTATTTAAACAGTATTAATTGTTATCGAAGGTTACTTTGGTATAGACACAGATGTTTGGATGGTATGTTAATCCATGAATTACATTTTTATCTGTTGAATATGACAGGGTCTTACTGTGGCTTATAACATCTCCTGACCATTAGAGGGTGCAAGCTTGTGGCATCAGCTGTGGGTTATTCCTCCAAGGAGAGAGCCAATAGCCAATTAGATTTGGGATATACAGGCACATGGCTGCCTCTGCTGCACAGCATTTCTAGGCAGGTGAGGTGTAGCTGGTGCTGACGGAGGAGTCTTTCTTGACTCAAGGAGACCCACACTTGCCTTATTGGTATAGTGGCCCTTGGTAACACTCTCTGGTATTCCAGAGACCATCTGTACACTTGCATGTGTGGTCTCAATACATCTTTCCCATGTTAACGTCAGGTCTTCAACAGCAGGGCCTTATCGCCTCTCTTCTTGCAGGTATCCCAGTTCAGAGGCAAGGAGCCCTTACCTTTTGTGGGGGCTTGGATCCCCTGGCCAACATCTCCTTGGTAGAATAATCCATTGCTGATGTCAGAGCTCCTGTATTAATATATTTTGCTTAAGTGCACAGCTTAAGGAGACTTTAGTATTATATTTGGTTCTGAATAGAGAATAAAACTTTTCACAGTTCCTATGTCTATTGGTCAGTTCAAGAAGGCAGTTTTACTGGTTTTATAAGAGATTACCTCTATAATAGTTGTCTCCAATTTACAGTTGAAGAACGACATCATCATCATATTTCTCCTTGTTCTATGGGGGGGGGAGGTAAGAAAGTCTCTCGTATTAAAACCTTTGCAGCTCCTAGAAGGTAAGTTTCATTAGGACTCATTATACATAGTTGTTACATGTAGGATCCACAGAGGGGTTTGATGTTTGTAGCAATCTGAGGCTTTTCTTCCTTTCAATGTTCAGACGGGCCAACCTTTCTGTTGGCACTTTCTGGTACATCCTACTCAATGCAAAGCTGTATCTTTTCTTTCTCAGCCGTTAAGTTGGTGACATTTTGTCCTGTTGGAACACACAAATCTTTTCCCATAGTTAGTTTTAAGATTTGAATTGCAAGGTTTTTGACGAGAAGGTTTCATGTCTATCTGTACCCCCCCCTTTTTTTTAACCCATGAGTCTCCAGAAGACAGTTGTATTATACATAACTATAGGGTGGAATCAAGGCACAGATTTCATCAAATTCACCCATGCTGTTTTGGGTGACTATATATGATTAACTTGGGAAGCAAACTTAATTTTTGCTTTAAATCATCTTAAAGAGAATGCTACAAGGTGATACTGTACAACAGAGAAATTATAGAGAACATTTGTATGTGCCAATCCCAAAGTTATTGCTCTAGAGATTTTGTGTAAAACAAATGTGGACAACAGCAAATTATATCTACATTTAACTCAGATGCATTACCGTTTTTATCAGAGTCTGTAAACCAATGTTGTTTAATATACACATATTTACTTTTACTAAGTCCTAAAACACCATGTATCCTGTAGACAGTGTCTAGGTGAAACTGAGTACTTGCTGAACTCACATCAATTAAATATGCCTTGATTGAATATACATCCGTGTCCCTCTCCCACCCATCCCCCCTTCCCAATTCACCATTTCAGTCCATTTTCTGATGCAGTCTTTCTGTTGTTGTTCTTTTACTATGCATCCCTCTCCATGAGAAATATTTATATCTGGGTTGTTGGTACTAGCATCCACATATGAGGGACACCATTTGTCGTTTGTTTTTCTGGGACTGTGTTACTTCACTTAACATAATATCTTCTAGTTCCATCCATTTACCTGCAAAGTTCATGATGTCATCTTTCTTTACTGCTGCATAGAACTCCATTGTTTAGATGTACCACATTTTCTCTATCCACTCGTCAGTTGAGGGGCATTTGTGTTGGTTCCAGCTTTTTGCTATTGTGAACAGAGCTGCAATAAACATGGCTGTGCATGTATCTCTGCGGTAAAATGAGTCTTGTGGGTATATACCCAGGAGTGGTATGACTGGGTCAGGTGGCAAGCTCATTTTGAGTCTCCCAAGGGTTCTCCACACTGCTTTCCATAGTGGCTGTACAAGTTTACATTCCCACCAGCAGTGGATCAGTGTTCCCCTTTACCCACAACCTCTCCAGCACTGCTTTGTCACGCTTTAAGCGCTGGTTAGATCCACCCCACTTTCTCCCTGTTCCTCATTTTTCCTGGTTTCCTGGAATTACTATTGTTATTACTTTTATTTGCTTATTTGTTTGAGTCAGAGTCTCCCTGTAGCCTGAGCTGGCCTGGAACTGGCTGTGTGGACCAGGCTGGCCTTGAACTCACAGAGATTGCCTGCCTCTGCCTCCTGATTGCTGAGATTACAGTTGGGCCACCATATCTGGTTTGTTTTGTAGTAGTTGTTGTTGTTGTTTAACATTAAGGATAATATGTTTAATAAAGCACACATTATTGGTACTTTGTAGGAATTATATCAAATTTGTATCTAGTGGAGAATTGATGTTTTTATGAATTTGTATCTTTCTATCCAGAATTACAATGTTTTTCTACTTTTTGGTAGCCCTTGATGGCCTTCTACTTGCCATGTAACTCAGGCTAACCTCTTAATTGCATGTGATCCTCCTACTGTGGCCTCCTGAGTGCTGAGATTGTAGATGTGCACCATCATGTTCAACTCTTAGAAGCATTTAAAAATTGTTTTGTCTTTAAGTAGTAAATCTCAGCTATTTTCATTCACGTTAGTTAATTTTGCCAGGATCATCTACTAGGTCATCCATTAGAGAGTCTGGGTTTTCCCTGTACGAAATTGTGGCAATACTTGGTTTCATTTCTGAACTTGGTTGTTTCCTGGATCTGTAGGGAGTAATAAAATGAAAAGTTAGCCTTAATGTATCTTAAAGTAGACTTTAAAGTAGGAAAGGACATAGGAACATGGATTTGTAAGCATGTATCTTTAAACTGAAATTTCAATTGTTTACTAGAATATTTTAAAAATATTTTCTTGCCAGGCATGGTGGTGCATGCCTTTAATCCTAGCACTGGGGAGGCAGAGGCAGGCGGATCTTTGTGAGTTCAAGGCCAGCCTGGTCTACAGAGTAAGTTCCAGCACAGCTGGGGCTACAGAGAGACCCTGTCTCAAAAAGACCAAAAAATTTTTTTTTTCTTTTTAAAATGTCTTTTGAGTTTGTAATCATTCCCCTTTTATATTCTTTTTTAAATTTATTTTTGTATGTGTATGAGTGTACTGTCTGCATGTAGGCTTGTGCACCCGTGTCGTGCAGTGCCACGGAGGTCAGAAGAGGGTCTCGGATTTCCCTGGAACTGGAGTTCTCCTAGAATTGGAGTTACAGACGGTTCTTAGCCGCCATGTGGGTGCTGGGGATTGAACCCAGGTCCTCTGCAAGAGCAGTCGGTGCTCTTAACCTCTAGGCTATCTCTCCAGCCCCCCCTTTTATATTCTTAATTAAATTTTATCAGTTCATTTTCCGTTACTGACAATATGAGAACATTGGTTGATTTCCTTCAGAAAGCAAGTATCAGAATACTAACATTAATATCAACTACATTAATACTACATTAATACTACATTAATATCAACAAAAAAGATTTTAAGACAGAGCATTTCTGGAGATGAAGTGGGCCATTCAAAATTATAAAAACTTTAAATGTCTATGCACTTAACACAGACGTAAAATAATAACTGGCAGAATTGAAAGAAGTAGGTAACTCAGTGTTCTTCATTAGATTCCAGTATTCTCTCAACAGTTGAGAGAACAAGTAGACAGAAATTAGGACTCCAGACTTAGCTGTGCAATACCCAACTGACCCTGTCCACACAACAGTGCTGTACCCAGCAGACCAAACCCGTCCACACAACAGTGCTGTACCCAGCAGACCAAACCAGTCCACACAACACTACTCTGTTCAGCAGACCAAACCTGTCCACACAACAGTGCTGTATCCAGCAGACCAAACCAGTCCACACAACACCACTGTATCTAGCAGACCAAACCTGTCCACACAACACTGCAAAATGCATGTTTCAAAAGTACATTTGAAGCAGCTATTGAGGTGAGCAGAGTACTAGCCCACAGAGTAAAGTATGTTGATAGATATGAAACACAGAATTGTACAGGTAATTCTGTAACTACAAAGGAATTAAAATCAGTAATGGAAGAAGAAAAGGGAAATTCCTAAACATGTAGAAACCAACACATTTCTAAGTACCCCATAAATGAATTAGGTGCTATTTGTGTGTGTTCATGGAGCATGTGTGTGGGGATGAGAGGACAACTTCATTTTTTTTTTTTTTTTTTTTTTTGGTCTTTTCGAGACATGGTCTCCCAGCTGTCCTGGAATTCACTCTGTAGACCAGGCTGGCCTTGAACACACAAAGATCTGCCTGCCTCTGCCTCCCAAGTGCTAGGATTAAAGGCGTGCGCCACCACACCTGGCTAGAGAGGACAACTTCTGTAAGTTCTTTCTCTCCTTCCACTGTAGGTTCCAGGAAACAAATTCAGGCCATCCGTTTTCAGGACAAACACCCACTGAGCTGTCTTACTGGCCTTAAATATTATTTTTTGGCATACTTTATTATGTATAGGAGTGTTTTGCCAGCCTGTGTATAAGTGTATCTTTTGTATGTAATGCCCATGGAGGTCAGAAGAGGGCATTGGAGTCCCTGTAGCTGGAGTTGTTAAATTCGATTCCATGTGGGTGCTGGGAACCCAGCTGTGATCCTCTGCAAAGAGCGAGTGCTTTCAACTGCTGAGCTTTCTCTCCAGTCTCAAAACATTTTCACTGGATAAAATGAAAGAACATATTAGAATATTTGGTATGTAGTTAAAGCACTGCTGAGCCTGTTGCTAGCAGAGTCTGAGGTCGGGTAATTAAACTGCTGCCTAGAAAAGAGTGAATTGCGCAGAGGGTTGGGTAGGAGAAGGTAGTGATTGTCAGGACAGAAGTGGAGAACAGAGGAGAACTCGGGAAGCCAGGGGTGGCACACACCTGGAAGTGCAGTTTGTGGGAGGCTGAAGCATTGCTAACATTTGCTGTTGTGACAAAATAACCTGGGTATGCAGTTTAAGGGAGGAAAGAGTATTTGGTTCCCAGTTCTAGAGCTTTCGGCTCACCACTGCAAGGGAGGCATGACAGAGTAGAAAATAGCAGCTTACTTGACGTGGCCATGAAGTGAGGAGAGTGCACCAGTGGTCTTCCTTTGTGATTCCCTTTTGTTCCATTTGGGTCCACAGCCTTTTGTGACTGGACTGCCTCCATTCAGGTCAGTGCTTCCTTCATTAGGTAGTCTACTCAGGAAATGACCTCAGACACACAGAATTGTGCTTTACCAGTCTAGGCATCTAGGCAAATAGGTGATTGAGATTAACCTTCACAAACCCACTCCTTGTCTACTTAAGTTTCATCATCCTATCCCAGACCTCTGAAGGCTCATGCATTTATCCATCTCCAAGAATCCCCATAGTCTTAAAAGTTCTGTCATTGTTAAAAAGTCCAGTTTCAGACTTTTCTGAGCCTCAAGGACACTCTTACCTGTGATCTCCTGTAGGATCAAAAGCAAGTTCCATACTTCCATGACACAGTGGAACAGAGTAAACTGTTCATTCCAGAAGGGAGGACTTGGACCAAAGCAAGACAGAGATCCAGTGAGGCAGACATCAGTCTTGTAGCACCCTGTCCTGAGTCTGGCCAGGTGATGGTGGGAGGTGAGTTCCGCCAGGTGTGGCGTCTACATTCTGTAGCCTTGCTCAGAGCAGCCCACCTGTCCTCTCTTGGAGCTGGGTCTGCTCATTGCCCATTTGCCCTCAGTGAGCGTTTCATGGTTCTGGTATTTCTTAACTTCTGGGGGTCTCCATTGCATCTTTGACTTCCCTTACAGTTTCCCATGTCATTACAGTTTCATATGTTGTCCTCTCAAGGGGCTGCCACATATTGCTTCGTGCCCCGGGGCCGGCCTTTGAAATCTCCATGGAAGCTTCTGTGATTCTTTAAGTCTGACATCCTGTGTGCCTGCAAAGCCAGCCTCACATGGACATCAAGGTTTGCCTCAGCCTAACCGGTGGCCATTGAATAACATGGCTGAAGCCACCTCCAAGTTGCTGGGATGACTGAGCAGGAGGGAGCACTTCCTTCAGTGGCCTTCTGTGACCAGGAAGCCCCGAAGCATTCTCATTAAAGCTGTCTTTCAGCTGTGTGCACTGTCACATTGGTGATGCTGAGATGTGCTGACGGCATCTTTTGCCCTCTGGGTAGAGAGGACTTAGCGTAGTCACTGGCGCTGCTCTCTTCAGCAGTCATTCTTGCCCTCACTCTGACTTGACTTAAGTGCTTATCTTCTGGCAAAACTACAAGACGTTCTTGGCAAAGGTGTTTGCTGCTGAGCCAACAGCCAGGGTTCAAGCCTCAGAACCCACATAGTGGAAGGAGAAAACCAATGCCCACATGTTACCTTCTAACCTCCACATGAGTGCTAGGTAGACCCCCCAAACACATAGGTATGAGTGCTGGGTATACACCCCCCAAACACACATACACATTAGTGCTGGGTGTACACCCACACACACACACACACATACATACATACACATGAGTGCTGGCTATACACCCATGCACACACACACATATTTAAAAAGTTGTTTTTTAAAAAGGAAACAGGCAGGGCTGTGCTTTAATATATTTTTTTAGCTGCATGATTTTCAAGTCTCTCTGTCCCACTTTTTATTGCCAATTCTCAATATAAACATGGTTAAAGACAAAAATCTATCTAGCAACCCAAATGCTGGGCTCTTTGAAGTTTCTGCTACTGGTTTAATTAGTCCATTATTTTCAAATTCAGCATTAGAGTCCTGGGCATGAGCAAAAGACGGAGTTCTTTGCTCATGTGACATCCATGGCCTGTAGTCTAGGTTTCAGTAGAATCCTAGTTCCATTAGAAGAGATAGCCTAGAGGTTAAGAGCACTGACTGCTCTTGCAGAGGACCCGGGTTTGATCCCCAGCACCCACATGGTGGCTAAGAACTGTCTGTAACTCCATTTCCAGGAGAACTTCAGTTCCAGGGGAATCCAAGACCCTCTTCTGACCTCCGCGGCATTGCACAACATGGGTGCAGAAACCTACATGCAGACAGTACATTCATACACATACAAAAATAAATAAAATTAAAAAAAGAAGTCTCATGAGCACAGTCTTTTCTGACCTTGTGTTCTGGTCCTCTGAGCTCCCACCAGAACCACGTGTTAAGTTTCGTATAGGGCATACTTAGGCTTTTCCAGCCTCTGTCTCCATACTTCCCTACATGCCTCCCACAAATCACTTCCCAAAGGCTCTGAGCCTTGTGGGTGGGTGGCCTAGCGTAAGTCCATTCCTCATCAGCTTGGCACCAAACTGCATCTCTTAAGGTGTAACCACACTTAATATGGTAACTCTCTTGTATGCAGCCAAAGTATAGAACCACCTTCCCCATGTGGGTGGTTCTGACGAATGCTTCCTTCCGGATCTCATATACATTACATAACATTAATGTATATTTAACAACATTTAAGTACTTACATTAATGTCATGGTACTCTGTGTTATGTAATAAAGGAATAAAGAAAGATCTGCACTTATACACATGTGTATCTGCACAAACATTCTTGTTAGCAGCAGCCTTATTTCTGTAACCAGTTATGTGACTGGGGCACAACTTCTGATATGTAACTTCCTGGGGGAGACTTTTCTACTCACTCAGATGGAAAGAACAGCTGCAGACCTAAGAAGCAATTCCACCCACTCCAGCTCAGTGGTGAGCCATTAAGTTCATCTGGGTTACTTGGAGGAACAGGGATAAAAGGTTGCTTATGGGAATGCTCAGGAAGATTCCCATAAGTTCAAGACCAGTCTCAGCTACATAGTAAGGACATCCTGGACTTCATTTTCAAATTATCTCCCAAAGAGTTTACACCCACCAACAGCCTGAAAACTGTCTTTGTAGCAGCTAGGCTTCCACACACTTAATCTTCTATTTAGTCTCATGAGTAAAAATGGGACTGGGAAATTGTTTTTCTTTAAGCACTTAAATTATTTTTATTTATTTTTGTTTTATGTGTATGAGTGTTTTGCCTGCATGTATGTAAGTGCATCCATAACATGCAATGCCCATGGAGGTCAGAAGAGGACGTTAGATTCCCCGTAAACTGTTAGCTGCCATATGGGTGCTGGGAACCAAACCCGGGTCCTCTGCAAGAGCAGCCAGTGCTCTTATCTAGGGAGCCATCTCTCCAACCCCTTACTTAAGTATTTTAAATTATTTTCTCTGGTTTGTTGACAAGGTTTTCTTCTATTATAAACTGTTATTTGTAACATTTTTATCCCCCACTGGATTTCGTGGGGTCATTTGTAAATGACAGCCAGTTCTCTGCTGTGTGCATTGCAGAGTGTTTTACCAGGGTACAGGGACCTTTCAGTTGAATTTATGAAACTTCTACCAGACTATAGTCTTTGGCTTTTAATTAGTAAAGTTACACATCTTTTGGCATTAATATATAAACTGTAGCTTTCCTTTATGTAAACAATAACCAGTCATACAGGATAATGGGAGGTGGGAACCCAGTCATAAAACCAGCAGCAACAAATGAGTGTCCAGAAACAAGCCACAGCAGCACTTTCATAAAGAAATCTTGGGCCAGGCACTATTAACCCACTATTTGGGAGGTGGAGGCAGGAGAATTAGGAGTTCAAGGCCAGCCTGGGCTGCATGAGACCCTTCCTTGGATGTTAACTATCATGTGATTTTAAAATTTACTAAAGAAAATTTAGGTAAGTGAAATTATCTTGTAAAGAATCTGTCAATGTGAGGCTACAGAGATGGCTCAGTGGGAGTGCATAATGCTTTTGCAGAGGACCGAGTTTGCAGCACCCAAGTTAAGCAGCTCACAAGTGTCTGTGACTCCAGTTCCGGGGATCTGATGCCCTCTGAAGGCACCTGCACTCATGTGCAAATATCCACACACTTACAAATAATTGAAAATAAGTTTCAGGGCCAGGTGTAGTGGCTCATGTTTTTAATTCCAGCACTTGGGAGGCAGAGGAAGGTAAATTTCTTTTGAGTCCAAAGCCGGCCTAGTCTATGTAGTGAGTTCTAGAGACCAGCTGTGGGAGACTGTCACACACACACACACACACACACACACACACACACACGCGCGCGCGCGACAAGGTCTCCCTGCAGACCCAGCTGTCCTGGAACTCATTCTGTAGACCAGGCTGGCCTTGAACTCACAGAGATCCACCTGCCTCTTCACACACGTTTTTTTTTTTTTTAATCCTAAAAGAATTTCTGCTGGGATGGTGGTACATGCCTTTAATCCCAGCACTGGGGAAGCAGAGGCAGGTGGATCTCTGAGTTCAAGGCCAGCTGGGACTACAGGGAGACCCTGTCTCAAAAAGACAACAACAAAAAAAAAGTAATTTCCTTTAAGTTGTTATAAATCAAAATAGTATCATATCAATAGGTTTGGCTTTGATCTTTGTTTTTTAAGACAGGGTCTCCCTGTAGCCCTACTGGCCTGGAACTTGATATATAGACCAGGCTGGCCTCTATCTCACTGCCTCTGTCTCCAAAGTGCTGGGATTAAAGATGTGTGCCACTATGTCCAGCTTGATCTTTGTTTTTGAATGTAGCAGAGCCTTTCCTTAGTTCTGCATTATGTTGAGTTGAAAGATGATTATGCTTGACATGGCAGCAAATGGGAATAGAGAGAGAAGGATGGATCCTGTTCACAGAGACAAAGAATAGTGTGAGGGGAAAGGTGGACCCAGGAAAGGGTAGTAGGACCCATCAGTGTGGAGACGTCACAGTGCAAGGAGTGGGAGGCGGCTGGTCACGTGGCCTTCTGGAATACCAGCCTGTGGAATGGCACCACCACCTTTAGGATGGTCGTCTCATCTACCCTAGAAATCCTGCTAGTTTGGGACTGTGAACAGAGAAAAAAAAATCTGTTCGTTTTCCTCAAAAAAGGAATTTCTAGGTTAAATTACTGGTTTCGGTAATAAGAGTCATATCCTGACCAAAGAAGCTTTTTTTTTCTTTTTACACTGATGAGAATGACTCACGTTCTTCTCCGAATTTTGCTTTCGTGGAAACTAAAACACAGTTGTGAATCCAGGGCTGTCTTTTGGGTTTTAGTGATCATACTACAGATAGACTGGGGACGGTACTGTAGAAGTGTAGTAGGGGCTCTTAGCATGCTTTAATTACTGAGTCTAGAGGACAGTGAAGAAAAACTAATAAAGTAATGATTGTAATTTGGAAATTATACAATAAAAATAGAACCTATAATTTCATTTTTTTAAAAAACACCATTTTTAGGGTCTATTTCCAAAAGTAAATTTCTTTTCTTATTTGTGTTTTCTTGTGGTATGGAGAGAGAGCCCAGGGCTGTGAGCCTTCTAGGCAAGTGCTTTATCACTGAGCTGAATTTCCAGCCCCAGGAGGGAAATTCATGACCTTCCATTATTAACATTGGAAACACAAAAGTATTTTTATATGTACCTTTTTTTAGATCTCTCAAAATTGGTATGCAATTACCAAATTATAATGGCATAGACCAGAAAGCAAGTGTCAAATCATGGAGGCCATTAGCATTAGGTTGGTGAAGCTGAAAGCTTTTGTTGAAGTTTTATTTTAGCTTTAATTCTATAATTAAGAGGGATTTGAGTGTGTCCTGTATGCAGTATGATCGATGCTCTCTGAATCTCTACCACATCAGGTTATTTCGTGGCATGCTCAGCCCTGTGATTACTGATTTGGGTGTGTGCATAGAAGCTCTGACACTGGCCTTTTAACCTGTGTGTCTAAGCAGGGGACTTGCCCTTACCCCTTCACTTTAACCCTTGTGTCATTCTCTTCCTTGAGTTACTTCTTTAGCTGCTTCCTAGTGAAAACGTAATGATCCCTCTGGAATTCTCTGCCGTATTTGAATGTCATTGAAAGGTTGCTGTTTTAGTTATTCTGTTGCTGTGATAAAACACCATGACCCAGGCAGCTTACAGAAGGAAGACGTGCATGAGCAGCGCCACCCGCTGGAGCCTATCTTCAGATGCAAGGCTGTGGGGCCCTTCTCATTCAGACCACACAGTAGCTGAGGACTCATCAGTGTGAAGCAGCTGGGATGATAGCAGTGTGGTTTGTTAAATAACTCGTTGAAAGGTTCTTGTCATTTGATGGGTTTTATAAGGAAGCACTTTTATTGGATTATAAATAGTTTGGTTCACCGTCTGCTGTGCTTGGTCAGCTGAGGACATGAAGTATCCGAAAATAGAAATGAAAGCATGCTACTCACCTCACTTGGTGGTGATTTTCACAGGCCCACATTTCAGTTCATCATTTTCTTTCTTTTTTTGTGTGTGGGGCCTTTTTTGAGACAGGGTCTGCTGGCAACCACAGCTGTCCTAGAACTCATTATGCAGACCAGGCTGGCCTGGAGTCACAGAGGTCCACCTGCCTCTGCTTCCCAAGTGCTGAGACTAAAAGGCCTGACATGCCCAGCTCAGTTCATTATTTGTATTGCTTTTTTTTTTTTTTTTAAGATACAGGAGCTGTCTATCATTTCTAAAATACTTGGTACATTGTACTTTAACAAATCTGAAGATCAGCAGGGAATGTTTGAAGAGAAAGTAAAGATCTTCTCCTCAGGTCTGGACCAGTACTTCGATGTACTGAGTACCTTACTCATAGTGTGTTCTCTAATTTAGGTTTCTGTTCTGGTGTGACCCACATTTGTGCTGCTGTCATTCATAGAACTCCTCTTACATCTCGACATTGGGAAGCTTCTGCTAAAATGAAGCTCCTGGCTCACATTTCATTTCTGGGAGATTGTTCTGCTTGGCTTCCCAAATGGTCATCCTCTACCTCCCCACGTTTGCTCTAGTGAAGAGCTTTTTTACCAGAGGTCAGTCCTGAAGTGGGGATGGTGGTTCACTATTGAAGTTGGTCCATAATTGCTTGTGGTGTTTGGAACTTTTAATCATTACTAATCTGTTATTTCCAGGAAGTGAGGCTAATGGCAAGCAGTTAAACCAGGATATGTTATCAGAGAAATTTTGTTTCGTGTTTTGAGAAAGGGTCTCACTTGTAGTGTAGGCTGATCTCAAACTCATGTCCTCCAGCCTCAAGTTCCAGAGTGCTGGGATTGCAGGCATTGTACCAACACATACTGCCCCCCAAAGCAGTATTTTTTATAATATAATATTTTTATTCTTTGGAAAATTTAATGTGCCGGGTGTGGTGGTGCACACCTTTAATCCTAGCACTCAAGAGGCAGAGGCAGGTGGATCTTTGTGAGTTCAAGGCCAGCCTGGTCTATAGAGTGAGTTCCAGGATAGCTGGAGCTACAGGAAGACCCTGTCTCGAAAAGACCAAAAAACAAAAAATTTAATGCATGCATACAATGTATTTTGATCACACTCCTCCCCCAAGTACTCTGCCAGCTGTACACACCCCCCATCCCAACCCATCCCAACTTTGGGTCTTTTTTTTTTTTTCATAACCCGCTGAATCCAGTTTGTGGTACCTGTATTCTCATGGCTGTAGGGATATCTATCAGAGCATGGTCCACCTTCAGGGGCCTGACCCTGAGAGAAGATTTGACTCTTATCCCCTGGAAGCCATCAGCTATCCATAGCTTCTTAGCTAGGGGTGAGGGCCGATGACCCCCCTACCCCTACCAAATGCTGGAGTGTTGACTGATTTTGTGCAGGCAACCACAGCTGTTGAGTTCATGGGTACAGTGGTTCTGTCATGTCCAGAAAGACACTGTTTTACACTGGTAGTCTCTGACCTCTTGCTGTTATAAACTTTCTGTTTCCTCTTTGGTGATGGTCCTTGAGGGGAAGAAAGGGTATGATAGAGCTGTCCCATTTGAGGCTGAGCACTCCACAGACACTTATTCTCTACATTTTGGTCAGTTGTGAGTTTCTGTGTTAACTGCTGTCCACAAAGAAACTTCTCTGATAAAGTCTGAGAGCTGCACTACTTTCTGGCTATAGAGATAGAAATTTAGAGGGCAATGTGATACTACTCCATTTAGCAAAATAATATATCCCTGGGGCCTATGAGCTCCACAGCTTGTATTCTTGGCCAGATTTGCAGTTCCATGTATATGTTTCTTTTTTTTTTTTTTTTTTGGTCTTTTTGAGACAGGGTCTCTTTGTAGCTCCAGCTGTCCTGGAACTCACTCTGTAGACCATGCTGGCCTTGAACTCACAAAGATCTGCCTGCCTCTGCCTCCCAAGTGCTAGGATTAAAGGCGTGTGCCACCACGCCCGGCTCCATGTATATATTTCTAATGGGTCTTAAAGCCAATCAGAAAGTGGTTGGTTATCCCATAACATTCAAGTGACTGTTGTGCACATGGGTGTATTTTGCCACACCTGTTTCTGTTGTTGGCTCACAGGATTCATATCTTGGTAAGACTGTTGATGACTTGTCTCCTCCGGCAGCCTACGTAGCACTTTCCCACACTATGAAGCTATCTAGGAGGGAGGAGGTTTCCTGGTTGGCACCAAACTGATTTCTTCATGTCCTCTAACTAAAGTGTGTGGTGAGTTCAGCAATGGACTCTTATGTCAAGTTGTCATGGACAAGAAGAGTAATGGCAGTAGCCTACATTGTTTTGACCAACAGCTCTAAGGGAGGTATCCCACACTTGGCACTGGGCTTTTTATTTGGTGTTCTGCGGTTTCTGGGAGGAGCATAATCTAAAACTAATTAAACAAATTTATATTAACATATATGGAAACTCTAACTTAAAACATTTATATTAACATAATGTAAACTAAATGCATTTACATTAACATATTTTACACATATATATGTATTCATGTATGTAATATGAAGGAAGGAAGCTTATAAAACAGTAAATTTCTATATGGCTGAAAACAGTCTTTAAAATCAAGCTTCTGTTGTTTCTCACTCTTTTATCCAGTGTTGTTACTGTAAGAAATATTAACTGTACAAACAATACAGTATTCCATATTATTGATATATAGTCTAAAGAAAATACAGGTAGCTCTTATGGATTTATGTCATGTAAATACAGGCAGCTCTTACAGATTTATGTCATGTAAATACAAGTAGCTCTTACGGATTTATGTCATGTAAATCTAGAAACATTTGTTTTGGCCAATATGGCCTATGAAATGGGCAGGTTAAGAATAAAAATTGCTGGGCGTGGTGGCACATGCCTTTAATCCTAGCACTTGGGAGGCAGAGGAAGGTAGATCTCTGTGAGTTCAAGGCCAGCCTGGTCTACAGAGTGAGCTCCAGGCCAGCTGGGACTTAAAGGAAGACCCTGTCTTAAAAATACCAAAAAATAAATAAAAAAATAAAATAAAATAAAAATTAAGTGATCATTTTAAGTAAAATTTTAGTGTACTACATAGTGCTGTGTCTTTTTGTAAGAGTGTTAGTAAAATATCAATAGATACTACATAGAGAAGGAATTACAGTCAACAGCAGCCTCTGAGAAAGGAAGTGAGTCAAGCCCATAGGCTAAACTTATTATAAGGGTAGATAATAGAGTGTGAGGGACCTAAGTATTGACACTGTAGGCAGGGATCCTTCCACCTGTGGAGCCAGACCCCTTCCCTAGAGTCTAACTAATCCTGGTTGTACATTAAATACTCCTCAATCTAAAATGTGTCTCCTGACACTGAATTACACTGTTGCTTTTTTTTTTTTTTTTTTTTTTTTAATGAAATGCAAGCTACCAAGAACTGTGCCTAGGGGTGTATGATTAAAAGCAAGGGTTTTCTCCTGGGTAGGGCATTCTGGGGTTTTGGTTTTGGTGTAAGTGCATCAGATGGTTTCTGTTTCCATAGAAAACTAGTCTGGCCTCTCCTCTGTAAAACTGATAGATAAGTTCAAAAAGTGCTCCATGTTATTTCTAAGTTAGGTGGATATGTGGGAGAAGGGGGGTGTGCACTTGAATGCAAGTACCCCTGGAGGCCAGAAGGGGGCTTCAGATCCCTTGAGCTGTCTGATGTGGGTTCTGGGAACTGAACCCAGGTCTCTGCAAGATTAGCAAGTGCTATCTCTCCAACCCCACTTTAACTACAGAGCCATCTCTCCAACCCCACTTTTTTTTTTTTACTTCACTTCCAGCAGGTTGTTCTCATGCTACAAAACAAATGGCTAGCCTCTGTTTCCACCCTCTCTTTAGCTGGCAGTGCTGGACACCCCACAGTCAGCCGCGCGGGGGAGAGGCTGCCACTGATTTTCAAGAAATACCGTCCTTCCTTGTGGCAGCCAATTAGGGCAGTGCTGTGTACTTGGGATTTTTTTTTTCCTCTTTTTTTTATCTTGGAATATCGAATAGAGTGTGGGGTTATGGTCACCAACATGATCACTGTACACCAAGAGACTCGGCCTCAGAAACAGGGAGTTTGTTGGAAAAAGTGAGTGGATCATGCTGGAGCTTTCTAACAAGCTCTGGTCCTCTCCCAGATCATTCTGGCCTTCTGGCAGATAGTACAGCTACATCTGTTAAGTTTGGAATGCTGTTAGTAAAAAAGAAAAGTATGTTCCAAACAAAAAGACCTTTTAATAAAACATGCCTGGAAACAAACAGGTGACCACACTGGGGCTGCTAAAACCTTGGGTCAAAGTTGCTAGCTCTGTGATTGTTGGACCACACTGGACTGAACGTCTGTGGATACAAACATGTGAAGAAGACAGACATAGGTTTTACTGAGAAACCCATGGCTGCCCCAAATTTCTCTTTGCTTATAGCACATCATAAGGTTGGTATGCACTCATCTCATTTTTCATTATCAAGATCACAAGGTTAATGATGCAGGCATGTTATTTTAATGCATGTGGAGGCTAGAGCATACCACTAGAAAGAACACTGATTGAAGATAAGCCCCAGCAGTGACTGAATTTTGTCCCATGACATAAGGAAGTAGGGTATCATTTTTAATGAAGAAAGATGGGAACCACAGTGTGGAGCAGAAGAGCCTGTCCTGGCTGAAGAAGACTCCAGGGGCAGCTTCCCTGGCTTCAGTGGCTCTGAGGCTGTCAGAACACTGACCCTGCTAGAGCAGAACATGGGTTGGCCACCTGCCTGTCCTTTGGACAGGACTGTGTTAATATACATGGTTCGTTCTGCTTTTAAAAGTTGGAGGTTTTAGCTGGGCGTGGTGGTGCACGCCTTTAATCGTAGCACTTGGGAGGCAGAGGCAGGCGGATCTTTGTGAGTTCAAGGCCAGCCTGGTCTACAGAGTGAGTTCCAGGACAGCTGAAGGCTGTAACGGAGACCCTGTATCGAAAGACAAAAAAAAAAAAAAAAAAAAAGTTTGGAGGTTTTGTTGGCGGTAGTGGTGCATGCCTTTAATCCCAGCACTCAAGAGGCAGAGGCAGAGTTCAAGGCCAGCTGGGACTAAAGGGAGACCCTGGCTCAAAAAAAAAAAAAAGTTGGAAGTTTTCTAAGTGCTTTAGATTCCTCAGTTATTCATTTGCTCTAGGTGATCAGAATTTTAAAGCTGCAGCACTGGTGGACTGTTGGCTAGCAGGAGCACCTCGGATCCTGTCACCGACCTGCCAGTGCTTCTGCTGCTTCCCAAGTGGGCTGCTCAGTGAAGAGAAATCAGAGGATTGGAGCAGAAAACAAGGGCAAAATACCAAAGTAGTTTTCCATCAGAGTGTTAGTTCTTTTAGGTCTGTGTCTTAAGTCATTTATCAAATGCTATCATCCTGATTGCAAATTGAAAGGGGTTTCTAGAGTTCCTTACTGTTGATTTCTGCTTAGTTCCATGTAGAATTGTGGCAGTCTGTCTTGACTTTGACTCTGTCTGTTTCTTTTCCTGTTGCCGTATAAAACAGTCAGCAAAAGCACCTTATGAACAAAGGGTTTATTTTGACTTACATTTTTGCCTTGATGGGGAAGGCTTGGTGGCAGGGGGCTGGCTGATCACCTTGCATCCCCACCCAGGAAGCAAAGAGTGAACAGGAAGTGGGGCTAGACTATAAAGCCTGACAGCCCACCTCCAGAGGCCAACTTCCTACAGCAAGTCTTAGCCTCCTGAAGGTTCTCTGACTCCCCCAAACAGTGCCACTACCTGGGAGCCAAATGGTCAAATACATGAGCTTTTGTGGTATACTTCATTGATCACAGGTAAGAGAACTCCTTCACCAGGAGATGCTTGCATACTATTAACTGTATAGAAGTATTCAGTATTTCTTTTGTATTTTCCTCATAATCTCATTTCTCAAACCTTTACCTGGATTTTTTTTTATTTTTCTGTGGGTTGTTTTGTTTTGGTTTTTGTTGTTATTATCATTTGGTTGGTTTTCTTGGTACTGAGGCTTGGGCTTGGGCCCTTATACTCTCTAAATAGGCACTGTACTACCGAGCCATGTCCCCAGCTTTAGATTCATGTTTAGTCTTGTGAGCTAACGCAAAATGTGAATATGGCTCAGTGTACACTGAAAATCTGATTCTGCTGTTAATTGCCCTTGCATTTTGCTTTTAGTGGGCTAAAATCTGAATCTTACTAAGAATGCTTGGCATACACCGGGCATGTGGTGCATGCCTTTAACCCTAGCACTCAAGAGGCCAAGGAAGGCAGATCTCTGTGACATGGTGGCCAGCTGGGGCTACTGAATGCTGGGCAAACACTGTGTCACTGAGCCACATCCTTGGCCCAGAAAATTTTTAATTTTTACTTCACATTTGAAGCTTTGGTATGATTTATATAGATATGTAAAATTTTAAGTTCATGATTTACCTAACAATTTAAATCAAATATTACTAATTTATGTGGCTTTTTTGTTTGTGCCTATTATATGATAATTTTTTTTTTAATCTTTTTGAGACTTTTTTAACCTTTTCGTTCCAGCTGGCCTGGAGCTCACTATGTAGACCAGACTGGCCTTGAACACACAGAGATCTGCCTGCCTCTGCCTCTGCCTCTGCCTCCCGAATGCTGGGATCAAAGGCATGCGCCACCAATGCCTGTCTCAATTTCTTTTAACCTACCTGTTCAGTTTACTAGTACTGAAAAGTGTATTGAAAAGTGGATGTGGTAGTGCACCCTCTGATCTCAGCCGTGGGATGTGCAGGCAGGAGGACCAGGAGCTCAGAGTGATCTTTGGCTATGTAGTAAGCTCAAGTCCAGCCTGGGCTACATGAGATCCTATCTCAAAAAGTTGTTTTTTTTTTTTATTTAAATTTTTTTTTTTATGTGTATGAATGTACTGTCTGCATGTAGGTTTGTGCACCCCTGTCGTGCAATGCCATGGAAGTCAGAAGAGGATCTCGGATTCCCCTGGAACTGGAGTTAAAGACGGTTCTTAGCCGCCATGTGGGTGCTGGGGATTGAACCTGGGTCCTCTGCAAGAGCAGTCGGTGCTCTTAACCACTAGGCCATCTCTCCAGCCCCTCAAAAAGTATATTTTATAGACATTCACCTGGATCTCAGTTGTCATCATTTTTAAAATTTCATCAACACAGATACTCCCTAAGCCATTCATGGACCTCGTGTCAGGCAACTCACTACTGTAGTGATTTGGGCAATGTATTTCACAGCAGTGTGAATGGGAATTTAATAATGAAAACAAATTTCAACCTTACTAAGGTCATTAGAATTTTCTTCTAGGGATGAAAACTGGGTTTTTACTCTAAACTTAGAAATATTCCCATCACATTAAGAGCCTGAGTTAAATCTGTTTTCTCATGGTCAGTTTGTAAAGGTCAGTGAAGACAGCACTTGGAAGAAGTAACCAGTAAGCACCCTTCCAGAGTGAGTGTGCATTACAGCTGTCCCTCTGGACCTGCTCCAGCTGCGGCTTAGTGGCTCTTACAGGAAGGGAACTCTAGACGCCTGCACGGGCTCAGAAAAGCATGCTGAAGGACACTTGCTTCCCAAGAATCACCATGCAGTGAGATTATTTATAATTACACTTCTCATCCCCCAAATCCAGCTGGCCTTTGAGTTTGGGTTTTCCTTTAAAAGGTATCTGCAACCACTTTCTTCCTGTTCCCATCGGTATGTCTTTCTTAGGCCTTTGTTAAATTTTCTCTAGGATGATTCCCACAATTTAGTTCTCTACTTTTCTGTGCTTTTAAGATTGCACTGTCTTACCTCCCACAATCCTGGAAAAGTTCATAGTCTAATAAGAAGTTAGCATGGTGGGGCTGGAGAGATGGCTCAACAGTTAAGAGCACTGGGTGCTCTTGCAGAGGATCCCAGTGTAACTCCCAGCACCCACATGTTGGTTAACAGCCATGTGTAACTCTAGTTCCAGGAGATCTAACGCCCCGGCAGGCGTTTCACTACATAGGTACACTTGCATACATGCAGACAGTACACTGATACACATAAAATAAAAATAAGAAGTAAAATATTTTTAAAAAGAAGTTGGCATGGATAAAATTATTTTAATAAGAATGCATAAAGCCACAGTGTAAATACCTATAGGAGATTGTGGTAGGTACCATTAAGAGAAGGAATAATTTAAAGGCTGGAGAGATGTCTCAGCAATGAGCACTGGCTGCTCTTGCAGAGGACCTGGGTTTGGTTCCCAGCACCCACATGGCAGCTCACAACTGCCTGTAACACTGCTTCCATGGAATCCACTGCTCTTTTCTGGCTTCCAAAGACACGGCATGCACATGACACATACATACATTCAGCCAAACACTCATCCATATTAAATAAATCTTTAAAAAACAAAAGAGAAAGACTAAAGTATTTACAATTACCTCCAAATGGGGTCATCAGACCATTGAATTATTAAGCCATGTTTTAATCATGTTGTTTCTGTAAGAAGCCTAGAAGGATTTTTTTTTTCTCCTGCTCTAAGTCAGACTGAAGATTCACCTGGCAATTGATAATGCCAGAAAGTGTTAGGGCCTGAAGAGAAGGCTCAGTGGTAAGACCACTGGCTGCTCTTGCAGAAGACCCAGTTCAGTTCCCAACACCCACATGGTAGCTCACAACTGTCTTTAACTCCAGTTTCAAAGATCTGCCACCGGGCGTGGTGGTGCATACCTTTAATCCCAGCACTCAGGAGGCAGAGGCAGGCAGATTTCTGTGAGTTCAAGCCCAGCCTAGTCTATAAAGTGAGTTCCAGGACAGCTGGGGATACAGGGATACCCTGTCTCAAAAAGGGAAAAAAACATGCCGGGCGTGGTGGCGCACGCCTTTAATCCTAGCACTTGGGAGGCAGAGGCAGGCGGATCTTTGAGAGTTCAAGGCCAGCCTGGTCTACAGAGTGAGTTCCAGGACAGCTGGGGCTACAGGGAGACCCTGTCTCGAAAAAGACCAAAAAAAATAAATAAATAAATAAATAAATAAATAAATAAATAAATAAATAAAAAGGGAAAAAAAAACAAAACAAAACTGCCTTTTTCTGGCCTCCTAGGGCTCTAGACATGTACATACCATGCGCATACAAGCATGTAAAACACTCATACACATTTAAGAATTTTTTTACTGTTTAGAAAGCACATTATAATTTTCTAGGGGTAAGGAAATAAAGTGGTGTGACAGCTGTAAAAGAAGATCCTGACGCTTTCCTATTGATCTCAGAGTCTACACAGAAGATGCCTCAGTATTTATCTAAGTACATATCAGACACACATATTGATTATTCAATAAATAGCTTAAAAATAGCTTCTGCATTTTTGAAACATGGAGGTATAGAAAGTACAAGCTGGGGGCTGGAGAGATGGCCTAGCAGTTAAGAGCGCCAACTGCTCTTACAGAGGACCCGGGTTCCATCCCCAGTACCCACATGGCGGCCGAGAACCGTCCGAAACTCCAATTCCAGGAGAACTCCAGTTCCAGGGGAATCCGAGACCCTCTTCTGACCTCCGCAGCATTGCACGACACGGGTGTACAAACCTACATGCAGACAGTATATTCATACACATACAGAAATAAATAAAATTAATAATAAAAAAATAAAAAAGAAAGTACAAGCTGCTTGCTATAGTTAGTGTAGATGCACCCCTAAGTTCACAGATGTTTCAAAGTAGTTTAGGTTCAGAACTTTTTGTTGCCAATAGAATATTGATTTTTTTTGAAAGGTGTTTTTAACCATAGTATTCTTTTTTTTTAAGCCAATTTTTTATTGAAGCTTTGTGCATTTCGTACAACATTTCCCAATCAAATATAGACTCATTCCCCTTCCTTGCCCCCTACCCCACCAGGGCTCATGCATTCTGCCGTATATGTTTCTCATCTTTTTCTCAGTCTCTCTCAAAGTTTTCGATGCAGAAGTTTACTGTTTCAAGCAGAAGTTCACCATTTCAGTCAGCTCTTTGACCCAGTCTTGTTGTTGTTGTTGATGTTCCTTCCACTTTGCATCACTCCAAAATAAGCATATATGCATGCCACACATATATCAATATTATGACATCATAGGTTTTACCATCTTTAGCTTATGATTTTTTTTTTCTTTATTAGGCTGAAAGATGTCATATTTTCCTTAAGGAATTGTTTGAAGGCTCCTCCTTGGCAAGGCCAAACAACTATCAGTCCTGTCCTTGTTTTCCACACTGGGGTTTTCCCTTCCATGGTCACCAAATGAAATCCAGTAAGCACCATGTCATGTTTTGATCTTCCTGTACTGACCTCCATGATACAGCCTGGGTAGTCCAACAATGGCAGTCTGTACTCTGAAGAGGCTGAAACCTCTTTCTGCAAGCTGGATGTCTCAGCAGTCCCCATCTGGCACTGAAGGGTTGGAAGATTCTTGGAGAGACATGAGTCTTCAGTCCATATTGGAAGGTTGAAAAGCTGTGTCTCATGTCTTTGAAGGATGGCAAAATCAGTTGGCAGCCACAGGATAGCTGCACTTGCCAGTAAGAATTGAAGACAGGCAAAACAACAGTGCTTTTTTTTTTTTTGTTTTTTGTTTTTTTACTTTTTGTCTTTTTACTAAGATCTCAAGTTTTATACCTGAAGTACAATTTCCCATGTGGTTATACTTTTGGATGTTTAAGGCCACACTGTTAGCCCATATTAACCAAGACTTTTGTTTTCTCAAGGTCATTTGAGGAACTGGTCCTCAGGGTCACTCAAGTTTGTGGGGGTGGGGGTAGTGCCTGGTTCCTTTTGGCTTTTCATTTACCAGTTGCATCTACTCAAGGAAAAAGTCAAGTGTTGCTAGACCAGGCTTCCCTTTTTGAAGCATGAGCAGACTTTCCTTTTTATAGACTGGACAATGGCTGAAGTCCCATTCGTGGAGCTCCAAGACCTCCCTGCACAGGAAGACTGGTGACTCACATTTGCAGGACATTTCAAGAGATGCCCCCATGCATATTCCCCTGGGACTTAGTTGACATCTGAGGGAAAGGAACAAAGTTATCCCTTAAGTCCCTCAGCCAAATTGGTATGGACATTATGGTCATTAAGCATCCAGAAAGGCTAAGTTATACCAGCTTGATACTTTGAATTACTGTATAATGTTTTAGAAAAGGCTTGAACAAAAGCTCAAGCAGCCTTGCATAAGAAATACTAAGACACACTCCCATAAAATAAGTACTGTGCTTAGACACAGTGTCATGACAGATTCGATTTTTTTTCTCATTCTTTGGATTTATACTACTCTAAAATATGCATACATACTCTCCACCCATATACCAAAAATTCCAAAGTCTGAAAATAAATGGTAAGTTAATTCTAGATCCTGTTAAGGGATTCACAATATAAGAGCAAGTTGTTTTTAGATCATAAGGATTATAACATTAACCTTCCTCAGTTTGCCTTACCACTAAGTACTTGGTGCTAGCATCCACAGATGAGAGATAACATTCATCATTTTGTTTTTTCTGGGACTGTGTTACTTCACTTGACATAGTATCTTCTAGTTCCATCCATTTACCTGCAAAGTTTATGATGTCATCTTTCTTTATGGCTGCATAGAATTCCATCGTGTAGATGTACCACATTTTCTCTATCCATTCGTCAGTTGAGGGCACTTGGGTTGGTTCCAGCTCTTTGCTATTGTGAAGACAGCTGCAATAAACATGGCTGTGTATGTATCTCTGCTATAGGATGAGTCTTGTGGGTATATACCCAGGAGTGGTATGACTGGGTCAGGTAGTAGGCTCATTTTGACTCTTTTTTTTTTCTTTTAATTTTTAATTAATTTTATTTATTTCCGTATGTGTATGAATGTACTGTCTGCATGCAAGTTTGTGCACCCGTGTCGTGCAGTGCCGCGGAGGTCAGACGAGGGTGTCGGATTCCCCTGGAACTGGAGTTCTCCTGGAATTGGAGTTACAGACGGTTCTCGGCCGCCATGTGGGCGCTGGGGATCGAACCCGGGTCCTCTACAAAAGCGGTCGGTGCTCTTAACCGCTAGGCCATCTCTCCAGCCCCCCATTTTGACTCTTTTAAGAGTTCTCCACACTGCTTTCCATAGTGGTTGTTTACATTCCCACCAGCAGTGGATGAATGTTCCCCTTTCCTCACAACCTCTCCAGCATTTGGTATCATTTGTTTTCTTGATCCTAGCCAGTCTTATCGGACTGAGATAATATCTTAAAGTGGTTTTAGTTTGTATTTCCTTAATTGTTAGGGATGTTGAACACTTTTTTAAGATGTTTCTCAGCCATCTCTAATTCCTCACTTGTGAAGTCTCTGTTCAGCTCTTTGCTCTTTTGAGTGATTCATTTTCTTTCTTCTTTGTTTTTTGAGTAGTTTATATATTCTGGAAGTTAATGCTCTGTCAGATGTATCTGCAGTGAAGGTTTCCTCCACTCTGTGGGTTTTCTCTTCATTTTCCTGATTGTTTCTTTCCCTGTACAGAAGCTTTTGAGTTTAATGAGGTCCCACTGGTCAGTTGTTGACCTTATTTCCTGCACAGCTGCTGTCTGATTTAGAAAGTCTTTTCCTGGGGCTGGAGAGATGGCTCAGTGGTTAAGAGTGTCAGCTGCTCTTGCAGAGGACCCGGGTTCAATTCCCAGCACCCACATGGCAACTAAGAACTGTCTTTGACTCTAGTTCCAGGGGAATCCCAACGCCCTCTTCTGACCTCTGCAGCATTGCACGACATGGGCGCCCCAACCTACATGCATACAGTACACTCATACACATTAATTAATTAATTAATTAATTAATTAATTAATTAATTAATTAATTAATTAATTAAAAAGAAAGTCTTTTCCTACACCTTGTAGATTGCTGCCAACTTTTTTCTTCTATCACCTTCAGAGTTTTGGGTTTCATATTGAGGTCTTTGATCCATTTGGAGTTGATTTTTGTACAAGGTGAGAGGTAGGGGTTTAATTTTATTCTTCTACAAGTGGTGATCCAATTTTGCCAACACCATTTGCTGAGATGGTATCTTTCCTCCATTGTGTCTTCTTGGCCCCCTTGTCAAATATGAAATGGCTGAAATTGTATGTGCTCAAGTTTGGCTCTTCAGTTTTGTTCCATTGGTCTACAGGTCTATTTTGTGCCAGTACCAAGTTGCTTTTATGACTATAGCCCTGTAGTATAGTTTAAAGTCTGGTATAGAGATCCCCCCTGTATTGTTCTTTTTGCTCAAGGTTGCTTTGGCTATTCTGGGTCTTTTGTTTTTACATATGAAATTAAAGATTTTTTTTCCAAGCCTCTGAAAAAACTCTTGGGGATTTTAATTGGTATTGCATTGAATCTGAATGTTAATTTGGGTGTAGTGGACATTTTTACCATATTAATTTTTCCATCCATGAGAATGGGAGGTCTTTTCATCTTCTGATTCTTCAATTTCCGTCTTCAGGGGTTTAAATTTTTGTTGTAGAGATCTTTGGTGTCTTTGGTTAGGTTCGTTCCTAGGTGTTCCTAGGTATTTTATTGTTTTTTGAGGCTATTGTGAGTGGGAAGGTCTCCTTCAGTTGCTTGTTGTTGGTGTAAAGAAAGGCTACTGATTTTTCTAGGTTAATTTTGTATCCCGCCACTTTTCTGAAACTTAATCATTTCTAGTTTTCTGGTGTTTTTAGCATCCCTTAGCTAAACTATCATATAATGTGCAAAAAGGGATAGCTTGATTTCCTCTTTTCCAATTAGTACTCCTTTATTTTTATTTATTTATTTATTTATTTATTTATTTATTTATTTATGGTCTTTTCAAGACAGGGTCTCCCTGTAGCCCCAGCTGTCCTGGAACTCGCTCTGTAGACCAGGCTGGCCTTGAACTCACAAAGATCTGCCTGCCTCTGCCTCCCAAGTGCTAGGATTAAAGGCGTGCGCCACCACGCCCGGCCCAATTAGTACTCCTTTAATTTCCTTTTCTTGCCTTATTGCCCTAGCAAGTGTTTCAAGCACTATACTGAAGAGGAGTGGTGATAGGGGACACCCTTTACATTTAGGATGATATTGGCTGTGGGTTTCTTATATATGGGTTTGATTACATTGAGGAATGAACCCTCCAGTCCAATTCCCCCTAGGACTTTAAGCATGAAGCTGGATTTTGTCGAAGGCTTTTTCTGCATCAATTGAGATGATTATTTGGTTTTTGTCTTAAAGTCCATTTATGTGTTTTGATGTTTGTATGTTGAACCATCCCTGAATCTCTAGTATGAATCCAACTTGGTCATGATGGATGATCTTTTTGATGTGGGTCTGTATGTGTTTTGCAAGTATTTTGTTGAGAATTTTTGCATCTATGTTCATTAATGAGATGGGTCTATAGTTCTCTTTTTTGGTTGTATCTTTGCCTGGTTTTGGTGTTAGAGTGATGTTGGCTTCATAGAAAGAATTTGGGAGATTTCCCTCTGCTTGTACCCTCCTGAACAGTTTGAGTAATAATGGTTGTAAGTCTTCTTTGAATGTTTTTTATAATTCTGTTGTGAAACCATCTGGGCCTGGGCTTTTTTTAGTTAGGAGGTTTCTTACTACATTTTCAATTTCTTCATATATTATGGGTCTGTTTAAGCTGTTGATCTCTTGGTTAAGCTTTTGTAATTCCCAGGTTTTCAGATATTCATTCATTTCTCTTAGGTTTTTAAACTTAGTATAGTTTTTTTTAAGTAGTCCCATATGATTACCTAGATCTTTATGTTATCTGTTGCGATATTTCCCCTTTCATCACGAATGCTATTGATTTGGAGTTGCTCTTTCTTTAGCTTAACTGGGCTAGAGGTCTATCTTGTTTATTCTTTAAAAAAAAACACAACTTTTTGATTCATTGATTTGGGGGGAGGTATTGTTTTCTTTGTTTCCATTTCATTGGTTTCTGCTCTGATTTTTGTTATTTCTTCCTGTCTGTTGTGTCTAGGGTTAATTTGTTGTTGTCTCTCAAGTGTTTTTAGCTGCAGTGTTAGATTATTTATTTGTGCTCTTCTTTTGTTGTTTCTTTGTTTTTGTTTTTTAATGTAGCCACCCAGGGCTATAAACTTCCCTCTTAGGACTGCTTTTAAAGTATCCCATAGGTTTTGTTGTGTCATTCAGTGCCAGGAATGCTTTTCTTTCTTTATTTCTTCCTTGACCTATTCATTATTCAGGAGTGTGTTGTTTGGTCTCCATGTGTCTTGTAGATAGTAGACCTTATCCTGGGCTGATATGGAGCTTTATTGCACTGTGGTCTGATAGAATGCATGAAATTATTTCATCGTACTTGTTGAGATTTTTTTCTGTGTCCCAGTAGGTGGTTGATTTTGGAGAATGTTCCATAGGGTGCTGAGTAGAAAGTGTATTCTCTGGATCTGGGTGGAATATTTGTTATATGTTTGTGAGGTCCATTTGGTGTAATCATTCAGTTCTGATGTCTCTCTGTTTATTCTTTGTCCAGTTGACCTGTCCAGAGGGCTCAGTGGGGTATTGAAGTCCCCTACTGTGAATGTGCTGGGGTTAATCTATGTCTCGAGGTCCTGGTGGATTGTCTTTATAAAGTTTGGTGCACCAGAGTTTGATGCATATATATTCATGATTGTGATATCTTCATGGTCAATTGTTCCTTTGATAAAGATGTAATGGCCCTCTTTGTCTCTTCTGATTACTTTTACTTTGACGTCTATTTTGTCTGACATTAAAATAGCAACTCCTGGTTGCCTTTTGGTACTATTTGCTTGGAATATTTTTTCCCATCCTTTCTCCTTAAGTTGGTGCCTATCCTTGAGAATGAGATGGGCTTCTTGTAGACAGCATATAGATGGGTTCTGTTTCCTAATCCATTCTCCCAGTCTATGTCTTTTGATTGAGGAGTTTAGTCCATTAATACTTAAGGTTAAAATTGAAAGATGTGTGTGGCTTCCTTTCACCTTATTATCCATTTGCATTTTTGGTCTATGTTTCTACTTCTGCAGTTCTGCTTTTATTAATTTCTCTTTCTAGGTACCTGGGGATAGTTGCTCCTCTCCTCTCTCCTTTGAATTGCTTCAAGTATTCTCTGAAGGGTTGGTTTTCTAGACATGTATTCTAGACATCATCTTGTTTATGTCATGGAAGATTTCTCCTTCAACTATAATCGACGTTTTTGCTGGGTATAGTAACCTGAGTTGGCATCTATAGTCCTTTAGCACTGGGAATACTTTGGTCCATGTTCTTCATGGTTTCATAGTTTGCACTGAAAGTCAGCTATAATTCTGATGGTTTTCTCCTTATATGTAACTTGTTGTTTTTCTCTTGTGGCTTTCAGAATTTTGTCTTTGTTTGGGTATCTAGCATTTTAGCTATGATATGGCATGGGGAGTTCTTTTCTGATCTTGTCTATTCAGTGTTCTATGTGCTTCTTGTATTTGTATGGATTTGTCTTTTAGTTTTGGGAAATTTTCATCTGTTATTCTGTTGATGATCTGATCAATACCATTCTCTCGGGATTCTTCTCCTTCCTCTATCCCTATGATGCAGAGGTTTGATCTTTTCATAGTGTCTCACAATTCCTGGTTGTTCCACTCTTGTGTATTTTTAATTTTTTCACAATTTTTACTTAAGCTTTTTAGTTGTTCTGTGTTATCTTCCAAGTCTGATATTCTTTGTTCTGCTTCCTCTATTGTACCTCTGACGCTTTTTCCGTTCCTTCTTCTTGATTGGATGAGTGTTTGATTTCCATTTTCATTTCATCCTGTGATTTCTTTGGTATTTCCACTTCCTTTTGGAGCTTCTCAATCTCTTCCTGTAGCTCCTTGCTTCACTTGTTGGTTTCCTTTTTTTATTTCAGCATGGAATCTTTTTAGTGTTTTCACTTCCTTCTGGAATTTGTTATTCTCTCTCTCTAGTTCTTTCTGGAGTTCATTCTCTCCTTCTAGGTCCTTCTTGAGTTTTTTTTTTTTTCTTCTTGAGTTTTTTGTTCTCTCTCCTTAGTTCTCTGACGTGTTCTTTATATTCTTTGATTTCTTTGACTATGTCTATGATTGTTCTAAGATCTGTGTCCTGGGCTGCCTCTAGGGAGATCTCATTGTAGGAATCTTCTACAGGGTTGGTAGAGTTTGGTGTGGAATTATTTTTTGCTTTTCCCATGTTGATCTTTTGTTGTGTTTTTGGCATGTGGGGGGGGTTGTTGTCATTTTGTATTCTGACATGAATCTCAAATGTTTCTTCACTATGTTGAAGGCTTGCTTTGCTTGCTTCCTTAGATCCCTTCATTGTTTTCTCCTTGTTTATGGGGTGTTGACTTGTCTAGGTTTCAGTCTTTCAATTTTGGTTATATATTGGAAGTCCAACTCACTCTTCCCTTTATGTTCTGAAGGTTCTCCAAAAACCAGGTGGGTAACAGTCCAGTTGGTACCCTGCTGAGCACTGTGCTCACTCTTCTTCCTGTCAGTCAGTTCCTCTAGGTTGTTTGTAGGGTTTGGGTTTTGCAGGACTGGAGTTGTGTGAGGTTCACTGTTTCATTTATTGCTTTGTGCCCTGGAATCACTATTGTGGTCCCACTTGGACACTCCCTCCATAGCCGGCGCCCCAGTACTCTGTGCTTCAGGAGATCCGGTGGTCTGGCGAAATCCCCCGAGCTGAGCTCTATGCACTGGAGTCCCCCAGTGGCAGCAGGCCCCCCTTTATACCAGCTAGCTGGGCAACTCCACCCCCACAGCCACACAAGCCAATGATTCAGTTATCTAATAATCTGCCTGGCTGAAGTGCCTGGCCCCTACCTGTGCTTCAGGTGGTCCAGTGAAACCCCCCAATCTGAGCTCTAGTCCAACATTAGTATTCTACCAAAGCTGGAGAACCCCTATTTTGTCCACCTGTGTTTGTATAGGCTCATAACCTGCAGTTGGGTAATGGTTCTAGTTCCTGGACTGCTATACCAGTGCCAGGTAGATGTGAATAGTGCAAAGGTGTGTGAGAGTGAGCTGGTCTTGGTCAAGAAGGGACTGCCAGAAACGGTGGTGGTGGTGGTAGTGGTGGTGGTGGTGGTGGTGGTGGCCGTGGTGGTGAGGATGTTCAATGCCACTTCCACCAAAGGTCATCCCATTCCTCAAGAGCACAGAGAGCTCTGCCATGCTGTGTGCTGCACTGTAGCACAGTAATTAGGCTTGTTAACAAGGAATGTAATGCAGCAGCACAGAGGAAATTGAGTTCTGCGCACATGCTTCTGAGAAAACAGCACTGCCCCGATGGAGCAGCTTATTCACTGAAAAGAAAATCTGGGGCAGCAAAGCCCGTGTCCTGTGTCCTTTCTCTCGTGTTTTTCTCAGCAGCAAGCACCTTTAATACAAGAATGGGGACAGGGCCAGAGTTAGCTTGTGCCACATTAGGTAGTTCAGAGCCAGCCTAGGCTACATGAGACTTTTTCTCAAAACAAAACAACAACAAAAAAGAATTATCACTAATATAAGGATGACTGTACAGTCCTGGGGTTCTGAAGCAGTCAGTTTTCTGGTGGCACATAACTATCTGAAGTAGCACATGCTTGCAATCCCAACACTCAGGAGGTGGGGACAGGAAGATTGTAAATTAGGTGCCAGCTTCCTCTCCATAGAAGTTTAAGGCAAAGGTTAGAATGCTTACATGTGTGAAGCCCTGGGTTTAATTTCTAGCACTCCCCAAAACTAAAGTCCATTTTCTAATGGTCACATCTCTGGCTTTGGTTTACTAATACATAGTACCTGCACCCCAAAAGATTTACCTGCATGGTGCACACTAAGTAATAAAATGTGCTTTTTCTGCACTTCATTGTGTGAGCTCTGGGATAGGAGTTTTGTTCTAAATGGGGCCTACCCTGAAAAGGCAAAAGCAGTTAAAGAGAAAGGTTCTGTTTTGGCTCCTGTGTAGTTATCATGATATCAGTAAGTGCCTACCTTCCAGAATCTTGAAGGGTTTATAGCTACAGTCAAATTTACTATCTCTGAGAGTTGAATTTTGGGAAGTTAGTTGTACCCAGTGAAATCAATCTGTCTGCCATGCCAGTCTCTAATTGCTTTACAACAGAAACCTTGGGCTACTATAGACAGAAGCTGTCCCAGTGCTTCTGTCTATTGTAGTATGGTAAACACTATAGTAGTATGGTAAGCACTGTTTGGTAGGGCTTGTGACTTGGTTTTGTTTGCATCTGATCCTTTTATGCTGACAGAAAGTTAGCGTTAGTGGCATTGGCTGTCACTCTCCAGGGAGTTTAAGACTTTTTATTTCATTTAAGTCACTTATAACTGTGTGCATGGGTTTGATCCATCTAGTTTTTTTGTGTTTATTTTGATTTTGACTTTGATTTTATGTATATGGATGTTTTGCTGCATGTATGTAAGTGCACCTGTGACATGCAGTACCCTAGAAGGCCAGAAGAGGGCATAAGATCCACTGGAACTGGAGATATGGACAGATACTATGTGGGTTAGGACACTTACTATGGGTGCTAGGAACTGAACTCAGGTTTTCTGGAAGAGCAGCCAGTGCTCTTCACCACTGAACTCTCTCTAGCCCCATCTGGTCTTTTTACTAGCTAATGAATTTTCTTTTAAAAGTAAAAACATGGGAAAAAAAAAAAAAGGAAAAAAAGGAAAAACATGGGCTGGGTAGATGTAAGCATGATGTCCTGAGTTTGAGCCTCACATCAGATAAAAGCCAGACATAGTAGCATGTGTGGTCTGGGAGGGAGGAGACAGACAGATTCCCAGCCTGCCTGGTAATCTACTTGTTGAACTACAGGCTGAGAGAACCCTATTCCAGAAAAATAAGATGGAGAAAGATTGAGGACGGCAGCATTGATCTCTGTTACACACACACACACACACACACACACACACGCATATTTAAGTAAAAGTATAGGACATAACAGTAATTACAATTTAAATCTTGTTATTTAGTAGATCTCTTTGGTAAACTCGAAGAATATTTTCAACTGTCAGTATACTCTGTTACATTTTGTCATGGTCTTAGGTTAATGTCAGTGGTTTCCCAAGGTTCAAAGAAGGTAAGTGGTTCCATGATTTCTTCCTCCTCATTACCTGTATGTGCTGTCATTTTCTTTCTTTTTTTTTTTTCTTAATGTGTACATTAAATCTACAAGGTGATACTGTACAACAGAAAAATTATAGAGAACATTTGTATGTGCCAATCCCAAAGTTATTGATATACAGATTTTATGTAAAACAAATGTGGACAACAGCAATTTATATCTCCATTTAACTCAGATGCATTACCGTTTTTATCAGAGCCTGTAACCAATGTTGTTTAATATACACGTATTTACTTTTACCAAGTCCTAAAACACCATCTAACCTGTAGACAGTGTCTGGACAAAACTGGATACTTGTTGAACTCACGTCAATTAAATATCCATTAATCGAATAGACACCCGTGTCCCTCTCCCTCCCCTTCCACCCTTCCCAATTCACCATTTCAGTCAGTTTTCTGATGCAGTCTTTCTGTTGTTGTTCTTTTACTGTGCATCCCTCTCCACAAGAAATATTTATATCTGGGTTATTGGCACTATGTGCTGTCATTTTCAAGTGCCTCATAATCACAGGTTTGCAACTAAGAAGTGGTACAGCAGGCTTGTCTGATGGAATTGGGCTCGAGCTCTGGGTTACACTGGCTGTGTGATGGCAGCTGGGCTGGAGGGTGCAAGCAGAATTGCAAGGAGACGATTGAGGCCTTCGTGGTACTCCATTCCTGAGGTCCTAAGGTGGCATGAAGGGACGTAGGGAATTAAGGGAAGTTTATTGACAGGTGACGTGGTAGTAGGTGTGTAACAGGACCCAGGGTGACAGCTTTCTGGATTCTGTCCACTCCTCATCTCCTTTGCTTATTTAATTCCTTTCTGCTTGTTCCCTTCTTGTTCTATGCCACCTTCTGTGGACTGCCTTCCCTCCCCACCCACTGCCACTGAGGCAGTGGCCACACTTGTCCCATGGTAGCATTTTTCCCGCTTCATGACTATTAGTGTAATTACTCCATCACATCCTGAACTTCATCTTACGACTTACTTTTTTTTTTTTCTTTTCTTTTTGAGACAGGGTCTCCCTGTAGCCCCAGCTGTCCTGGAATTTGCTCTGTAGACCAGGCTGGGTTTGAACTCACAAAGATCCACCCGCCTCTACCTCCCAAGTGCTAGGATTAAAGGCGTGTGCCACCACGCCTGGCTGTGACTTACTTTTTTAAAAAATATCTTTTTATTTTATGTGTTAAGGTGTTCTGCCTGCATGTATGTAAATACAGTATCTAAGGAGGCCAGAAGACAGTGTGGGATCCCCTGAAACCCAAATTATAGATAGTTGTGAGCTGCCATGTGGGTACTGGGAACCAAACCCAAGTCCTCTGTAGATAAAAGCAGCCAGTGCTTTTATCTACTGAGCCATCTCTCCAGCCTGTCTTACTCTTCATTACATACCCAGCACCCAGCACAGTCATCTCCACCCCCCACGTGCCACATGACAGAGTACCCACAGCAGGCTTCTGGGCTGTTTCCTATTCATTTCTCCAGCTCCTTTTTCATCTTTGTTGGACATCTCTCACTTTACCTTTTGTAGTACTATCCTCCCAGTTTTGCTTACTGAATGAAAGAAAATATAAATGAACAGCAGGGCTAGAGAGATGGCTCAGCAGTTAAGAGCACTGAGTGCTCTTGCAGAGAACCCAGGTTCGATTCCCAGCACCCACATAGTGGCTAAGAACCGTCTTTAACTCTAGTTCCAAGGGAATCCGACGCCCTCTTCTGACCTCCACAGCATTGCATGACATGGGTGCACAAACCTAGATGCAGACAGTATACTCATACACATAAAAAATAATAAATAAAAAATTTAAAAATGTGAACAGCAAGAAATGAACTTTTATTTTTAAGTGAAAACTTAGAAGTCATTTTGCTCTGTGTATTGCGGCACACACGCACGCATGACACACACCTAGAATTCAGAGGACATCTCTACAGAGTCGATTCTCTGTACTATGGAAACCATGATCCTACTGAGGTAGTCTGGCCTATATGGCAAGTACTTTTCCCTGCTGAGCTGTCTCACGAGACCTGATTTATAGGTTTTGATGGTGTCTTCCAGAAGAATGCCTGAGACTGTTGTCATCTCAAAAACTAAGGGCCTTCAAATCCTAATAATATTTAATAGTCTTAAAACTGTTTTAAGTACTTAACCAGGGGTGAGTGGAACAGTGTGCCTACATGGAGAGTCACGGTCCCTTCTGTGTATAAAATCATCCATGTCAGGAATATTAAGGCCGGGTTATTTGAGCAGGTGCCAGCATCACTACAACTTGATCATCAATGCCTCAAGGAAAATCGCTGATGGCACTTTATGTTATGTATGTGCCTGTCTACCTAAATGAGGCTGAAAACCAAATGAGGATACTTCGTCTCAGCATTTGGGAGGCAGAGGCAGATGGATCTCTGTGATCAAAGTCAGCCTGATCTACATAGTGAGTGCCAGGCCAGCTGGAGTTACAGGGAGACCTTGTGAACTTAATTCAGACAGATCAAACAAATAAAACAAATGAAAGAGTGGAGAGAAGACTCCACAGGTAGAGTGCTTTCTTCTTTTGCAGAGGACTGGAGTGCGATTTCTTGCACACATGTCAGGCAGCTCAAAATGGTCTGTAAGTTTAGCCCCATGGGATTTGACACTAGTCTTTAAAAACAGAATGAAAGCCAGACTTTGCTGGGGTTAGAGCCAGCCAGACACGCTCTGACCCTAGCAATTGGGAGATGGAGTCAGGAGGACCAGAAGTTCGAGGCCAGCTTCAGATATACAGTGAATTCAGGGCTGGCCTGGACTACCTGAGATCTCTCAGGATAGAATGATTGAAAATATCACCGGGACGAAAACCAATCTCAACCCCAACATAAGGGAAGAGTGTGAAGATTGATTTTAAGAAGGGAGGACCCTGCTACCTAACTCTTCAATACCACAGCTTGGGAGGGTAAGAGTAAAGGAAGAAACCTGGGATTTTTAAGCTGTACCTATATTTAAAGCAAGCAAAGGCCCTTTCACCTAGAAGATGCTTGGTAGCACAAGTCTGTGTAGAGAGTGGTAAAGATGATGAGGCAGAGGTCTTTTTGCGTGTCAGGCAAGCAAGCACCCTGCCACTCCACTATAACCCTGATCTGGTTTTTTTGTTTATTTTTTTTTTGTTTTGTTTTGTTTTTTTGTTTTAACTTTGAGATAGTCTTGGCAAGTTACCTGGGTAAGCCTTGATCCTCCTGCCTCAGCCACGTAGCTGCGATTGCAGGCCTACCTCCACCAGGCCTCTTGTGCTGGAAATTTTTTATTGAATTAAACCTTTCTGTGAAAAAAAAAAATTAGTTCTTTTTGTTTTAGGTGTGAATATTTTGCCTGCATGTATGTATGTGTACCTCATGTGCAGGCCCTGCAGAGGCCAGAAGAGGGCATCAGACCCTGGAACTTGAATTACCATGTGGGTGCTGGGAACCAAACCCAGGTCCTCTACAAGAACAATTGCTCTTAACCACTGTGCCATCTTTCTAGCCCCTTGTTTGTTTTTCCTTCTTCCCTCTTCCATCTTCTGTCTTCCCTCTTCCTTCCATCTTCCCTCTTCCCTTCCCATACCCTTCATTTTCCCCTTCTGCTTCCCCTTCCCTTTTCCCTTCCCTTTCCCTCTCCTTCCCTCCCCTTCCTGTTCCCCTCTTTTCTTTCCTTTTTCCTTTTTCCTTTTTCCTGTCCTGTCCTGTCCTTTTTCCTGTCCTGTCCTTTCCTCAGCCTCTGTCTTCATGAGACCTAATTTAGAATATCTGCTCAGGGGCTGGCAAGACAGTTCAGTGGTTAAAACAGCTTGTTGCTCTTCCAGAGGACCCGAGTTGAGTTCCCATCAGAACCACCTGTGTAACTCGAGCTCCAGGGACTCAGACGGCCTTTTCTGGCCTCTGTGGGCACCCACACTTATGTGTAGAAACCCACACAGCATATACATATACACAAAATTAAAACAAAAAATAAGATCTCTTTTAAAAAAAGAAAATCTGCCAGTGTGGTGAAGCACACCTTTAATCCCGGCATTCAAAAAACAGAGGCCATCAGATCTCTGTGAGTTTGAGGCCAGCCTGATCTACATAGTGAGTTCCAGGTCAACTGGGGCTATAAGGAGACCCTGTTGCAAAAATACAAAAGAAAATCTATCTAGTACTTTTTAAACAAATTCATTAAATCAACCATCTGTATTAAAGCATGCAGATAAGTTGTTAGTACTGGTCTGGACAATTCAAACTATATGCAGGTTGAAATTTTACACCTTTTAGTGCCGTTGGCACGCTCTCTGGAGTGGCTTCTCTAGCAGTTTTCCTTCTCTTCCAGGGTCCTGCTTTGGGACAGCCCTCTGATCCCTTGAAGTAGTTTTCTATGTGAAGCTTGCAGAGGAGCAGCACCATGCCTCCGCGACCATCATCAGGAGAACTGTGGGGCATCCATTTGATGCCCCCACGAATCCTAGTGGAGTGTTTACTCCCAAACGGAATGATAGTGACTTTAGAGTGCCTCCGTGAGGCTACCCTAGTCACCATCAAGCACGAACTGTTTAAAGAAGCCAGAAAATATCCTCTCCATCAGCTTCTGCAAGATGAATCTTCTTACATTTTCGTAAGTGTTACCCAAGAAGCAGAAAGGGAAGAATTTTTTGATGAAACAAGACGACTTTGTGACCTTCGACTTTTTCAACCCTTTTTAAAAGTAATTGAACCAGTAGGCAACCGTGAAGAAAAGATCCTCAATCGAGAAATTGGTATGATATAATTTTCAGCTAAATGACATTGTCATCCTAAACTGCAAATAACTCTGACGCTTCCTCGCTGTCCACTCCTCAGATGCTTTGTCTGAGCTGGTACCTTTGTAATCTTAGGTAGTTTTCTCCATGAAAATCTTTACAAATCTAAAGTTTAACACCTGTAGAGGCTTTTATTATTTTTTTTTAAGAAACATTGGTAGGAGGACTTAGATTTGTTATAGCCCAGTTGTATTTATTTGTTAAGAAACAGTAATAGAGTTATATTACAGTGTGTAAAAGATGCATCTTATATGTTAAAAATGTTTGCAACATCATCAACTTACAGAATGTATTCATGAAGGTTTTTTTTAACCCAGAGAAAGTTCTTGCTTCTGTTATGCTTTTCTAAATATTTACTGTTGTATATAAGAACCATGTCTGTGCTACATTATCTACATCCTATTTTTCAGGTTTTGTTATTGGCATGCCAGTGTGTGAATTTGACATGGTTAAAGATCCAGAAGTCCAGGACTTCCGAAGGAACATTCTGAATGTTTGCAAAGAAGCCGTGGACCTGCGAGATCTCAACTCGCCTCACAGCAGAGCAATGTATGTCTACCCTCCAAATGTGGAGTCTTCCCCAGAGCTGCCAAAGCACATCTACAACAAGTTAGATAAAGGTAAGGAGCCATCAGCACATCTATAACAGGTTAGACCCGGGTAAAGAGCCATCAGAGTGGTTAGTCTAACAGTGGTTAGACCGGGGTGAGAACCGAGCTGCAGTGGCACCCTTCTTGTCAATGTGTGGTTGAAGAGGTGCTTGAAGGTGAGGAGCGCTGGGCTGATGGGAGCTGAGTGCATAGCCAGAGTTTGAAACTTGCTGTTGCAAATCTTCTGTGGAGCAGTTTTTTTTTTATTTTATTTTATTTATTTCTGTATGTGTATGAATGTACTGTCTGCATGTAGGTCTGTGCACCAGTGTCGTGCAATGCCGAGGAGGTCAGAAGAGGGCGTTGGATTCCCCTGGAACTGGAGTTCTCCTGGAATTGGAGTCTCAGACGGTTCTCGGCCACTATGTGGGTGCTGGGAATCGAACCCAGGTCCTCTGCAAGAGCAGTCGGCGCTCTCAACCGCCAGGCCATCTCTCCAGCCCTGTTTGTTTGTTTGTTTTTTTAACAAATAAAGACAGTAGTGTCTCTAGACCATTTGCCTAGAATGTGCAGGGCCCTGGGTTTGAGCCCCAGTAACAACAACAACAACACACACACACACACATATCAAGCATGAATGCAAACATTTTAGGTGATTTGTCCTATGCTAGGAGAACTTTTTAGATGCAGCCATCATAAGTCCATTTTATTTTTCTGTAGAGACATTACATCATCAGACGTAACCATCATCAGAAATGATTTCTCCTTAACCTACCTAAATAGAAGAAAGATGTCATAGAAACATGCACATCTGACAGGTTCTCAGACAAGGTCCAAGGTTTAATTGATCTTGGTACAGAAAGATTCCTTTTCCCTTCCCCTCCTCCTCTTTCCTCCTCCTCCTCCCTCCCCATTTCTGCCATTCTACTAAGCCTCTGGGTGCTCCCGTGGTTCTTCTTTTTGCCTCCCAATTTCCCATTATGCCTCTGAAGGCTTTGGGAGTCTTCACAGCCACAGTGACATGCGTCTGCAGCTCAGAGTAGAGACTAGCTCAGCCTCAGGGCCTGGTAAGCCGAGAGTCCTATAAACCAGGAGGCTGGGATGTTGTCTGAATCCCTCAGATGCAAACACTGCTGTTTCTACCCGATCTTTTCTCTGTTTAATTAGGTTAGTTAGAAATCATTTCTGCCAGGTGTGGTGGTGCATGCCATTAATCCCAGTACTCAGGACACAAAGGCAGGTGGATCTCTGTAAGATTGAGGTCAGCCTGGTCTACATGAGTTTCAGCCCAGCTGGGGCTGGCAGGGAGACCTTGTCTCAAGAAGATGAAAGGAGGAAAAGAGAGAGAGAGAGAGAGAGAGAGAGAGAGAGAGAGAGAGAGAGAGAGAAAGAGAAATCTTTCTGATGTTGGGTAGGAAACGGCTAGGTGCAAACTTGTTGAAATTCATCTCAGAAAAATGAAATGGGCAGGTGCTGGCTGCATCTAACAGTGTCTCCCTGTTACAGGACAAATCATAGTCGTGATTTGGGTCATAGTCTCTCCAAATAACGACAAGCAGAAGTACACCCTGAAGATCAACCATGACTGTGTGCCAGAGCAAGTCATCGCCGAAGCAATCAGGAAGAAAACTCGCAGTATGCTGCTGTCCTCAGAGCAGCTGAAGCTCTGCGTCCTGGAGTACCAGGGCAAGTACATTCTGAAGGTGTGCGGCTGCGACGAGTACTTCCTGGAGAAGTACCCTCTGAGCCAGTACAAGGTAAGCACCGTGGCAGCAAGCAGTGGACACAGGTCAGCAGGCTGCATCTGTAAGCTTATTTTGTCAGTCTATGGTAATTATAAACAGTGTTTTGGGGTTTGGCTAGTCCATTTGTGCCACCACCAGAAATGGAACCTGGGGCTTCATTTGGGCTGTTGAAGCACTCAAGTACTGAGCTGTAGCCTATGGAGGTCATCTGTGATGTTCTCGTACATGTATATGACATATCCCGCCATGTTCACTCATTACGTCTCCTTCCCCCTCCCACTGGTCCCCTTCCTGGTTAGCCTCCCCTTTTACTTAGGGTTTTAATACTGTAATAATTATTTCAGGGTCTAAAAATGTTGATATAATTTACCTGACTCACCTGCTCCCGTGCACTGATGTGGGAATTATATTAAAATGGACATTTGATTTACTGAGGCTTACTACCGATCCTTCTTTCTGTTCACTAAATGAATCTCTGTGTGAAGCAACTGTAGAAAGCACATGCCAATCATTTATAGAACCGTACAAAGCACAAGACTCTGTCCTACAGTTGTTAAAGATCTAGAAGGACATCTATGTAGGGAAATAGGGAAAGTACTGTGTTCACAGTAGCAACACTAAAAAAGTCTGTATCCTGTGGCTGGCAATGTGGCTCAGTGGGCAAAGGCATTTGCTGCCAAGCCTAATGGCCTGAGTTCAGTCCCTGGGACCCACATGGTAGAAGAGAGACCCAAATTCCCCAAATTGTCTGCTGACCTGCACACATTTAACTAATTTTACAATTCTGTGTCCTGAGGTTGAGGAGGTGGCCTCGTTGGTAAAGGGCTTGATGAATGAGCAAGAACGCCTGAGTTCAGATCCCTAGAAGCCATGGAAAAAGCCAGATGGCAGCCTAAGTCTGTAATTCAGCACTGGGGAGACAGACACAGACAGGGATCTTCGTAATTCTGAGTCTCTTCTCTTTTACTTACTGTTTCTGTTGTTGTTGTTGTTTGTTTTTGAGGCAGGGTCTCAAACCCTAATGACCTTGAGTTCGGGATTTTCCTCCCTCCACTTTCCAAGTGCAGGGATTACCAACATTGGCAGCCACACCAGCTTATTTTGGGGGTGTTGTTTGGCTTGGAGGGAAGAGACTGTATGGGCCAGGCCCCTGCTAGACTTCACTGTGACTTGAGATTAAAGGCAGTAGCTCTCTGCTGGGTGATGCCCTTTTCCTGGTCTTAGTTTTTTATAATTAAGGGTAAAACAACAGTGTCAAATGTTGGCCCTAGTTTCAGATTTTCTAGTCAGTGGTTCTGTTCTGATGAAGCTCCTAAATAAACAACTGCTAAAAAATGTGGTCTGTAACATTTGACCTTAGAGTCACCTTTACAGGTTGGTGTGAGTTCTTGTAATGTTGTCTTTGCAAGGAAAGGCCTAATGGGATGGGATGTGCCCTCACTCTGTAATCTCTTACAGTACATAAGAAGCTGCATAATGCTGGGGCGGATGCCCAACTTGATGCTGATGGCCAAGGAAAGCCTTTACTCCCAGCTGCCGACCGACAGCTTCACCATGCCGTCCTACTCCAGGCGCATCTCCACAGCCACACCCTACATGAATGGAGAGACGCCTACCAAATCTCTCTGGGTTATAAATAGCGCACTCAGAATCAAAATTCTTTGTGCAACCTATGTAAATGTAAATATTCGAGACATTGATAAGGTAAGTCAGTGCTGGGCTTGACTTTATGTAAGCTGTTTTATATAAGCTTTTACTGAGCTGTGTAATATATTGGCCTGTAGTATTTTTTCAGATAATTAGAAAAACACTGAAATCTCAGAAAAATAAATGAGTAATGCATTCTGTTCAAGTCACTTACCTCAGCTGTCACATAACTCTGATTCTGTAATTCTAATACCTGTAACTTTTTTTTGATGAGTGATTTTTTTAAATTTTATTTATTTTATTTTATTATCTCTTTGAGACAGGGTCTCCTATAGCCCCAGCTGGCCTGGAGCTCACTATGTAGACCAGGCTGGCCTTGAACTCACAGAGATCCACCTGCCTCTGCCTCCCAAGTGCCAAGATTAAAGGCGTGCGCCACCACTCCCGTCTCATGTAGGTGCTGGGACTCAAACCCTGGTCCTCTGCAAGAGCAGTCAGCACTCTTAACCGCTGAGCCATCTCTCCAGCCCTACCTGTAACTTTTTAAGTCAGAAATTTGAGAAGCCATTTATTTAAAAGTAGTAATCTGACTTAAAGTGAGCCTTTTTATACATTTTATTAATCCTATTTTGTGAAATTATTCACACCTCCTTTATAGAGCTGTTAGTGCCCTTTTGAGTGCTCCCCTGGCCAGAGGAATTTGAGTAACAGCTGATGCCACCCTGCCCTAGAAGCAGGAAAGCCTGTGCACATCATGCCTCACATCCTGCACTGTGGCTTGGTTAACTTCTGCTTTTGAAGTGAGGTGGATTTGAGTCAGGGTCTCACTGTATAGCCCTGGCTGGCCCAGAACTCACTATGGAAACCAGGGTGGCCTGGAACTCAAAGAGATCCTTCTGCCTCTCCCTCCAGAGTGCTGGGATTAAAAGTGTACTCCACCCTGCCTGGCTAGGGTAACTTCTTAGTAGTCAGCGGCCCTGTCTTTAGTGGACCATGGCAGCTGACTGTGGAATTGTACTAAGAAACCAGGTGAACAAAAGCATCCGTGGCCCCATCAACTTCAGCTATGTTATTTTAGTGTTTGTTGGTTCTCTTGCATATGCATGTGCATGAGCATGCATATTTTGTGTTTATTTTGTGTCTTGTGCATACTTCTGTATCATCTACCTTTGTCTTTTTTTAGATCTACGTTCGAACAGGTATCTACCATGGAGGAGAGCCCTTGTGTGACAATGTGAACACTCAGAGAGTACCTTGTTCCAATCCTAGGTAAGAGGGCATTGGGGCAGTGGGACCAATAGAAGAGAAGACTTCCTGTCAGCAGTTTCATGCACATTGTGTATGGAACCAAACGTTTACATATGGAACAGAAGGACTTCGTTAAATGAGCAGCAGTTACAGGGTCACATCACCGACTGTCTAAGATGCATCCTGCTGCTTTCATAGCACTCTCTACAGGCAGTTTGAGACCTGAACTCTGGGGTGGTCTCCTTCAAACAGCTCCCAAAATTGACCCTTGGGGAATTCACTTAGATTCTTTAGGAATGAACGGAACAAGGCAGTTCCCCTTGGAGAGGGGAGTTTCTAGGAATCCTAGAATCATTCCTCCATAGATGTGCAGAGAAAGTAAAAGCTGGTATTGTTGCCAGGCTTGCAGTCCTTTTGGTCCCGCTCCTCTCTTGTCAGAGTTCCCTGGGAATGAGAGTCTGTCCCCAGATACACAGCTGCAGTGTTGTAAGTGCACTTACATTGACCCTGAAGATTGGAGACAGACTTCATAGAACTAGTCAGCTGGAGAGCTGACTGGGCAGGTCCTCCACAAGTGGATTTCATAAGGAAGCTGCACTGCATCCTAGCAGAGTCAGAAGAAAAGTCTGCTCTTACAATTAAATTTCCAGAGGTGACCACCTTCTAGATCCCGCAGCAAATTCAAGGAGAGGGTTGCTTCTCTGCCAAGGTCAGGGGATCCTGACATCACTGAGTTTACATGTTATATGCTGCAACAACAATATTTTTTGAACAGCAGTTTTATTATTTGTTCATGCTGCTTTTCTGCCACAGGGTGGGGTGGACTAGCTGTAGGAAATTTGTAAAACTTGATATTTTCAGGAACTGATGGACAAACTGTTTCCAAATTATTAAATTTTTTTTAAATTTTATTTATTTTTATATGTGTATGAATGTACTGTCTGCATGTAGGTCTGTGCACCCGTGTCGTGCAAGGCCGCGGAGGTCAGAAGAGGGTCTCGGATTCCCCTGGAACTGGAGTTCTCCTGGAATTGGAGTTACAGACGGTTCTTAGCCGCCATGTGGGTGCTGGGGATTGAACCCGGGTCCTCTGCAAGAGCAGTTGGTGCTCTTAACCTCTAGGCTATCTCTCCAGCCCCCCAAATTGTTAAAAACCCACCGATCCAAAGAATTCAGCAAGTCCCAGAGGCACAATAATACCACATAAATTTGTCCTGGTTGTTTTTAGACCTAAGAACAAGACTAAAAAGGTAAAAAATAAGATTTCATAGTAGTTGGCTAAAATGTTGGGAGTTTAATAAATTAATATATTTAAGCCTGGTGTTTTTAGAGCTAAGAGCAAGACTGCAATAGTTAACAAATGAAATTTCATAGTAGTTGCTTAAATTCTTGAGGTTTTACTAAATTATTTAGGCCAGGGATGGTGGTACACACCTATGTTCCCTGTTCTCTGGAGCTACACGCAGGAAGGTCAGGAGTTCAAGGTCATCCCCATCTTTTTTATTTATTTATTTATTTTTATTAATTATATTTATTTTTGTATGTGTATAAATGTATGTCTGCATGCAAAGTTTGTGCACCGTGTCGTGCAATGCACAGAGGTCAGAGACGGTCTCGGATTCCCCTGGAACTGGAGTTTCCTGGAATTGGAGTTCAGAGGTTCTCGGCCGCCATGTGGGTGCTGGGGATCGAACCTGGGTCCTCTGTAAGAGCGGTCGGCGCTCTTAACCGCTAGGCCATCTCTCCAGCCCCGGTCATCCCCATCTTTATAGCAGCTCAAAGTCAGCCTGGCTGAGTGCAGTGGCATACACTCTAATCCTGCACTCAGGAGGCAGAGGCAAGTGGAGCTCTGTGAGATCAAGGCCAGCCTGGTCTACATAGCGAGTTCCAGGCCAGCTGGGACTAAAAGGGAGACCCTGTCTCAAAAAATACCAAAAAAAAAAAAAAAAAAAAAAAAAAAGTAATAAAATCTAGATGCTGGAGAGAGATGGCTCAGCAGTTAAGAGCACTGATGGCTCTTGCAGAGGACCTGGGTTCAATTCCTAGCACCAACATAGCTAATAACTCTTCATAACTCCAGTTCCAAGGTATCTGTCACCCCTTTCTGACCTCTGTGGGCATTGCACAACACAAGTGCCTTACATACATGTAGGCAATACATTCGTACACATAAAGTAAAAAATTTAAAGTCAGACATAAATATGAAATTTTAGGAAAGGGAGATTTTGAGGACTGTTAAAGAAGGGTGGACAAGATGGCTCAGTAGGTAAAGGCACTTGATGCCAAGCCTGATGGCCTGAGCTCCAGCCCTTGGATCCACATTGTAGGAGAGAACTGACACTTAGAGTTGTCCACTTGTGGGCGTGGTGGCCACACCTTTAATTCCAGCACTCCGGGTCAAGGTAAGTAGAGACTCCTGCCAGGGCAGCCCTTGTCACCTGATGCTCTCTGTCCTTCTCCTTAGTTTCTGCTGTTCTTGTGTGTGCTGTTACCACTGTGAGCTTTGGATTTCTCCGTTCTAGGACCAGTAACGCTGGAAAGTGCCTGTTTCTGTCCATCACCTGCTTCATTGTCATTTGGCTTCATGAGTTGTAGAGTCATATGTTCTCTCTGGATAAAGCCTGTTCCTCCTTCTTTGTAAACTTTTCATAGGTGGAATGAGTGGCTGAATTATGACATATACATTCCTGACCTTCCTCGTGCTGCTCGACTTTGCCTTTCCATTTGCTCTGTTAAAGGCCGGAAGGGTGCTAAGGAGGTAAAGTACTGGATGGAGACAGTTGATTATGCCTCTGAAATGTTCTTATGACATGGATGGGTTTTGTCTGCTTGCTTTTTTTTTTTTTGTCTTGCCACATTTCCTGGGATATGCAGTTGTCCTTCTCAGCCTCCCAGGTGGTGAGAGGACAGGCATGTGCTACCATGCCATCTATTTTTCTTTATTTACATAAACTGTAGATTAAAGCTATTATAAGTAATAAATGTATCATAATACGACATTGAGAGAGCTGGGGAAATTATTTCTGATGAATAATTGCACCCTGACTTCCTATGGATGTCATTTATCAACATGCTTTCTGTTGCTGTGATAAACACCATGACAAAAAAAAAGCACCTTGGTGAGGAAAGGGTTTCTTTCAGCTTATAGCTGCCAGGTCACAGTCCAGCATTAAGGGAAGTCAGTACAGGAACCTGGAGGCAGGAACTGAAGCAGAAGCCATGGAGGAACATGGCTTACTGGCTTTCTTTTTCTCTGGCATACTCAGCTACCTTTTTATACTGCCCAGGGATGATACGGTCCACATTGAGTGGGGCCTCCTACTTATCAACTGAGAGAAAAATTCCCCGCAGCATGACCTCAGGCCAGTCTGAAGGCGGAAGTTCCTTAGTTGAGGTCCTCTCTTTCCAGGGTACCAACAGTAGCCATCACACCTAGTGACTACACATGTCACACCTGATTGGGACACAATGAATTCCTCCTCAAAACCAGAAAGAACACATGGGCTTTCATGTGGGAAAAGAGAAAAAAAGTACACAAACTTTAAAAACTCACAAGTGGCCTTTAGATAGAGTTCATGTTTCTTTAATGATAGAAAGAGCTGTTGAAGTCTCCTTTCCAGGGAAGAAAAGTATTTGGAAATGCATTGTGTAATTTATTCAGAGTCGTGAATATTTTCTTTGTTTCATTAAGGAGCACTGTCCATTGGCCTGGGGAAACATAAACTTGTTTGATTACACAGACACCCTAGTATCCGGGAAAATGGCTTTGAACCTCTGGCCGGTACCACATGGTCTAGAAGATCTGCTGAACCCTATTGGTGTCACTGGGTCAAATCCAAATAAGGTAAGTGTTTATTATCACAAATTAGTTGTGTGTATGGCAGCCACACATAACATAAAGGTTAGTCAGAAGTTTTGTTCTGTCTCTTAGGAAACTCCATGCTTAGAGTTGGAGTTTGACTGGTTCAGCAGTGTGGTGAAGTTTCCGGATATGTCCGTGATTGAAGAACATGCCAATTGGTCTGTGTCCAGAGAAGCTGGATTCAGTTACTCCCACGCAGGAATGGTGAGGCGCATCCCCAGCTTGCATCTCAGTTGTAGTCTCCAGTGGTGGGCGTGTGCTTTGTGGTTCAGTGATGACTGTTAATCTCTGCAGCAGGTTATAGTAAAGAACAGTGTGCTGGACAGCTTCAACATGACATCTGTGTTAGATGAACCTCACTTGAGGTTCCTCCATCAGATTGGCATGTGGCCATGTCTGCGGCATTTTCTTATTGAGTGATGTGGGAGGGCCCAGCCCACTGTGGGTGGGGACCACCCCTGGGCAGTTTATTCTGTATTTTATTAGAAAGCAGGTTGAAGCTGGGCATGGTGGCACATGCCTTTAATCCTAGCACTTGGGAGGCAGAGGCAGGTGGATCTCTATGAGTTAAGGCCAGCCTGGTCTACAGAGCGAGTTCCAGGCCAACTGGGGCTACAGGGAGACCCTTTCTCAAAAAGACCAAAAAAAAAAAAAAGCAGGTTGAGCATGGGGCAAGGGAGTAAGTCAGTAAGCAGCATTCTTCCACGGCCTGTGATTCAGCTCCTGCCTCCAGGTTCCTACCCTGAGTTCCCTCACTGATTAACTGTGACCTAAGAGATGTAAGATAAAATAAGCCCTCTCCTTCCCAAGGTGGTTTGGTGAGTATTATAGAGCGTGGACTGGGACAGACATCTGCACACTACCCTTCTAACTGCATCTCTGCTTCCTGCTTTATTCAGAGCACTGTTAAATGCTAGCTATATATAAAACACTGGTGTAGACACTGGAAAGAAGTTGTGAACTAGACAGATGTCCACTCAGTATTCGATCTGATGCTGAAGTCATTGATACAAGCAGAGGGATGCACAGCAGTTAGGACCACTGGCTGTTCCTTCAGAGGACCCAGGTTTGGTTCCCAGCACCCACATGAAAGCTAACCACTGTCCATAATTCTAGGGGATCAGGTCCCACCTTGTGGCCTTTGAAGGCATTGCACACATGTGGTACACTTAACATTCACACACATAAAGTAAAAATTTAAATTGTAATATAACAGAAAGAGAAGTGCCATGAAGGGAAAATAGTCGTCAGAAGAGTTGCTGAGCTGGGCAGAGCTAGGGAAAGGCTCCCTGAGTTAGCGTCAGGAGTTGAGGATGAGAGACAGACACATTCGCTGAGCTTGGAGGCAGCAATGTCTCTTCTACACTTTGGTCTATTTCCTGGGAAAAGTACATAAAGACTAGAGTGCAGATGGTGATCTCGTTGTCCAGTCTTGACCTTAACTTTAGAATCACAGGGCCTTTGCCTCTCCTTATTTCTCCAGGGCAAAGCTGCTGAGAGAAGGTGTTTCTGCTTTGGAGCCTTTTTATCCAAAGTGTACTGCTTTGTTCAGTCTGCTTGTAGGTTAGAGGAGGACCCAGCCCAGGCAGTGATGGGCTTATAGGTTAGAGGAGGACCCAGCCCAGGCAGTGATGGGCTTGGTCCCAGAACAGTTTTGTCAGTTGCTGTTTTAAACTAAATTCTATCGTTCCTCCATGTAATGTTAAAAAACAAGAATTTCTTTTTGGAGGAAGAGTAGTACTGTGAGGGTTGAGATTTTATGACTTGTGTTCTCTTTGATTCATGTTTATAGAACTCTGATTTGCCATTTGGATATGTTGAAAAACTTTTTAATAAATTTAACTATGGAATCTTAGCTTTCTTCTATCTTAAGATATCTTACTGGAGCTGCCGAGATGGCTCAGCAGTTAAGAACATTGGCTGCTCTTGCAGAGGACCTGGGTTTATTTTCCAGCATTCACATGGCAGCTAACAGCATTCTGTAAGTCCAGTTCCAGGGTATCTGACACCCTCTTCTGGCTTCCAAAGGCATTGTATGACATGAGTACAGGAAAAAATAATGATAATATACACAAAACCAAAATAAATATTAAAATACAGTCTTGTGGCACACGCCTTTAATCCTAGCACTAGGGAAGCAGAGGCAGGCAGATCTCTGTAAGTTCAAAGCCCGCCTGGTCTACATACTGAGCTCCAAGCCAGCTGGGACTAAAGGGAGACTCTGTCTCAAAAAGACCAAAAAAAAAAAAAAAAAGTCTAGACTTATAACATGGCCTGCTCCTTTTACAGCCTCTCGCTCTACCTCTGAGGTCTCCTTACACACTGGGCCTGGCCGTCACTGCCTTTCCATCAGATCACTCATTTCTCATTTCCTTTTGTTTTTTTTTTTTTTTTTTTGGTCTTTTCGAGACAGGGTCTCCCTGTAGCCCCAGCTGGCCTGGAACTCACTCTATAGACCAGGCTGGCCTGGAACTCACAGATATGCCTCTGCCTCTGCCTCTGCCTCTGCCTCCTCTGCCTCCTCTGCCTCCCCTGTGCCCCTCTGTGCCCCTCTGTGCCCCTCTGCGCCCCTCTGTGCCCCTCTGTGCCTCTGTGCCTCTGTGTCTCCGCCTCCCAAGTGCAAGGATTAAAGGCGTGAGCCACCCCGCCCGGCTATTTCTCATTTATTTGATTTCTCCTTAGAATGAAAGCCCTGTGCATCACATCTATTTTGTAACCCTAGCAACAAGAGCAAAATAAGGCACACTACATACTTAAGGCACATACTACCTCCCCATACTGTTCGGTAACAGGAATGGACCAGAACCAGCTAAAGTCAAAGGACTCTTTGTTTGCACCACCACGAAAGGCTAGAGTGATACCTGTTCCTTATAATGCATTGCTATGGACTCATAATCATGTTAGTTGATGCATTTGTTATCTTTTTAGTGGAGTGGGAGTGAACATGTGTGGAGGTAAAAGGACTTTTTGGGGCTGGTTCTCTCCTTCTACTATGTGGGTTCTCAGGCTTGGCAACAAGCTTCTTCCCACACTGAGCCATCTTGCCTGCCCTCTTGTTTTGTGTGTTTTGTTTGGTATACTGATGCTTTGAAGTATGTGTTCTTTAGGGACTTGGAGGCAAATAATTTATGTTTGAAGAAAGTAAATGCATTACATGTAATTATGTGAAAAGTTTGTTGCTCTCTGTTTATTTTCCTAATGTTAAGTGCACAGTGCTTTAATGTGGTATTTCTTTTAAAACACATTTTATTATTTTTATTTTACGTGTGTGAGTATTTTGCCTGCATGTATGTAAGTGCACCCATGTCATACAGTGCCTTTGGAAGTCAGAAGAGGATGTTGAATCCCCAGGAACTGGATTTACCAGTGGTTGTTAACTCCCATGTGGGTGCTTGGAACTGAACCCAGGTCCTCTGCTAGAGTAGACAGTGCTCTTAACTGCTGAGCCAGCTCTCCAGCCTCTATTTCATCCTTTTTGTCTTACTTATTTTACCTTTTTAAATTTAAAAGCCTGGCAACAATCAGAAGGAAGTGTTCAACAGGGAACATAAGAGTTTACATTTTATTTTACTCTATTGGGTTTTTAATTTTTATTTATTTGGCAGGGTCTCCCAAGAGCCCCAGGTGGCCTGGAACTCACTATATAGACCAAGCTGGCCTTAATCTCACAGATAATCTGCCTGGCTCTGCCTCCTGAGTGAATGCTGGGATTAAAACATGCATCACCACACCTGGCTGATTGTTTGTCTTGTCTGCATGTAAGTGTGCCCTTGTCATGCAATGTCCACAGGAGTCAGAAGAAAGTGTTGGATCCCCTAGAGCTGGAGTTATGGATGGTTGTTTGCCACCATATGGGTGCTGGGAACTGAACCCAGGTTCTCTGCCCCAGTAGCCAGTGCTCTTAACTGCTGAGCCAGCTCTCCAGCCCTTAGTCTATTGTTTTATTCCCTTGTAATATTCCCTGTAAGCATTGTTTGGTTGTAGTCAAGAGGGGACCAAGAAGGGCCTTCATTAGGAGGAAAATGTGGCAGCTTCCCTTCCTTGTTTGCTCGAGTCTCACCTGGGCAGTTTCTCTTACTGCATGGTGGCAATACCAAGCAAGTAAGTAACTGTAATTTTTCACAAATACTGCCTTAAATTCTGTGAGCTGGGTGTGGTGGTGTATGTCTTTAATCCCAGCATTAGGGATGCAGAGGCAGACTGATTTCTGTGAGTTCTCTATAGTCTACATAGAGAGCTCCAGGCCAACCTGCATAGGGAGACATTGTCTTTAAATAAATAAATTTATTTATTTATTTATTTATTTATTTATTTATTTATTTATTTTAATTAATAAAAACCCTAGGGGAATTTGTTACAGTGCCTATGAAAGGAGCCCTCCACTCTAGCTGGTTCTTCTATGCCAGTGCATCCTTGAGTCACCTTCAGGACATAGGACATGCACATACTCATTCAACAGTATATGGCAAAGAAATCCCTATAAACTGTCACTTTGTTTTGCAGAGTAACAGACTAGCTAGAGACAATGAGTTAAGAGAAAACGACAAAGAACAGCTCCGGGCAATCTGCACCCGAGATCCTCTGTCAGAAATCACTGAGCAGGAGAAGGACTTCCTGTGGAGCCACAGGCAAGTGTAGAGATGAGATGCACGCAGTGTGGAGTGCGCTGGGGTGAGGTGGAGGTGGTGATGGGGAACTGGACTTCCACTTATCAGGGAACTTGGCGTGACCCAGCATGTCTTTGCATTTGTCCATGCACTGTAAATCAGGCTAGTCTAGGGCTCACTGTCTAGCTTCAGCTGGCTCCTATTCCTGATGATCTTGACAGCCTCCTTCCCAGGTGACTTAGCATATTTTTTACCGTACATACTAGAGTAGACAAAACATAATGTAAATGTTCTTCTGATTAACATTGACTTTTCTAAAACTGAATACAGATTTTTCTAGACATACATGCTGAATTCATTCTTTGCACATTTAAAAGCTTTATTTTTCTTTCGTTGTTGAGTCATATAACCCAACCTGGTCTTGAACTCTAGCTGAAGATGACCTTGACCTTTTGACCCTCCTATCTCCACCTCCTGTGGTGAGCCACTTCACCTGGTCTACAAGGTACAGGGAGTTGGGATGGAACCCAGGGCCTCTGCAGACTGGATAGCACTCTACCAACTGCATTGCATCCTCACCCCAAGCTTTGTTTTTTTCTATTTATTATTTATTTATTTATTTATTGGGGGGGGGGGGACAGTCTCACTATGTAGCTTTCCCTGGACTGGAACTTACTTTGTAAACCAGGCTAGCCTCAATCTCTTAGAGATACCCCTGCTTCTGCCTCTAGGTTCTGGGATTAAAGGGTGCACAGCAGAGCTCGACACTCAGCCCAGCTACACCTACAACGATTTTTATATTTTTTTTTCACTTCTAACTTCACTATTACTTTCTTAGAATTAAAAACATAGATATTCAAGGAAAGAAGCGTAATATTTTTAGACCAATTCCATATGACACTGCAGTTCTTTAAGTCCTCCCCCTTTTTCTTGAAGGAAGGAGATTGTGCTTTTCTTGTGAAAATGGGCTGCTGCTTGCAACTCTGTAATTTTTTATCTTCATTAGATTTTGTTCATTATATTTGTTATTGGGGAGAAGGGGATACATGTGCCATGGTTAGCATGGAGGACAGAGGACAGTCTGCAGAAGGCCAGCTCCTCTTCCACCATGTGGGTCCTTGGAGTTGGAGGTCAGGTCATCAGTTTTGATGGCAAGCATCTTTTCCTTCATCCTCGTGAGGTCCACAGAGATGAATGTCCAACGTGTGCATAATTGTTCTTAACCCTCCACTGAGTTTTATCCTCCTGTGTCCCTAAGTCTTTAAACCATTTTAATACACGATACTGTAAATATCTGTACAACTGTAGTCTCCACACAGATTGTTTGGATTTCCAGAAAGGTTCATAGTACTAATTCAGAATTTCTTGAAGATTGCATAATAAGAGAATTAGAGATCTAGGCCTTTTGAATACCATGGAAGAATGCTTTTTATATTGTCTTTCCCAACAGACACTATTGTGTAACTATTCCTGAAATCCTACCCAAACTGCTTCTGTCTGTTAAGTGGAATTCCAGAGATGAAGTGGCCCAGGTGAGTCACCTATGGGATCATTTGGGAACTCTTAGACAAAAACAGTGTGTCCAACGCGCTACATTATTCCTTAAATCTCTCATCCAAAATATAATGCGGACTTTAAAGATAATGCGAGGTTCTTTTTTTTTTGTTTTTTTTTTTTTTTTTTTTTTTTTTTCTGGTCTTTTTGAGGCAGGGTCTCCCTTTAGTCCCAGCTGGCCTGGAGCTTATTATGTAGACCAGGCTGGCCTTGAACTCCCAGAGATCCAACTGCCTTTGCCTCCCGAGTGCTGGGATAAAAGGCGTGTACCACCACGCCTGGCTAGACTATAAATTCTTATGATGATGTAATTAGAAAGCTGCCCATCAGGCCATCTCCATGGATGTACTAATGAAACTGAAAAGGTTTGATTTAATTTTAAAATCACTGGTTAAGACAGTGCTTTGGGTTTTACGTAGGATTTATTCTTTCTCTGTGTACAGATGTACTGCTTAGTTAAAGATTGGCCTCCGATCAAACCAGAGCAGGCTATGGAGCTTCTAGACTGTAATTACCCAGATCCTATGGTTCGGAGTTTCGCTGTTCGGTGCTTGGAAAAATACTTAACCGATGACAAGCTTTCTCAGTACTTAATTCAGCTTGTACAGGTAAGGTACTGAAGGTGTGCTTTCCTTCCATCCGTGATGCTTCCCAGTGTTAACTAGGTGTTCGTATTCTTACTCTGATTATTTTGGTGTTTTTGAGACAAGGTCTCCCTGTAGCCCCAGCTGGCTTTGAACTCACAGAGATCCGCCTGCCTCTGCCTCCCAAGTGCTGGGATTAAAGGCCACCACACTTGGCTAGGTATTCTTTTAAAACCATATCATTAGTAATATCTAGTTTGTCTCCAAAAGTTTCTTTAAATCCTACTCTGCAGAGGTGGGTGTGATTTCATCTGAATTTTTATTCTTTTAAATTACTCAGGTCCTAAAATATGAACAGTATTTGGATAACCTCCTTGTGAGATTTTTACTCAAGAAAGCATTGACAAATCAAAGGATTGGCCACTTTTTCTTTTGGCACTTAAAGTAAGTCAAATTATTTCCCTATACATATCTTTTGATATATATAATATGCTGCCTTAATAAATATATGAATCTGATTTACTTTGGTTTTGTTTGGTTAGAAAGCTTTTTCATACTGAAAATCTGTTGTGCCAGTTTTTCTCTTTGAAATTAATAAACTGACTGAATTCTATACATGAGTGAATGCAAATATTTTAAAGGTTTTGATACATTGGGCCAGTTAAACTTTGACAAATCCAGGTAAATGTCACTGCAGGTTTCACCATAAACATGAACAAAGATCTCAAAATGAAAAATTAACCTTGAAATTCAGAGCAATAACAGCAAAGTCCTATATTTTCTATGAGAAAATAAGCTAACTAAGAGTAGTAATTGTCAGCTGGGTGTGGTGGCACCTACCTTTAATCCCAGCACTTGGGGAGGCAGAGGCAGGTGGATCGCTGGGAGGTCAAGGGCAGCCTGGTCTACCTAGTGAGGTCCAGGACAGCTGTGACTACAGGGAGACTGTGTCTCAAAGAGTCCAAAAAAAAAAAGGTAGTAATATACAAAGCGGTATAAAAATTGTTGGCTTTTTAGGCCAGGCATGGTGGCCCATGCCTTTAATCCTAGCACTCAGGAGGCCAAAGCAGGCAGATCTTTGTGAGTTCAAGGACAGCCTGGTCTACAGAGTGAGTTCCAGGACAGCTGGGGCTACAGGGAGACCCTGTCTCAAAAAGACAAAAAAAAAACAAAACAAAACAAAACAAAATTGTTGGCTTTTGCCACTGATCCCAGAAGTGGGGAGGTTGAGGCAGAAGGATCATAGTGACTAGTGTCTACTAGTGTCTAGCCAGCTTGGACTCTGTTGTGAAACCCTGCATCAAAAAGTAGAGTGACAGCTCTCCTTAAGGGACTGGCTGTCCTTGCAGAAGACTAGAGTTCAGTTCCCAACACCCCCATGGCACCTAATAACTAATTCCAGTTCTGGGGTATCTGATGCCCACTTCTGGCCTCTACAGGCTCCTACATACACATGGCATACACAAATCAGGCACACACACATGCATAAATAATCAAATCTTTTTAAAAATGAGAAGGAAAATATAGAAGGTATTAATAATCTTCAAAATTGTAATAAATCATCTAGCTTTTAGTGATTAGAAAAGACTTGTGTCTAAGATGATTTTGTTTTAATGTTAAAATAAAAAGTGGATTCTAGAAGATAGGTATAAAATAAATTTAGAGAGTCTAGAAAATGTGAACAGGTGAGGACCAAAGCATGTTCACTGAATGTGAACAGGTGAGGACCAGAGCATGTTCACTGAGTGTGAACAGGTGAGGACCAGAGCATGTTCACTGAATGTGAACAGGTGAGGACCAGAGCATGTTCACTGAGTGTGAACAGGTGAGGACCAGAGCATGTTCACTGAGTGTGAACAGGTGAGGACCAGAGCATGTTCACTGAGTGTGAACAGGTGAGGACCAGAGCATGTTCACTGAGTGTGAACAGGTGTGGACCAGAGCATGTTCACTGAGTGTGAACAGGTGAGGACCAGAGCATGTTCACTGAGTGTGAGCAGGTGAGAGACCCACGGCATGTTCACTGAGTGTGAACAGGTGAGGACCACAGCATGTTCACTGATGTGAACAGTGAGGACCAGAGCATGTTCACGAGTGTGAACAGGTAGGGACCAGAGCATGTTCACTGGTGTGAACAGGTGAGGACCAAGCATGTTCACTGAATGTGAACAGGTGAGGACCAGAGCATGTCAACTGAGTGTGAACAGGTGAGGACCAGAGCATGTTCATGAGTGTGAACAGGTGAGGACCAGAGCATGTTCACTGAGTGGGAACAGGTGAGGACCAGAGCATGTTCAATGAGTGTGAACAGGTGAGGACCAGAGATGTTCACTGAGTGTGAACAGGTGTGGACCAGAGCATGTTCACTGTGTGTGAACAGGTGAGGACCAGAGGATGTTCACTGAGTGTGAACAGTTGAGGACCAGAGCATGTTCACGGAGTGTGAACAGGTGAGGACAAGAGCATGTTCACTGAGTGTAACAGGTGAGGACCAGAGCATGTCACTGAGTGTGAACAGGTGAGGACCAGGGCATGTTCACTGAGTGTGAACAGGTGAGGACAGAGCATGTTCACTGAGTGTGTAACAGGTGAGGACCAGAGCAGTTCACTGAGTGTGAATAGGTGAGGACCAGAGCATGTTACTGAGTGTGAACAGGTGAGGACCAGAGATGTTCACTGAGTGTGAACAGGTATGGACCAGAGCATGTTCACTGAATGTGAACAGGTGAGGACAAGAGCATGTTCACTGAATGTGAACAGGTGAGGACCAGAGATGTCACTGAGTGTGAACAGGTGAGGACCAGAGCATGTTCAGTGAGCAGGTGAGGACCAGAGGATGTTCACTGAGTGTGAACAGGTGTGGACCAGAGCATGTTCACTGTGTGTGAACAGGTGAGGACCAGAGGATGTTCACTGAGTGTGAACAGGTGAGGACCAGAGCATGTTCACTGTGTGTGACAGGTGAGGACCATGTGTCACTGAGTGTGAACAGGTGAGGACCAGAGCACTGTGTCACTGTTAGTGTGAACAGGTGAGGACACGAGCAATCAGAGACATGTTCACTGTGTGTGAACAGGTGAGGACCAGAGGATGTTCACTGAGTGTGAACAGGTGTGGACCAGAGCATGTTCACTGTGTGTGAACAGGTGAGGACCAGAGGATGTTCACTGAGTGTGAACAGGTAAGGACCAGAGCATGTTCAACTGAGTGTGACAGGTGAGGACCAGAGCATTTCACTGAGTGTGAACAGGTGAGGACCAGCAGCATGTTCACTGAGTGTGAACAGGTGAGGACCAGAGATGTTCACTGAGTGTGAACAGTTGAGGACAGAGCATGTTCACTGGTGTGAACAGGTGAGGACCAGAGCATGTTCACTGAGTGTGAACAGGTGAGGACCAGAGCATGTTCACTGGTGTGAACAGGTGAGGACCAGAGCATGTTCACTGGTGTGAACAGGTGAGGACCAGAGACTGTTCACTGAGTGTGAACAGGTGAGGACCAGAGCATGTTCACTGAATGTGAACAGCTGAGGACCAGAGCATGTTCACTGAGTGTNTAAAAAAATAAAAATAAAAAATCCACACCACAGCACTCTTCTTTCCAACTGAACCAAAGCATAGGCCTTGTTCTTCCTTCCACCCACAACCCTGGATAATACAAAAACAACAATAGAAAAAAACACCATACATAAATAAACAAATATATAACTAACACAAGACATTTTAATTTATTCTTTTTTATTTATTATTTTCATTTAGTATTCTTCAATAAAAAAGAAAATAACAACCTAACAATAAAGAAACAGGAAAAATAAAGAAATAAGTAAATAAAAATTAAATAGAAAATGAATGAAAGAATAAATGAATAAATAATAATTTTTAATTTAATTTTATTTATTTTTGTATGTGGATGAGTGTGCTGTCTGCATGTAGGTTTGTGCACCCGTGTCGTGCAATGCCGCGGAGGTCAGAAGAGGGTGTCGGATTCCCCTGGAACTGGAGTTCTCCTGGAGTTGGAGTTTCAGACGGTTCTCAGCCGCCATGTGGGTGCTGGGGATCGAACCCGGGTCCTCTGTAAGAGCGGTCAGCGCTCTCAACCGCTAGGCCATCTCTCCAGCCCCTTCTTTTGTATCTTATACTGAGATTAGTGAATGAAAAATAGCTAAAAAAAAATCTAAATACATAAAATACGTAGCAGTTATTAAATTTACATGGCCAAGAAGTACCTGAAGTTCTTAATTATTTTCTTCTAAATTGGGTTAGAGAATGGGTTTTTCTTGTTTTCCAAAGGAAGTACATTTGCTTATTGACAACTGCATAAAATTTTTATTATTTTATGTGTAAGAGTGTATTTGCTGCATGTATATAAGTGCACCCATGCTGCGCTGTGCCCCAGGTCAGAAGAGGGCGTTGGATCCCTGAACTGGAATTACAGACAAGTATTAGCTACCATGTGGGTGCTGCGATTCAAACCCAAGTCACTGCAAGAGCTGCCAGTGCTCTTAACCTCTTAGCCATCTCTCCAGCCTGCATGCATCTTTTTAATCTTACTCATCCTGTTAGGTCTGAGATGCACAACAAGACAGTCAGTCAGAGATTCGGCCTGCTGCTGGAGTCCTACTGCCGAGCCTGTGGGATGTACCTGAAGCACTTGAACAGACAGGTGGAAGCCATGGAGAAACTCATCAACCTGACAGACATCCTCAAGCAGGAGAAGAAGGATGAGACACAGAAGGTCTGCCTGCCACTCCCCTTTGCTCTCAATGCAGTGGGGCTGCCTGCCACTCCCCTTTGCTCTCAGTGCGGTGGGGCTGGATGGTTTCAAAGCTCAGAGTGATAGAGGTGGTCCTTGAAATTAGTAAGATTAGAATTTGAGGGGCCTAGCAGTTAAGAGCGCCGACTGCTGTTGCAGAGGACCCAGATTTGATCCCTAGGACCCACATGGTGGCTGAGAACTGTCTTTGACTCCAGTTCCAAGGGAATCCAACACCCTCTTCTGACCTCTGCAGCATTGCACAACAATGGTACACAAACCTGCGTGCAGGCAGTACATTCATATACATACAGAAAAATAATAATAAATAATTTAAAAAATTTTTTAAAAAGATTAGGATTTGAGGGGCTGGAGAGATGGTTCAGCAGTTAAGAGCTCTGACTGCTCTTGCAGAGGACCCAGGTTCGATTCCCAGCACCCACATGTTGGCTAAGAACCATCTTTAACTCCAGTTTCAGGGGAGTACAACACCCTCTTCTGACCTCTGCAGCATTGCACATCACTTGTGTACCAACCTACATGCAGATAGTACACTCATACACATTAAATTTAAAAAAAAAAAAAGGATTAAGATTTGAAAATGAATGCCCCTGCCTATTAGCTATGTGACAGATAGATTATGTAAGCCCTAAGGACTGACTCTCCTCAGCTGCAAGATGGGATTCGCATTTTGAATGTAAGGCAACCAAGAGTGCAAAATCAATCACATGACCTGTACACAGTAAATACTTCATATGTAGCAATAAGAAATTAAAATGAGGGGCTGGAGAGATGGCTGAGGGGTTAAGAGCACCTATTGCTCTTTGCAGAGGACCTGGGTTCAATTTCCAGCACCCACATGGCGGCTAAAAACCGTCTTTAAGCCCTGCGTGGTGGCGCACACCTTTAATACTAGCACTGGGGAGGCAGAGGCAGGTGGATCTCTGTGAGTTCAAGGCCAGCCTGGTCTACAGAGTGAGTTCCAGGCCAGCTGGGGCTACAGGGAGTCCCTGTCTCAGAAGGACGACAAAAAAAAATTTTTTTAATGATTCCTTTCATACTGGAGGGATGGTCAGGAGCTAAGAGCACTGGCTGCTTTTGCCTAGGACCTGGGTTCCTTTCCCAGCACCTACATGGCAGCTAACAACCTCCTGTGACTCCATTTCTAGGATATCTGATATCCTCTTCTGGCCTCTGTGGCACTAGGCATGCACATGGCACATATATGTACACATAAAAATATAAAATCTCTGAGAAGTGATTCTCTCTGGATCTCATTTGTTATCTTGGTAATGACCCTAAAAGTGAGTGGAGAGAAGTTAGGTTCTGCTTTTCCAAGTTTAAACTGGGCTTAGTAAGGCCAAGCATGGTGACACACGCCTTTAATCCCAACACTTGGGAGGCAGAGGCAGGCAGATCTCTGTGAGTTCAAGACCATCCTAGTCTACATTGCAAGTTCCAGGACAGCTGGGATTACGAGAAGACCCTGACTCAAAAAGACCAAAAAAGTAGACTGGGCTAGAGGTTTCTGTGACCCTTTCCCGTCCTGTTCCATCAGACCTGAGTTTCACTCTTCTTAGCTACTTCATCACTACTGAAAAGCGATCACTAACTTCCTCTAGTGAAAGGGGAGTCCATTCCCCAGTAAGTATGAAGGGTACAGCATATAGATGAGCAGTGATGAGTTGACTTTATTATGTGTATGATCGTTATGCCTGCATGTGTGCAACTGCACCCATGCCATACAGCTCTGCTCAGGACAGAAGAGGGCATCAGATCCCCTGGAACTGGAGTTCTGGGATTTGAGTCCAGGTCTTCTGCAAGAACAGCTTGTGTTCTTAATTACTGAGCCATCTCTCCAGCCCCAAGCTGAGTTTTGTTTTTCCAATATCTTCTTTAATATTGGAAAGAAAAACAACTTTTTTTAATATATTTTTATTGTTATTAAATGTTTTCATACATCATACATCATTTCTCAATCCACTTTAGAGTCATTTCCCTTTCCATGCCCCCCCCACCCCACCTGAGTTCATGCATTCTGCCATCATATCTTGCGTCTTTTTCTGAGCCTTTCCAGAGTTTTTTTTTTTTTTTTCAAAGCAGAGGCTTATTGTTTGGGGGAGAGTTTCACTGTTTCAGTTGTTTTTTTATTTTTAGTTCTTTTGTTGTTGTTCTCCAACTTGTATTGCATATATATATATATATATATGCACACACATAAATATATACATACATACATACATACATACACATATCACCTGAGTTGGAGGATTTTTTTCCTTAAGGAAATGTTTGAAGGCTCTTCCTTGGGAAGCCCAAACAATCATCAATCCTGCCCTTGTGCTCCACACTGGGGACGAAAAAAACAACTCTTAAAAAAGAAAGTTGTGGGGGGCTGGAGAGATGGCCTAGCGGTTAAGAGCGCCGACCGCTCTTACAGAGGACCCAGGTTCGATCCCCAGCACCCACATGGCGGCTGAGAACTGTCTGAAAATCCAATTCCAGGAGAACTCCAGTTCCAGGGGAATCCGACACCCTCTTCTGACCTCCGCAGAATTGCACGACACAGGTGCACAAACTTGCATGCAGACAGTACATTCATACACATACGGAAATAAAATTAATTTTAAAAAATGTAATTAAAAAAAAAAAAGTTGTTGGGGCTGGAGAGATGGCCTAGTGGTTAAGAGCGTTGACCGCTCTTACAGAGGACCCGGGTTCGATCCCCAGCACCCACATGGCGGCCGAGAACCATCTGAAACTCCAATTCCAGGAGAACTCCAGTTCCAGGGGAATCCAACATCCTCTTCTGACCTCCACAGCATTGCACGACACAGGTGCACAAACCTACATGCAGATAGTACATTCATACACATACAGAAATAAATAAATAATTTTTTAAAAAGAAAGTTGTTGCCAGGCGTGGTAGCCCACTCTTTAATCCTAGCAATCCAGAGGCAGAGGCAGGCGGATCTCTGTGAGTTCAAGGCCAGCCTGATTTACAGAGTGAGCTCCAGGCCACCTGGGACTTAAACGGAGACCCTGTCTCAAAAATACTCCCCCCAAAAGTTGCTTTATTAATCTAAAAGTTACTATGTTAATCTAAAAGAAAGTTACTGCTTTAATTTAATTTAAATACAGTATGTGATTGAATTTGTTCATATATATTATATATATCAATATTCTTTAAAAAAATTTTATTGATCAAGGCCAGCCTGGTCTACAGAGTGAGTTCCAGGACAGCTGGGGCTACAGGGAGACCCTGTCTCAAAAAGACAAAAAAAAAAAAATTTATTGAATTCTTGTGATTTTAATACAGGACATCTCAGTCTTAATCACCTTTCGCACCCCCTTCTCCATTGGCACCCTCCCTTAAAGAAGGCCAGTTCTTCCTCACCCAACCATAATCAGTTGCCAATATTTCTTCAGCTAAGATTGGGTTCTGCTACCCATTTCTGCAGTTCCATGCTGGCTTTATGTCTGGTTGACCTTGCGTGGGTCTTGTGTATCCTGACACCAATGCTGTAGGTTCATATGAACATTTGAGGGTCCCAGGATCGTATAGGATTCTATTTCCATATGGTCTTGCTCCACCTCCCTGGCTCTTAAAATCTTTCCATCCCCTCTTCCTTAGTGTTCTCTGAATCCTGGGTGAGTGAAGCTGAATATAGGCAACCTGACCATGGACTCCACAGTTTGGCCATTCTTGACCTTTTGAGTTCCTGCCCCCCTATTGCTTGGGGGAGATTCCTTAATGAGAATTAAGAGGTTAATTAATGTCCTCTTGGCCCCTGGTTCTATGTTGCGTGAGTGAATTTTTTCTTTTAAAGCTTGGTATATAGATTTAAATATAGGTTGTTAGAAAATAATTATAGATACTTACCTGGCAGGGGAAATACCATGATCAAGAAGGTGGTTTTTCCAGGGCGAGGCTCATCCATTGCACTTGGGGTGTCCTGATCCCTGCGATTTCCCCAAATGTGGGAAACTCGATTGCAAAATTTGTGGGAGGGAGGGAGGGAGGGAGGGAGGGAGGGAGAGAGAATTATAGAAGCTGCAGATGTAGCAGTGACAGTATCTGCATGGCTCCGTTCTTAGCACCACATATACCAAGCAGGATATGTGTCCTGTGGTCCCAGCCCTTTAGAGTTGGAGGCAGGAGGATCAGAACCTCAAGGTCATCTTTGGCTGCATAGCAAGTTCCAGGCCAGCCTGGGCTGCCTGAGACCCTGTTTCAAAAAGAGAAGAGGGCTAGTAAGGTGGTTCAGCAGGTAAAAGCACTTGCCTCCAACTTTGATGAACTAAGCTAGAGCCCCAAAAACCCTATGGTGGAAGTAAAGAATTGACTCCCATGGGTTATCACCTGCCCTTTACCTGCTCACTGTAGTACAGACATATGTAAATAAACCAATAAACACAAAAACATTTAAAAGAGAAAAGAGCCTTGGGGCTGGAGAGATAGCCTAGCAGTTACGAGCGCCGACTGCTCTTGCTGAGGACCCGGGTTCGATCCCCAGCACCCACATGGCGGCTGAGAACCATCTGTAACTCCAATTCCAGGAGAACTCCAGTTCCAGGGGAATCCGACACCCTCTTCTGACCTCTGTGGCATTGCATGACACGGGTGCACAAACCTACATGCAGACAGTACATTCATACACATAGAAAATAAATAAAATTTAAAAAAAAAAAGAAAAGAGCGGGGTTTTTTTTGTTTTTTTTTTTTTATTTATTTCTGTATGTGTATGAATGTACTGTCTGCATGTAGGTCTGTGCACCGGTGTCGTGCAATGCCGCGGAGGTCAGAAGAGGGTGTCGGATTCCCCCGGAACTGGAGTTCTCCTGGAATTGGAGTTTCAGACGGTTCTCAGCTGCCATGTGGGTGCTGGGGATTGAACCCAGGTCCTCTGCAAGAGCGGCCGGCGCTCTTAACCGCTAGGCCATCTCTCCAGCCCCGAAAAGTGCGTTTAATGGTGATGCACACCTTTGATCCCAGCACTCAAGAGGCAGAAGCAGGCAGATCTCTGTGAGTTCAAGGACAGCCTGGTCTACATAGTGAGTTCCAGGCCACCTGAGGCTATAGGGAGACCCTGTCTCAAAAAGACAAAAAGGGCTATGGGCAAGAGTGTAGTGTTTCTGATGTGTCAATTTGTGGATAAGCGAGGAGTGCTTTCAAAGAACATAAGTATTAATATTGCAACTGAAGTTTAAAGTGTTGCAGCAGATAGCTGCCTGTTGTGCAGTCTGGCCTTCCATATTGAACTCAGCTACGAGAGCAGCCAGTGCACAAAGGATGTGTGACTATCATGAGGCTCCTCAGTTTACCAAAGCCACACCTGGTCTGCAGGCCCCACTCGCCAGCAGAGCATCTCACAGCATTTATTTTATGTCAAAGTTATTTCTTGTCACAAGTTGATTCTGGTACAGTGGTTTCTTTAGGAACAGGGAAATTCATTCCTCAGATCATTGTTGGTTTCAGTGAGGGCATGAGAAAGGACTGGACTGGCCCTGTGGTAATGTGAGCAGTTCCTGTAGACACTGTTTGATCCTGAGTTATAAGGTATGGGGAGCGTGGTACTAACAGTCAAGTCAGCAGAGATGGAGGAAGAGAGGCCTTTACCCAAATGAGCTGCGGCCTCAGGAGCAATGAGATTTGCCAGCAATTCGGTTACATACATATAGTGAGAGGATGGACGGGTCTTCGTTCCTACTCGAGTGGGAAAATCATGAGTTCCTAGCTCCCAGCCTCCTTTTCGCATTTTCACATTTTATGTTTTCAGTAAATGGAGGTTTCCTAAAGAAAACAAACTCGATGCTGTTTGATGGCTCCGCTATGGCACCACGGTCTGTGTTCTCGCTGAGTTGACCAAAAGGGTGTTTCTGTGTTAGCTACAAACTAGAAATTACGTGGAGTCTGAGATACTGTGTAGCAAATGGTTTTCCAAGGTCTTTCAGCCTGATGAAGTCTTTTTTTTAACCCAACAGAGAGCATGAAGGTGCTTTCTGGAAAGCCTAAAAGTAAGAATACTAAGCTGAGATAGAGTAGTGTGGTCTTTGCAGGGACGAGAGACCATGGTGGGGGAGGCATGAGAGCCTGAGCTGCAAGGTGAGTGCTCAGATCTTCAGTCAGACACAGGAAGGGGAGAGGAGAGAGGAGAGAGGAGAGGGGAGGGAGAGAGGGAGAAAGGGAGAGGGAGAGAGGGAGAGAGAGAGAGAGGGAGAGAAGGGAGAGGGAGAGAGGGAGGGGGGGAGAGAGGGGAGAGGGAGAGAGGAGAGGGGAGGGAGAGAGGAGAGGGAGAGAGAGAGAAAGAGGGAGAGAGAGGGAGAGGGAGAGAGAGGGGAGAGAGAGGGAGAGGGAGAGAAAGAGGGGAGAGAGAGACTAGAAATGGGGCAAGGTTATGAACTCTCAAAGTCCACCCTCCAGTGAACTGCTTCTTCCAGCAGCAGTGCACCTCCAACCTCCTAAAACAGCACTATCAGCTGGGGGCAGCATTCAGATACTTGGAGCGTATGGAGGACAGTCCTCATTCAAACCACCACAATCTAGTTTTTCCCTCTAGGATCAGCAAGGTTTTTTTCTTAAAGCCAAGACAATAAATTCTTGAGATTTTGCCTGTTGTGCAGTCTGGCCTTCCCTACTGAACTCAGCTATGAGAGCAGCCAATGCACAAAGGATGTGACTATCATGAGGCTCCTCAGTTTACCAAAGCCACACCTGGTCTGCAGGCTGCACTCGCCAGCCTTCTTAGAGCCCATTCTGCCAGCAGAACAGGGGCCCACTGTGCTCCTACCTGGCCTCTCCTGACCAGCAGAGCACAACTGGTCCAGGGATGGGGTCAGACTGCACTGAATTCTCCACGTGCAAAGAAAACTGGTTTTCCTTTCATGAAATTCACTTCTAACTGGGGTTGCACTTTTTTTTAACAGGTACAGATGAAGTTTTTAGTTGAACAGATGAGGCAGCCAGATTTCATGGATGCCTTACAGGGCTTTCTGTCTCCTCTAAACCCTGCTCACCAACTAGGAAACCTCAGGTAAGGTGCTGTCTTGGCAACTTCGTTGGTGTGTTTGTTTGTTTGTTTGTTTGTTTGTTTGTTGTGGGGGGTCTTTTTTTTGAGACAGGGTCTCCCTGTAGCTCCAGCTGTCCTGTAACTCACTATGACCAGGCTGGCCTTGAACTCACAAAGATCTGCCTGCCTCTACCTCTGCCTCTGCCTCTGAGCGCTGGGATTAAAGGTGTGCACCACCACTCACAGCCTGTTGGTATTAGTACTCTTCTAGATAAAATCTTGACAGAAGTCCAGTCCTCCAGTTCCTGCATAACAAATAATAAAGTTGTCTTAAATTAGAACTCCATTTATGAGTTTTTGCTACTTTGATAAAAGAGTTTAAAATTTTTCTGTGGCTAGAAATTCTGGTGTCCTGAGAAGTGTAATGTGGTCTGATCCACCCAAACTAAAGATGTGTCCTTATGCTTGAATTCTGTAGTTATGTGAACACTTTTAAAGATTAATAGTTATCTTCTTTATACTCCTTTGGAATCAATTCATATATTAAAGTAAATTTGAGAACCAAAAGTATAACAACGCCGCAGCGCCTGGTAAAGTCTTTAACTCTCTCACAGGCTTGAAGAGTGTCGGATTATGTCCTCTGCGAAAAGGCCACTGTGGTTGAACTGGGAGAACCCAGACATCATGTCAGAGCTTCTGTTTCAGAACAATGAGATCATCTTCAAAAATGGCGATGGTAAAACACACACACACACACACACACACACACACAGATTACATATATGAAGGAATTTGGGCAATTTCATCTCAAAACACTGGTTTAAGATGCTGCTGACTCTGAACCCAGGTTCAGGAGAGAGGACACAGGCAGCCATTTTTTCTCAGTTCCCCTTTTCTACCTTAAAGGTAGACCCTCCCTCCAAAAAGAACTTCCTTGTCATAAATCTTACCAACCAGGAAAGATCAACTGGTGGTTGAGTCTGCAATTGTAAACCTCATACACAGTGATTATGTGTGAGTCAGAGAACAGAGACTGGCATTCCTTACCCTTGGGACTCAGGCAAAATACTCTCCATGAAAGTTGTCTCAGTTGTATATGGTGACACACAGCTGTCATCCTAGTGTTCGGGAGGTGGAAGGAAGAGGATCATATGTTCAAGGTCATCCTCAGCTAAACAGTCAGTTCAAGGCTAGCCTAGGCTACATGAGACACTGTCTAAAAAAAAATCAGACCAGGGAGACCCTATCTCAAAAAAGACCAAAAATAAAAAAAATAAATAATAGGTGACATCCGTCAGGACCCAGAGTCAGTCTCCAGTTCAGTGTCAGCCTGGTGTCCACTTTCCTGGTTCAGGAAGAACCTGGACTCCTTTGTAACCAGGGCTCCTGAGATGTGCATCTGCTTTGCTCACTTTCCATGTGCGTAGGTGGTTGCAGGCACTGACTCTTAGGGTGCTCTGTGTGCTGGTCCTTCGGACGATGATACTCTGTTCTCTTGTAGCTTAAAGTCTAGCCAGGTCAAGAACGTTAAACATGACATTTAAACATAGACATTAAAAGACCCAAGTGGAAGAACCAAAGAACACAGTGCATAGTCTGCTGAGACAGTCTAAAAGAAGGTCCTGAGTCATGTGGCGAACAGGTTGCAGGCAGGGGGGCCATCAGCAGCCTCCTTGAAGAAAGAGCACAGTGGTGGGTCAGGATAAACCTTCCTTCAGACTTAAGAGTTCATGAAATAGTTTAGAACTTGGGTGAAATCTTTTGTTACCCAGATGATTAGGGAAATACCTTAGAAGTAGATTGAAAAATCAGAATACTGCTTTCTTTAAAATCATTTTGAGGATTTCTTTTGAAAACAATGGTCTTATGCTCCTCTGATTTGTGTTTATGGTGTTAAGTGGTAATGCATATTTGAATTTCAGATTTACGGCAAGATATGTTGACTCTCCAGATCATCCGTATTATGGAAAACATCTGGCAGAACCAAGGCCTCGACCTTCGGTAGGTGATGAGTGCACCAGTTGCAAATGAGTCTTGATTGTCGAAGCCTGTGCAGGCGTGTGTAATGTGTGAGTGGTGATCACAGGAGCTGATTCCAGTGGCCCTTTATTGTCTCCTCTTATGTGGGCCAGTAACTCATGAGACTCAGCTAAGTGGGAAGAACTGTGCTGATGGAGTCTGCACATACTGTGGAGTGTCTGCACATACTGTGGAGTGTCCACACATACTGTGCAGTGTCCGCACATACTGTGCATTGTCTCCAGTAGAAAAGAGTGCACGTTTCAACATTTTAAAAGCAAGTTTCATCATCAGTCCTCTGCTCTTGAATTTTTACACCAAAATCTCCTAAAGCAACTGCAGTTTTATCAGTTTCCTGGTTTCTCTCCACCTCCCCATTGTCATTAGTGCATGGCCGTCATCGCCACTATCTGTCCCTCTTCCAGATTTTCTGACATGCTTCACCTCGTAGTTGTTGCTTCTAATAGATTTTCTCTCTCTGACTTATCTCTTTGCAAATCCATAAAAATAATGGAGGCTGCAGCTACCTTCTCTGAAGTGCTTCAGTCCAGCGGGCATGTTCCAAGGCTAGCTGCAGGGAGGTGGGTTATGGAGAAGAGCGGATGATACAGAAGAGGGCATGTCGGGGTGCTGCTTACAGACTGAGCATGTGGGTATCAGAACTGTCCATGACAGATACAGCAGCTATTGCAGAGATGAAAATGGATCTCCAGAAGAGTGGAGTGGAGTGTGGAAGAGACTGTAGGATTTAGAGCCCGCAGGATAGCTCTAAAAATGAGATTACTGATTGTTAAGCAGTAGCTATGCAAAAAAAGCATCCAGTATTAAGATTGCAAATGTTAGAGATTTTTGGCTTACTGTACTTTTAAAAATATTTTATTTATTTGTATTTTATTTTATGTGTATAAGTGTATTGCCTGCATGCCCTTCTGTTGTGCAATGCTTCCAGAAGTCAAAAGAGGGCATTGTATTCCCCTGGAACTGGAGTTATGGTTGGTTGGTAACTGCCATGTAGATGCTGGGAATCAAATCCTGGTCCTCTGCAAAAGCAGACAGTGCTCTTAACCACTGAGTGATCTCTCCAGCCCCTGGTTATAGTATTTTTACCTAAATCAATTAAAGTAAAAATTTTTGTTTGAAAACTAAATTTTAAGTAAAAAGCATTTGTAAGATTTTAGTAGCTTTTTATCTTTTTGTGGTACTAGGAATTGAACCCAGGGTCTCAAGCACACTAGGAAAATTACTGCTGAGTCATATCCCATCATTTTTTTTTAATTTTTTTTTAATTTTATTTATTTTTATATGTGTATGAATATACTCTCTGCATGTAGGTTTGTGCACCCGTGTCGTGCAATGCCGCAGAGGTCAGAAGAGGGTGTCCGATTCCCCTGGAACTGGAGTTCTCCTGGAATTGGAGTTACAGATGGTTCTAGCTGCCATGTGGGTGCTGGGGATCAAACCCGGGTCCTCTGCAAGAGCAATCGGTGCTCTTAACCGCTAGGCTATCTCTCTAGTCTCATATCCCATCATTTTTATACTTAGCAAATATTTAATCCATATTCAGTTTATTGTAGCTGCTTATTTTTTCATAGAACAAGAATTATGAGAAAGTTTGACTCATGAAAGTATGAATATGGTCAACAGTAGTAGAAGCTGGAAACAGAAAGGAATGGGCAGAGGCACCTTGTTAAGCTTCTGTGTCCACCAGGGCAGGTAGAGAAGAGCCCGGGAGAGAGATGGAGAGGAGGTAGCCAGGAGCCTAAAGGGAAAAGTTCCCAGTTGGTAGTGTGGGGCCTGGGGGACAACTCTAGCTAGAGAACTGTAGACATAAAGCTAGGCCTCAAGAAAGTAAGCCGACAAAGTGGGCATGAGTGTAGAACACAGGAAGGAAAGAAGAGGAAAGGGAGAGGACAGACAGGCTCCCGAGGCCAGCAATGCAAGGGAAGCCTGCTGTCAGCCCATGTCTCCACTTGGACCACACACACTGCATGTTTTTAGTAATAGTCAATGTGACAAGATAGTACCCAAAACCACTTCTTCCATACCCCAAATATGGTTGTAAGTACCCCAAACCACTTCTTCCATACTCCAAACATGGTTGTAAAAGACTTAAGTCATAAAACTAGCTGCCTTTTTCATGGAATACCATTTTTATTTTTTAAAAACCGAGTAGGCCAGGTGTAAACACTTGCCTGTAATCTCTGCAATCAGAAGGCCAAGGCGAGAGAACCCCAGCTAGAGGCTGCCCTGGGCCTTGTAGCAAAGCCCTGTTCCAAAAATGATAAATAACAACTGCAGTGGGCAAGCCTGATAACTTAGATGTGGGTACCAGGTAGGCAGGCAGGCAGGCATCTTTGCTGAAAAAGAACACTGTCCAGCCCCTCACAGCTCTGAGAAGAAGCATGCGTGATGTTTGTTACCATAGGCAGCATTTGCACTTTAGAGGGAAAATTAGAATTTTGCGAGACTTAGTATTTCCCAAACAACTTATGGCTAGGCATGGTAATCTCAGGGCCCCAGGAGGCTCAAGCAGGAGTATTGAGCAGTTAAAAAACAGCCTGGCCTATATAAGGAGAGCTAGGCCTGCCAGGGCTACATAACAAGACCTTGTCTTGAAAAACAACCCCCCCCCCAAATTGATTTTTGTTTCGTTTTACTGTGATGGTATAAAAATAACCATTAACATTTAGGAAAATCTGTGTAACTTGGTTAACCACTAGCATCTTTTTTTTCCCATTTGTTTGTTTGTTTTTGAGACAGGGTCTCCCTTCAGTCCTAGCTGGCCTGGAACTCACTTTGTAGACCAGGCTGGCCTTGAATTCACAGATATCCTCTTCTCTCTGCCTCCTAAGTGCTGGGATTAAAGGCAAGCCCCACCACATCCGGCACTAAAGTTAGCCACCATGTGGGTGCTAGGAATCAAACCCGGGTCCTCTGCAAGAGCAGTCTGTGCTCTTAACCACTGAGCCATCTCTCCAGCCCCATCCAGTATCTTCTAAGTGATCATACAAAACCCAGAACATCTCATTACACTGTCACACACTACCCTTCCTTTCTCCAGCTACACAGTCTAGATATTTTTCCATGTACTTCAGCTAAATCATTATTTATAAGACTAAGTATAATATACCTGTGCTCCAGGAGAATCTTCAGCTTGAAGCATGCCTAGACTACAAGGCAAGATGGTTTCAAAAAGAAAAGCAAAAAAAAAAAAAAAAAAAAAGAAGAAAGAAAGAAAGAAAAGAAAAGCAAGACATCCATAAAAGAAAAATCTCTCATGTAATAGTCCAGCCTGGTCTACAGAGCGAGCTCCAGGACAGCTGGGGCGACAGGGAGACCCTGTCTTGAAAAGACCAAAAAAAAATGCAGCTAGTCTTGGAGCCGCAAAGCTGGTTCCGCAGTTAAGAGCATTTGGGTCTTGAAGAGGACCAGAATGTGGTTCTCAGCACTCATGTGGCAGCTCACAGCTGCCTATAACTCAATGGAATCCGATGCCTGGCCTCTTCTAGCCCCTGTGGGGTCCTGTACATACATGGTACACATAAACTCACATAGGCACACATATACACATTAAAAAAAAAATCTTAGCCATGCATGTTGACAGTCACTCTTTTTTTTTTAATTTTTTTATTAATTTTTATTTCTGTATGTGTATGAATGTACTGTCTGCATGCAAGTTTGTGCACCCGTGTCGTGCAATGCCGTGGAGGTCAAGAAGAGGGTGTCGGATTCCCCTGGAACTGAAGTTCTCCTGGAATTGGAGTTTCAGACGGTTCTCAGCCGCCATGTGGGTGCTGGGGATCGAACCCGGGTCCTCTGCAAGAGCGGTCAACGCTCTTAACCGCTAGGCCATCTCTCCAGCCCGACAGTCACTCTTAATCGCAGCAATCAGGAAGTAGAGGCAGGTGGATATCTGTGAAATGGAGGCCACCCTGGTCTACATGGTAAGTTCCAGGCCAGCTGGGGCTACAAAGGGCAAAGGGACATGTCTCGCAGAACCAGTCAACCAGAAAAGAAGCAAAGCAGCTGACCATCAGACCTAGACATGAAAAGTTTTTGGAAGAAGTGAAATTCACTCTTACTGTTTTTTAAAGTATAAATTGTTTTATTTCAGAAGAGATGATACATTATAATGGTTTGGTTTTAGATTAATAAATATTTTAGTTTTTTAACTTTTAATATCAACAAATGCAATCCTCATATAAAAATTCTTTGGCTATGGGGGCTCAGCACAGAAGAGCCCCTGCTGCTCGTGCAGAGGACCAGAGTTTGATTTCCAGCACCCACATGGTGGCTAAAAATCATCTGTAACTCCGATTCCAGGGGACTCCGACACTGCCTTCTGACTCTGGGGGCATTGCACAGCACAGGTGCATTTACACACAAGCAGGCAATACACTCATACACATAAAAAATTTCTTTGGGGTTCTCAGTAATTTCACAAGTGTGAAAGTGTTAATTTTGAGGATTTTTCTATGACTACATTTGTCAGTGTAAAAAAGAAACTAAGAGTTGGTTGTATGTGACTAAGATACAAATCGAATGTGGAAATTTTGGCCTGTATTTACTGTTTCAAAATTCCATCTTTAATTGTCAATTTTTCAGAATGCTTCCTTATGGCTGTCTATCAATTGGGGACTGTGTGGGGCTCATTGAGGTGGTGAGAAATTCTCATACCATCATGCAAATCCAGTGCAAAGGAGGCCTGAAGGGGGCACTGCAGTTCAACAGCCACACACTGCATCAGTGGCTCAAGGACAAGAACAAGGGTGACATGTAAGTTGCTTCTCCGACCTCAGTCTGTTCTTTTGACTGAGTGAACTTCGCAGTTAAGAAGAAAACAGTTAGGCTGGGGGAATAGCGCAGCGGTTAAAGGCTGAGGATAAGAACCCCGCAAAAAAAAAAAAAAAGAAGAAAACAGTTGTACTCAGAAAAACTGCAGCTAGCTTTGGAAATATTAGAAGTTAGAAGCCGGGGCGTGGTGGCGCACGCCTTTAATCCTAGCACTTGGGAGGCAGAGGCAGGCGGATCTTTGTGAGTTCAAGGCCAGCCTGGTCTACAGTGTGAGTTCCAGGACACCTGGGACTATAGGGAGACCCTGTCTCGAAAACACCAAAAAAAAAAAAACAACAACAAGTTAGGCTGTGTAGATGAGAATGGCTGATAATCTGGTGGCTCCTCTACATTCACCTTACACATCTCATATATGCTTTTACTGCTTATTCTTTCTTTAAAAAATAGCATTTTGGGGCTGGAGATATGGCTGCAACTAAGAACACTTGCTGCTCTTGTAGATGACCTGAGTTCAGTTTCCAGTACCCACATTGCTCAGCTTATAAGTACCTGTAATACTCTTGCGTCCCAGGGGAGCTGACGTCTCCTTGCCTTTTTGGCTCCTCTGGGTACCTGCACTCACACAAACAAAACGGTCATAATTGAAAGTAAAATTTACGCCAGGGTATGGTGGCACATGCCTTTAATCCCAGCAGTCGGGAGGCAGAAACATGCGGATCTCTGGGAGTTCAAGGCCAGCCTGGTCTACACAAGAGATTTCCAGACCAGCTGGTGCTACAGGGAGACCCATCACAAAAAAGGCCAATTAAATAAATAAATCAATACAAAATAGACATTCTTAAGCAAACAGGTGCTGTGTTCCTTTAGTCCCAGCACTCAGAAGCAAGGCAGGCAATCTCTGAATCCGGCCAGCTCCTGTCCACATAGAAGTTACAAGATAGCTGTGGCTACAGGAGGAGAGGCGGACTGTCTGCAAAAAAAAAAAAAAAAAAAAAAAAAAAAAACAAAGGGGTGGAAGATGGGACTCCACAGTAAGTAATACTTGCTGTTTCCTCCAGAGGGACCCAGGTTCAATCCCATCACCTATATGGTCACTAACAGCCATTTTCAGCTATAACTCCAGTGCCCAAGGGTGTCCATCCCTCTTTTGGCCCTCTGTGGGCTTTGTGCATGTTGTACACTATATACTCTAGGCAAACATATCATACATAAAAAAATATTTTAAAGCAAAAACAAAAATCTGAATAAATATATGTTTCAAAATTTTACTTCTGGTTTTTTAAATGTGTTTTAAAAAATTTTTCAGCTGTGCATGGTGTCACACACCTTTAATCCGCACCTGGAGACTGGAGGCAGGAGAATTTCTGAGTTCAAGCCAGCCCGCTACATAGGGAATGTTCCAGGTAGTCTGCGTCGGGGTGTAGCCAGAAAATTGGGGTCAAGGAGGTTGGCTGTATGCAGATGAAGTGTTTTGCACACAGATATGGCCCTGGCCTCAGTCTCCAGCGCCATGTGGAGCTGAATGGCTCAAGTTTGTGCTTTGGGCTGGGAGCAGAGGAGGCTAGATCCTAGGCCCCAGGTTCAGTGGACACAGAAATCAGATAGGGAAGAGAGGAAGGCACAGACATCAACCTCTGCCTCCACACTGTAGCCTGGGTAAAAACACACTCTCACACACATGTACACACTTATGCATATACCACACAGACACATGAAAAAAAAGTTATGATAAATAGTTCTTTCACTCTGGTAAAAATTATGCTTAGGTCAAGGAACATCTAAAAATGTGCCTTAGAATTTTGTTGGAAACTTAAGAATATCAGAATTTACCAGGTCTGCAGACAAAATATTTCTCTAACATCAGCGAGAAGCTTCTGTCATCTCTTCATCTGGCCTGACCACCCATGAGGTGTTTGTTTCTTCTCTGTAGATATGACGCGGCCATTGACCTGTTCACACGCTCATGTGCTGGATACTGCGTGGCCACGTTCATCTTGGGGATAGGAGATCGGCATAACAGCAACATCATGGTGAAGGACGACGGGCAGGTAAGGGCCTTCTCTACAGTGCTGTCCAGTTCTTTAAATGCCCTAAAGTGAGATGTTTTATCCCTACATGAACAACCTGTGATGGAATTTCTTGTTTTTAAAAGCTGTTTCATATAGATTTTGGACACTTTTTGGATCACAAGAAGAAAAAATTTGGTTATAAACGGGAGCGTGTGCCATTTGTTTTGACACAAGACTTCTTAATAGTGATTAGTAAAGGAGCCCAAGAATACACAAAGACCAGAGAGTTTGAGAGGTGAGTTCATGAAACCAAAGGCTCAGAGTGAGGAGCCTGACTGTCCACCACAAACAGCCACTGCCTTTAAGCTTCTCAGAGCAATTGATGTTTTCTAGCAATAACAGCATGTGGCCTATTATGGTTTTGTTTGCTTATTTGTCTGATATTATAAGGGATTAGAAGTGAAAACTCATTTCCTTTATTGATCTGATTAAGGCGTACAAAGAAAGTATCCCTTAAACTCTGTAACATATTGAAAGTATAGCTGCTGTTTAAAGAGACTCCATTTTACCTTGTCCTGTGCTGTGCACTGCTTAGGTCCCAATGTTAATCCTAACCCCAAGCGAGTCAATGAGCTGTGATTCCTGTGTGCACTCATCCTTTTCTAAACATCCATTCTGTGTGCAAGTCAGTCCCCTGATCTTCAGGACTGAGCCCTTGAGGCCTTACTGTAGCATTAAGCAGTTCAGATGTGCCAGGCCCTGTTTTAGGTGCTTGACTGGCAAGGAACAAAGTGTTCACCCTCATAGAGTACGCATTCTGGAACAGTGTTGGTGGGGAGGTGGGGAGGTGGGGACCTTTGTCTGGAGTTGGCTATTCTGACTTTGTGACCTTGGGGTACCAGGAGCTGCAATGACCCAGTGCTCTTCCCACGGACAGGTTTCAGGAGATGTGTTACAAGGCTTACCTAGCTATTCGGCAGCATGCCAATCTCTTCATCAACCTTCTTCTCCATGATGCTTGGCTCTGGAGATCCTGAACTGCAGTCCTTTGATGACATTGCATATATTCGGAAGACTCTCGCCTTAGATAAAACTGAGCAAGAGGCTTTGGAATATTTCACAAAACAAATGAACGATGCGCATCATGGTGGCTGGACAACAAAAATGGATTGGATCTTCCACACCATCAAGCAGCACGCCTTGAACTGAGGCGGAACCTGGGAACTGCACTCTGATGCCCAGCTTCCCCACCACACAGCAGCAAGCATGGCAGCAGACGGACGGTGGCCCAGGGACACATAGGCCAGGAGCAGCATTGCAAGCAGGATGCTCTATATAATTTAAGTACTGCAAATGCAAACAGGGTTTGATAGCACTAAACTAGTTCATTTCAAAATTCAGCTTTAGAATAACACGCAATTTCATGGTTATGCCTCTACGCCCCCTCAAAAAGGTGAACTTTGCAAATTTGTTTGTATCCTTTGTTAAAAAAAAAAAAAAAAAAAAGAGAGAGAAAAAAAGAAACAAAAATCCCAATTATATACAAATGAATGGAGATGAAAAAAGAACGAGTTCTATTTGTCTTGCCAACATTCTGTGTTTAGTGTGTGCACACAGTCCAGGCTGGGAACTGCGTTGGGGCTGAGTGAGCTGCGCTTACGTTCAAGTGCACGAAACTGGGGAAGAGCCGGAGTTCTGACTCCCCACTGCTGCTCAAACTTAAGATTTGAAGTGGGTTTTGACTCCTTGTTTAATGAAGAAAGACACGTGGGGTGGAAGGGTGGACTCACTTTTTTATTTCTAATAAATAACCCTTTGGATGGATTTGGGGTCTTATCTGCAATTTTGGAAGCAGGCACAAGTGAGAGCTGTAGGGGGGGTGTTAGGTGTTGGGTTTTTTTTTTGGTTTGCTTTTTGTTTTTCTAGACCGTAGTTACAAGATCTGACTTATTTCCTAGGGAAATTCTGGGCTCCCATCACATACAGGAACCATCATAGAGGACGAATGGCAGACACTCCTGCTCCAGAGTTGTACAGAATTCACTTTAAGTTGATTTTTTCCCGCTGGTCAATTGAACTGAATCATTTGTTTCATGCCTGTTTTCCAGAAAATAGAAGTATTAATGTTATTAAAAGTTATTTTTTTTTATTACCGGCTATTTATATTACTAGCAATCCACTCCTCCCCTCATTCACACCCTATATATTCCTTTCTTACACTAACTCTTGTACACCCCCCACCCCCTACCCCCGTAACTGCACCCCCACCCCCCCCCCCCTTCCGTTTTNTCCAATTTTAGGAGAACTCCAGTTCCAGGGGAATCCGAGACCCTCTTCTGACCTCCACGCCATTGCATGCCACGGGTGCACAGACCTACATGCAGACAGTACGCTCATGCACATTCAAAAATAAATAAAAATTTTTTAAAAAAAAAAAAAAAAAAAGCAAAGGGGTGGAGAGATGGCTCCACAGATAAGAATACTTGCTGTTCTTCCTCCAGAGGACCCAGGTTCAATTCCCATCACCTATATGGTCACTAACAGCCATTCATAACTCCAGTTCCAAGGGGTCCAATGCCCTCTTTTGGCCTCTGTGGGGCATTTTGTGCATGTTGGTACACTTATATACATCTAGGCAAAATATTCATACACATAAAAAATAAATATTTTAAAGCAAAACAAAAATCTGAAAATATATGTTCAAAATTTTACTTCTGGTTTGTTTAAAATGATGTTTTAAAAAAATTTTCAGCTGTGCATGGTGGTTCATCCCAGCATTCAAAGGACTAACACAGGAAGATTGCTCTGAGTTCAAGACCAGCCTCAGCTACTTAGGGAATTCAGGTAGTCTGCCGGGGTAGCAGAAAATTGGGGTCAAGAGAGTTGGCTTAGCAGATGAAGTGTTTGCCACACAGATATGGCCCTGGCCTCAGTCTCCAGCGCCATGTGGAGCTGAATGGCTCAAGTTTGTGCTTTGGGCTGGGAGCAGAGGAGGCTAGATCCTAGGCCCCAGGTTCAGTGGACACAGAAATCAGATAGGGAAGAGAGGAAGGCACAGACATCAACCTCTGCCTCCACACTGTAGCCTGGGTAAACACACTCTCACACACATGTACACACTTATGCATATACCACACAGAAACAGAAAAAAAAGTTATGATAAATAGTTCTTTCACTCTGGTAAAAATTATGCTTAGGTCAAGGAACATCTAAAAATGTGCCTTAGAATTTTGTTGGAAACTTAAGAATATCAGAATTTACCAGGTCTGCAGACAAAATATTTCTCTAACATCAGCGAGAAGCTTCTGTCATCTCTTCATCTGGCCTGACCACCCATGAGGTGTTTGTTTCTTCTCTGTAGATATGACGCGGCCATTGACCTGTTCACACGCTCATGTGCTGGATACTGCGTGGCCACGTTCATCTTGGGGATAGGAGATCGGCATAACAGCAACATCATGGTGAAGGACGACGGGCAGGTAAGGGCCTTCTCTACAGTGCTGTCCAGTTCTTTAAATGCCCTAAAGTGAGATGTTTTATCCCTACATGAACAACCTGTGATGGAATTTCTTGTTTTTAAAAGCTGTTTCATATAGATTTTGGACACTTTTTGGATCACAAGAAGAAAAAATTTGGTTATAAACGGGAGCGTGTGCCATTTGTTTTGACACAAGACTTCTTAATAGTGATTAGTAAAGGAGCCCAAGAATACACAAAGACCAGAGAGTTTGAGAGGTGAGTTCATGAAACCAAAGGCTCAGAGTGAGGAGCCTGACTGTCCACCACAAACAGCCACTGCCTTTAAGCTTCTCAGAGCAATTGATGTTTTCTAGCAATAACAGCATGTGGCCTATTATGGTTTTGTTTGCTTATTTGTCTGATATTATAAGGGATTAGAAGTGAAAACTCATTTCCTTTATTGATCTGATTAAGGCGTACAAAGAAAGTATCCCTTAAACTCTGTAACATATTGAAAGTATAGCTGCTGTTTAAAGAGACTCCATTTTACCTTGTCCTGTGCTGTGCACTGCTTAGGTCCCAATGTTAATCCTAACCCCAAGCGAGTCAATGAGCTGTGATTCCTGTGTGCACTCATCCTTTTCTAAACATCCATTCTGTGTGCAAGTCAGTCCCCTGATCTTCAGGACTGAGCCCTTGAGGCCTTACTGTAGCATTAAGCAGTTCAGATGTGCCAGGCCCTGTTTTAGGTGCTTGACTGGCAAGGAACAAAGTGTTCACCCTCATAGAGTACGCATTCTGGAACAGTGTTGGTGGGGAGGTGGGGAGGTGGGGACCTTTGTCTGAGTTGGCTATTCTGACTTTGTGACCTTGGGGTACCAGGAGCTGCAATGACCCAGTGCTCTTCCCACGGACAGGTTTCAGGAGATGTGTTACAAGGCTTACCTAGCTATTCGGCAGCATGCCAATCTCTTCATCAACCTCTTCTCCATGATGCTTGGCTCTGGAATGCCTGAACTGCAGTCCTTTGATGACATTGCATATATTCGGAAGACTCTCGCCTTAGATAAAACTGAGCAAGAGGCTTTGGAATATTTCACAAAACAAATGAACGATGCGCATCATGGTGGCTGGACAACAAAAATGGATTGGATCTTCCACACCATCAAGCAGCACGCCTTGAACTGAGGCGGAACCTGGGAACTGCACTCTGATGCCCAGCTTCCCCACCACACAGCAGCAAGCATGGCAGCAGACGGACGGTGGCCCAGGGACACATAGGCCAGGAGCAGCATTGCAAGCAGGATGCTCTATATAATTTAAGTACTGCAAATGCAAACAGGGTTTGATAGCACTAAACTAGTTCATTTCAAAATTCAGCTTTAGAATAACACGCAATTTCATGTTATGCCTTACGTCCAAAAAGGTGAACTTTGAAAATTGTTTGTATCTTTTTAAAAAAAAAAAAAAAAAAAGAGAGAGAAAAAAAGAAACAAAAATCCCCAAATTATATACAAATGATGGAGATGAAAAAAGAACGATGTTCTATTTGTCTTGCCAACATTCTGTGTTTAGTGTGTGCACACAGTCCAGGCTGGGAACTGCGTTGGGGCTGAGTGAGCTGCGCTTACGTTCAAGTGCACGAAACTGGGGAAGAGCCGGAGTTCTGACTCCCCACTGCTGCTCAAACTTAAGATTTGAAGTGGGTTTTGACTCCTTGTTTAATGAAGAAAGACACGTGGGGTGGAAGGGACTCACTTTTTATTTCTAATAAATCAACCCTTTGGATGGATTTGGGGTCTTATCTGCAATTTTGGAAGCAGGCACAAGTGAGAGCTGTAGGGGGGTGTTTTGTTGGGTTTTAGGTTTTTTGGTTTGCTTTTTGTTTTCTAGACAGTAGTTACAAGATCTGACTTATTTCCTAGGGAAATTCTGGGCTCCCATCACATACAGGAACCATCATAGAGGACGAATGGCAGACACTCCTGCTCCAGAGTTGTACAGAATTCACTTTAAGTTGATTTTTTTCCCTCCTTTTGCAATTGAACTGAATACATTTTTTCATGCATGTTTTCCAGAAAATAGAAGTATTAATGTTATTAAAAAGATTATTTTTTTTTATTAAAGGCTATTTATATTATAGAAACTATCATTAATATATATTCTTTATTTACATAATCTGTCCCATAGTCATGCATTGTTTTGCACCCCAAATTTTTTATTGTTGGTCACAGCATGGTTAGCTTCTCTCTCAGTCTGTAGGTGAGGCTCAGGCTCTGTTCCATTAATGCCAGTACCCCTGTGTGACTGACTACTTAAGGAAGCAGATTGAACCATGCCGCTTTCCTTTTGCTTCTGTCCATTATCTCGTGATGCCCTCATCTTCCGTCCATCTCATAGTTGAGAATGGCACAATCATAGGAAACCAGTTACTTAAATGGACACAGTGTTGACTGTCATCTTGATTCTTAAACCCTGTACCAAGGTCTGGTCATAAATGACTCTGTATAATATGGGAGACTAGAAACCATTAACTTTTTCCCTTCTTAGGCTATGTATCCATATTTCAGTGACAAAAGTACGACATTAAGCCATTTTAAGATCACGACCCATTTCCTCGTGGTCAGATCTTGCTCCAACTTCATTAAATCCCACTTGCACACAGAACACATTACTCAGCGTTCTGAAAAGCATTCATCTGAGATGTAGGGGCTAATGCTAGTACTGGTCACTCTAGATGCTCTGCTCTGTATTTGAAATGAATGATTATTGTCCTAGGAAATAGCTTTAGCAAATGTTCAGATGCCACACCAAAAAAAAAAAAAAAAAAAGAAAAAAGAAAAAAAAGTCAATAAGTTTTACTGACAGTTTCCTAGCTTAGGCATACTCTTGGAGAACTTCTTTATAAAGCGTGCACTCTGTCCTCTAGAAAAACAGCATCACTTTTGAACATGCTCATCTGTGAGGTCAAACACCCATAGTAGAAGTTTTGAGTAGTAAACAGGGGACTCTAATAAAAATACTCTTTAATATCTGGCTATTTTAGAACCCTTAAAGGGCATAATTATTGAAGATTTAGGTACTTCACTAAAGCATGTATATATTATTGCCAACAAGAAAAATAAATCGGGGGAGGGGGGGGGGGGGGGGGGGGGGGGGGGGGGGGGGGGGGGGGGGGGGGGGGGGGGGGGGGGGGAGGGGGGGGAAAGAAGAGAGTGGTGAGGCCGGAAGATTAAGGGAACTTAGTTCTGTAAACTGTCTTGGAATAGTTAAGCAGAATTTAAACTCTGTTTTAAGCAGAAAACCAGATAGATTCTTTTTGCAGGTAGAGAAAATTTCATAACTTATTTAAACTTTGCATTTAACACTTTGTGTTACTTAGATATATGCAGTTGCTGGACACTAACATCCCATTCTTTTCTATAACAGGGATTGATTACAGTAAGAGTCAGTGACATGGTACAAATCTTAAACTTTGATGGTAGAAACTGAAACTGAAGAATTACAGAGAACTGTAAGAATTTTACCAAGGGCCAAAAAAAAACAAAAAAAAAAAAAAAAACCACAGCCGTCCTGGCCAAATTGAATCGATTTTGGGGTTTTTTTTCATATTAGTTTGAAAAAAACAAATAGTGCCCAGCCCCTCCCCCCCAAAATCTCTCCACAGTTAAAACACAGCTACATAGCTTATTTTATCAAACTCAACCACATTAATTCTATTTGAAGATAATCTATATTCTATAAGGAGTATTGATTACAAAAGAACAGGAAGTGTTCAAAATAGCAAAGCCAAAACATGAATTGGAAACTGCTGGGGTGATTAAGCTCTGCTTCAGTTAAGGTGCTTGGTGTCCGAGCGTCACTTCCTGGAGACGCTGTCAGGGACTTTGGCCTCACGACTTCACTAAGTCAGTTGAGGCTATTCCACCAACTGTTACTTGTGTAAGGAAAGAAAGCACTTCAAAAGAAAGAAACTAAATACATTGTAGCCAGAAATAACTGTTGGGAAAATCATGCGTTAACTTTTTATCATATTCTCAGCTATACAGAAACTTATTTTGAAGGTTTTTGAACTGCTGTTAATTTGAAATCTGTTCATTTTAATATGGAGTTTGGTATGTTGTTTTTTTTTTTTTTTAAGATGTTTCTAATTGGGTTTTTTAAAAGAAAAATGGAATCTGGTTGCTATTTTCCAGTAGAACCTGTGCTTCTTGTGGTTCTTGGTGTCTTCTGTAAACCTTGCTGTCAGAGTCATCAATTTTGAGGTTGTCCCTTTGGTTCTGCTTTATATTACTGCCCATCAGGAAATGGGACGGGTGAATACATAATGAACTGTAAAATATTTTAATGTGTAACTTTTTCAACTGTGAAATTGACTATTGGTTTTTTGTTTTTTGGTTTTTTTTTTTTTTTTGGTTTTTTGATGAAAACAGCTGCTGATAAAGTATTTTGTGTAAAGTGTAGTTCTTACTAGTCAGGAGATCCTGACTGGAGTATATGTGTATTCCCACCTGGATTTTATTCTAAATGGATGGTGATCTTCACATAGGTAAAACACACCCCATCTATATTCTCTGCCCAGTGGAAACTGATCTGCCGACATAAAAAAGAGTAGCTTATTTTAAGGGGCATAGTGGAAATATCACAGCATGTAAGCCTGGGTTTGTTTCTTTTCATGACTTTGTAAATCTGTTCAACTCGTAGTTTGGTCAATAGTCCATGCTTGCCAGCTCTTTGAAGCAATTTAAGTTTCAGCGATATGTTAAAACTAGTATGTTAACCTTTTGCTGAATGTTACAGTTTCCACTTGTTTCCATGTCTACACAAAATGCAGGCCTGGCCCCACATGCTCAGTCTACCTTACAGGATCACCTTGATACCCACCTCATCACTAAAGCACTGGATTCAGGGACACTGTAGTTTGTGGGTTGTGTGCTTGTCCTTTGAGGACAGCTTTCTTGTTTTAGAGGCAGGGACATGGGGAGGGGGAATGTGGAGGGAGGGAGGAGCTGAGCAGGAGAGGCTCAGATAGGTACCATCAGGTACCATCCACACAAAGGCTGGGAGCTGGGGGGTGCACTGTGCGAGTATGGATGATTTAACTCTTCAAGTACCGGGTTGTGAAGGCCAGTCGCTCAGCCTTGCAGCATCTTGGCTTAATAAGTCAGTGGCAAACCAAATTTTAATTATTAAAACTGTAAATATATCTTATGTGACATTGCCTGAGAAGCCTGTTTTTCATGGGGGTTGTTTTGTTTTCTTTTTTTTCTTGTAAATTTTATTTTCACCCTCTGTAAAGAGGATGGCATCTAGCACAGACGAGGTGTGCTCCTGGTAAAATTGATAAGTTCACCACCAAAGGCTCCTGGGGGAAGGAGATGAGAAACTGGTAACTACCTTGGGAAGAAAATGGGGCTAGGCTTTAATCCTGGTTCCAGCCATTTGGAAAGAGCCACAGTGCCAGAGAAGTTCATGGTGCCAGGCCCTTGGAGCTGGCATTCTTGTGCTGCTCTTTGAGGGTGTGCTCTCTTGGTCTGTGTGTTTTGCTAGCACTGCTCAGGGATCTTTAGTAAAGGAGTAAGCAGATACCAAGGTTCTAAACTTGAGAAGTTTTAAGTTGATTAGGAATCTCCCTGGTTGGAATGTTAGTCTCTAAAGAATTCATTTATTCTTTCAAGTACTCCCTTGATGAAGGTTGCACCTCCATTTGTTAGTGCTGTGCCCCCTCCTTTTTGAATTTTAGATGTGTCAGTGTCATGGCCATGTGCTGGTTAGAGAAGAGAGGGAAGTGTGAACTGTGAGATTTCTCTAACTTAGAAAGGACTCTGGTGGGCAGGGTTAAAATGAGTCGCTGTGTAGTGTGTAGTTAGCGGCAGCTGGTTTTCACTGCCAACCATAGAGTACATTCTTCATGTTCCTGAGTACAAAAACAGCTATTTAAATAGATTCTGTAAGCCAAGTAGACTCTGAAACCTCAGTCTGTCATTACAACAACTTAGTAGCGGAGCCATGTGTAGTTTTAGATATTCTTTTTGTTGGTCTTCCAATTAGCAAGAGGAAAAAACCTTCAGTAGTTCCTACTAAAAAAAAATTTTTTTTTTTTTTGGTCTTACTGAGACAGGGTCTCCCTGTAGCCCCAGCTGGCCTGGAACTTACTATGTAGACCAGGCTGGCCTTGAACTCACAGAGATCTGCCTGCCTCTGCCTCTGCTTCTGTCTCTGCCTCCCAAGTGCTGGGATTAAAGGCATGTACCACCACCATGCCTGGCTAAATTTTTTTTTTTTTTTGGTCTTTTCAAGACAGGGTCTCCCTGTAAGCCCCAGCTGTCCTGGAACTCACTCTGTAGACCAAGCTGGCCTTGAACTCAGGAGCCTCTGCCTCCTGAGTGGTAGGGTTAAAGGTGTGCACCACCACACCCTGCTAATTTTTTTTTTTTTGTCTTCTTGAGACAGGGTCTCCTAAAATATCTTTTAATGACTCCAATTTCCCAGGGTTGTGGATATCACTCAGTTGGTAGAGCACTTGCCTAGCATGCACTGAGCCCTGGGTCCATGCCCAGCACCCCATAAACAGTGTGTTGGTTGGAGGCCTATAATCCCAAAACACTTGAAAAATGGAGGTAGAAAGATCAGAACTTAAAGGCCAGTATGACACCCTATCAAAAAGGGAGACAGACCAGACCAAATTCTGCAGTTAGTAGGAACTTCCAGATTGAGCTATTTTCTGTTTTTTCTTTTTTCTTTTTTCTTTTTTCTTTTTTTTTTTTTTTTTTTTTTTTTTTTTTTTTTTTTTTTTTTTTTTTTTGGTCTTTTTGAGATAGGGTCTCCTTGTAGCTCCAGCTTTCCTGGAACTCACCATGTAGACTACACTGGCTTCAAACTCACAGAGATTCATCTGCCTCTGCTTCCTGAGTGCTGGGATTAAAGGCATGCACCACCACACCAGTCTCCTTTAATTTCTTATGAATGAAATCATTAGAACTGGAGAGATGGTTCAGTGGTTAGGAGCACTTACTGCTCCTTCTTGAGGACCTGAGTTCTGTTCCCAGTATCCACATGTTGGCTGACAACTGTCAATTGCTCCAGTTCCAGGGGATCCAACATCTTCTCCTGGCCTCTTGTGGGCATTGCATGACACAGGTGCACTTAATGTACATGAAGGCAGTACACTCATAAAATAAAAATTAAAAAGTCCCTTATCAGAATTAATGTATGTTCCTAAAAGCTAGAAAGCTTGGCTTTCATCTACTTTCTAGAAATGTTTTGATTATGGAAACCAAAGGGTTTTTGACACAGGCTATCCTGAAAGTCAAGACTCTCCAGCCTCTGCTCCATGGCCCTGATTTTGTAGGTATGCACCACCACACCAGGCTTCAAGAATCCAGGTTTCAAATGTGGGCAATGGTCATTCAGTCTTTGTGCTTAGCCTGGTTGAATAAAACCTAGGTGAACTCATTGCTTTAGAACATAAATAGGGGGCTGGAGAGTGCCGACGCTCTTGCAGAGGACCCGGGTTCGATCCCCAGCACCCACGTGGCGGCCGAGAGCCGTCTGAAACTCCAGTTACAGGAGAACTCCAGTTCCAGAGGAATCCGACACCCTCTTCTGACCTCCGCGGCATTGCACGACACGGGTGCACAAACTTGCATGCAGACAGTACATTCATACACATACGGAAATAAATAAAATTAATTAAAAAAAAAACAAGGTAGAAAAAGTAGCTTTGAAGAGAAACAGTCAAACCTACTGCAAGCTCTGCAAAGAGCTCACTCACCCTCCCTTTCCAGCCAGGTGTAGCCAGTTTACCTCTCTGTGTTCTGTTCATTCAGTGAGCTGCAGTTCTGTGGTCTGATTTACTCTTAGGGGAAGAGTGTTTTTGACTTACTGCAGTAAGGTTGCATGTCTTGTGCTCAGAGCAGACTACTGCAGCTTTGCTGAGTTCGGGACCTCTTCCCAGCTCTGCAGTTTAGCTGGAGGTTTGGCCTGTGACTGCACTTGGCCTGTGCTCATCACAAACTCTGAGCGTCTGCTTGTCCTTAACCTCAAGTCTGTAACATCACACTGTTTTTGTTGTTGTTTGTTTTTTTTTTAATAAAGTACCTTGTCTGTGTCCAGACAGTCCTTAGTGTGTGATATCAGCCAAGAGCTGTGAGAATCTGTTCTGTCATTTCTTATGAGAAGCAAACCAGGGCTGCTGTGAGCACCTTCTAGTTGGGTTCAAGTTCATCTCAGTGATGACTAAGAATATTTGAAAAACTGAATCTGGGGAATGGACAGATGTTTCAGTGCTCTGAGAGCACTGCTCAATTCTCAGCATTCATGTGGCAGCTCACAACCATTTGTACTCCTGTTCCAGAGGATCTGACACCCTCTTCTGGCTCCTAGGCAACAGGCCTGCACATCGTATGTATGTATGTATGTATGTAGGTATGTATGTAGATAGATATGTGCAGTCAAACATATAAAATGCAAATTACTTAAAAATTTTTTAAAGAAAAATATCTGTTTTTACTCTGGTAACAAATACTATAGGAATGTATGTGGATTTCTTTAAAACATGAAGAATTACTCTATACTTGGGCTGCTGTACTAGTAGTAGTCAGTGTTGGTGGTAAAACTTGCCCAGCACATGTGCCTGAGGCCCAAGGTTCAAACCTCAGTACTAGGGAAAAAGGTTACATGCTTGTAGTTTAAGCAGACATACACATATGTACCTGTAGGTATCAGTGTATCTTTTTTTTTTTTTTTTTTTTTGAGACAGGGTCTCCCTATAGCCCCAGCTGACCTAGAACTTGCTTTGTAAACCAGGCTGGCCTTGAAATCACAGTATATCTTATAAATGAATGGCAAATGAGCTATTTCCCCAAGTCTATTGGAGACCAGAATCTACAAGTGAAGTCAGGCTAGACACAAACTAGCTTTGCTGTTTCCTGTAAACATTGCAGAAGATGAGCCTGGGCCTTCCCTTGACCAGTTAGATGTGAAACTGATGCTTTGTGCTTTCACAACTAAGACTATCGAGGCTTAAATTTTATTGAACTGCCAAATTGTTTGAACTTCAAATTGACTTTGTTCTCTAAATGTCTCTCTTCTCTGGAATAAATGCGCAGTCACTATCTAAATGGAAAACCTTGGTAACTGAAGTACAAACCTGAGACTTCCATGTTGACTTCACTAGGGAAACATTACAAGAATTGCATCTTGTTAAGCTAGAACTCAAATTCACTAGGAACTGGGTTATTTGAGATTTATCAATGAGAAAACAGACAAAACTCCATATGAATTCTTGTACATGTACATGTGTGTCTTAGGGGAAGTCTGGTGTACAAAGCACTTCACAATCATCACATAGTAAGTTCAGACATAGTGATCCCACTTAGGGGCTGAAGGCTGGGGTGGCAGAGGACACTGCCGACTCCCTACTGCCATGGGAGGGCCTGGCTGGCTGTGGCAGTGTCAGTCGGCACCGCAGTTCAGGGCTCCTGATTCTAGCACTCTCCAAGTGAGCGGCTATGCTCACTATTGCACACCCCTCCTCGTTTCTTCTGCCGTAGGCCCTATCCCTGAGAAACTGTGGGTGGAAGTGAGGCCTGCTTTGAAGCATGTTCTCTCCGTCACACTAGAGAGAGGGTATGAATCGAGACTCCCTGCACATCACTGTCACTCTCGGCATCCATTTTCCTGATTTGTGACTTGAAATTAATTCCGTAATTGGGCATTAAGTTGGCTTGGAATTGAAGTGTGGCTTGATTCCAGTGACATGTCAGAGTTGCTTCAGAAGGCTCATTCTGTTGTCTGCCATTAAAGATTTCTATCTCTGTCGTTTTAAAGATGCTCTGAGGCACTGTTCTCAGCCCACATGGTCTTCATGATCTGGGAGGCACCTGCTGAAGGGCTTGACTTGGATTGTTACCACGGCTGACTCCATTGCAGGACATCGACCATCACGAGGGGTTGTTCCGCAGCGTGATTCATCTGGTGAGTGCTGAACTCTGGCACAACCTCTACTCCATCCTCACATTTAGTTCTTTCTCCTGTTCCCACCAGAGTGCAGAGACTGGAAGGGGCTTAGGAAAGGCATGCATAACTGGAAGATGCTGCCTGGCACTGGTATGCGGCAAGGGCAAGTGCAAACAGCTCTATCTGGATTTCCTCTTGGAATGAACAGCAAAGAAAGAACAAGTCAGACTCTGCATGGCAGCTTGGGCTTTGCCAAATTTTACATGATGTTCGTCTACCTGTAGTGAAGGAGTCTTTGCATGTGTAGAGACCAGAGGACGACCTTGGGTGCTGTACTTCACACAGGACCTCACTAACACTGGAGCTCACACATCAGGCAGGCTGGCAGGCCCCCCCCATCCCAGTGCTGGGTTCGTGGGTGCCGGCCACCACCTCTTTTTTTTCACCTGGATTCTGGGGATCAAACGGGTTCTCAGGCTTTCACATAAGCACCTGACAAGGGAGCCATCTCCCCACTCCGTGGGGAGATGACAGCAATTGCTCATTTGCAAGCCACAACTGCAAACTGGAGCTCAAGTGCGGGAGGACTGCTTGGACTCATTTTGCCCTGAGGGAACAAAAAGTGCTCCTGTGGAAGGAGACTAGGCAGGGAAAAACTCCATCTTTTTATAGGTAGAAAGCAATGAGCCTTTTAAAATGTTTTGCAAATGAAAATACCATGTGTTGCCTACCTTTGTCCTTTACACAGCTGGTTTGCAAACAGGGATGGTGTAAGTTTAGTTTTGTTTTCCAGGAGCTGCAAACCCCAGATAGGCCAGTTCGGTTTGAACTGATTGTCCTGCCTCAGCCTCCCAAGAGCTGAGATCACAGGCCTGCCCCATGCCTGGCGTGGTTGAGTCTTCAGTTCCCTGGATGAGGAGGATGAAGCTGTGCAGGGACCGACCATCTTCTTCACACTCTGCTCCGCGCTTGGACCGCCTTCTTCACACTCTCCTCCTGAGCGGGACGGCCTTCTTCACACACTGCTCCCCGCGGGGACCGCCTTCTTCACACTCTCCTCCTGAGCGGGACAGCCTTCTTCACACACTGCTCCTTACGGGGACCACCTTCTTCACACTCTGCTCCCCACGGGGACCGCCTTCTTCACACACTGCTCCCCGCGGGGACCGCCTTCTTCACACTCTGCTCCCCACGGGGACCGCCTTCTTCACACACTGTTCCCCACGGGGACCGCCTTCTTCTTCACACTCTGCTCCCCAGCGAGGACCATCATCTTCACACTCTGCTCCCCACGGGGACCGCCTTCTTCACACTCTGCTCCCCACGGGGACCGCCTTCTTCACACTCTGCTCCCCACGGGGACCGCCTTCTTCACGCTCTGCTCCCCACGGGGACCGCCTTCTTCACGCTCTGCTCCCCGCGGGACCGCCTTCTTCACACTCTGCTCCCCGCGGGGACCGCCTTCTTCACACTCTGCTCCCCGCGGGGACCGCCTTCTTCACGCTCTGCTCCCCACGGGGACCGCCTTCTTCACGCTCTGCTCCCCGCGGGACCGCCTTCTTCACGCTCTGCTCCCCGCGGGACCGCCTTCTTCACACTCTGCTCCCCGCGGGGACCGCCTTCTTCACACTCTGCTCCCCGCGGGGACCGCCTTCTTCACGCTCTGCTCCCCACGGGGACCGCCTTCTTCACGCTCTGCTCCCCGCGGGACCGCCTTCTTCACGCTCTGCTCCCCGCGGGACCGCCTTCTTCACACTCTGCTCCCCACGGGGACCGCCCTCTTCACACTCTGCTTCCCAGCAAGGACCATCATCTTCACGCTCTGCTCCCCGCGGGGACCGCCTTCTTCACACTCTGCTCCCCGCGGGGACCGCCTTCTTCACACTCTGGTCCTCCCCTGGCTCCTTGCTCCACCCCACAGCGTGGACCGCTGCCGGCCCACAGAGCATGCTCTGCCCCCTGCCCCAGCCCTCCCTACTGTGCTGTACTGTTGGCACAAAAGAGACAGGTGCTGAGTCAGCCTCACCATGCCAACAATCAGGGCCCCACCCAGCAGAGTCAGGGAAGGCCAAACTAAGCAGTGAAAGAGCGCGGCCTGCTCAGACCTCACAAGAACCACGGTCTCCGGGTGGCTGGAGCTGTAGAAGCAGGCAAAAGGAGTTCCGTTTTTGTGATCGAAGAATTCTTTGATGTCCAGAGCACTGCTGAGCAGGTCCTCCTTGTCTCGGTGACACCCAGGAGTGGAAAAACACTAGGAATGGAGAGAGGAGGGGAAGAGTGTGATGTCAGAAGTGGCCAGCGCTGAGCAGTTGCTATTCCAAGGATTTCAGGCTAGTGCTGTGTTGGGTAGGCAATGCAGAACGCTCATCTTGTCTAGCATGGGAAGGGTTGACAGGACAGTTCAGAGTACAGCAGCCACGTCCAGGTGCTGAGGAGAGCACTGAGTCTGTTATGTGTCCATCAGCTGAGGAGAGCACTGAGTCTGTTACATGTCTGTCAGCTGAGGACACTGAGTCTGTTACTGTGTCCAGCTTTTGGAGTCCTGGGTTAAGGGGCTATAAAAAGGTGGGACTTGGAGCTCAGGAGATGGCATAGCAAGCAAAGATGCTCACTGTCACACCTGAGCCTGTGCTCCTCTGCACATTGTCCTCTGGCCTGCACACACTTAAACCATGGGCATGCTCATCTGTACCAATGCACACACAAAATAAATTTTAATGTGTGAATCTTTAAATATGACTGCATCCAAAATAGAAAACCTGAGCTTATCGGCCTGGTTTTATCGGCCCAGCCAATATAGGCTGAGGCTAACAAGGAAAGCATCAGAATAGAAAACCAGAAACCATCCAGTTCAGTGCTTAGCCAGGTGTGGTTTCAAAAACCTTTAATCCTAGCACTTAGGAAGCAAAGAGTTCAAAGCCAGCTTGGTCTATATAGTGAGTTCCAGGGCTCTATAGTGACACCCTGCCTCAAGCATTTAAGCTAAAGTCCTTGACACTAAAGTACATGTCAAGTAATAAAACTTTTTGAACATTTTTCTATGTATGAATGTATTGCATGCATGTGTAAGTGTACTCATGTCATGTAGTGCCTGTGGAGACCAGAAGAGAGTGTTGGATCCCCTGGAAATGGAGTTGGGGACAGTTGTGAGCTGCCATGTGGGTGCTGGGAATCAAATCCAGGTCCTCTATGAGAGCAGCCATTGCTCTTAGCCGCTAAGCTATCTCTCCAGCTCCAGTAATAAAAGTGTTTTAGTGGGGCTGGAGAGATAGCCTAGTGGTTAAGAGCATCGACTGCTCTTGCAGAGGACCAGGGTTCAATCCCCAGCACCCACGTGATGGCTGAGAACTGTCTAACTCCAATTCTAGGAGAACTCCAGTTCCAGGGGAATCCGAGACCCTCTTCTGACCTCCGCGGCATTGCACAAACCTACATGCAGACAGTACATTCATACACATACAGAAATAAAATTAAAAAAATAAATAAAAAATAAAAGTGTTTTAGTTAAATGTAACTGTGAACTTTAACATAAAATAACTCCTTGTCTTCTTTTGAGGTAGGGTCTCACTGCTGGTCTGGAACTCTGTGTAGACCAGACTGGCCTCCAGTTCACAGCCTGCCTGCTTCTGCCTCTTCAGTTCTGGGATTCACGGCATGTACCCCCAAACTAGGCTCAAATTATAACAATTTTTTAAACATCTTAGGAATTACCTGCTTGTCTTAAGGTAGACGGAGGTCATTCTAACCAGGGCTATGATAGATTCCCCACTTAAGGTAGACCAAGGTCATTTTAATCAAGGATATGATAGACTGCCCACTTAAGGTAGACTGAGGTCATTTTGACCAGGACTATCATAGAGAGACTGCCCACTTAGGACCTGCCTGTGGCCTGCGAGGCTCACACCTTGAGCTGAGGAACTGGAATATGCCTCTTCTTTCTGCATGCCCCGCTTCTCCAAGGTTGCTTTCATTCTATAAAAGTGTTCAGTAGGGGCTGGGCTGGGCCTTAGTTGGTAGAACCCTTGCCCAGGGTTTGATCCTCAGCACCTCAAATAATCTGTGGTAATGCTCACCAATAATCTCAGCACTTGGGAGGTGGAGGCAGAAGGATCCAAAATTCAAGGTCATCCTTCGCTACATAGTGAATTTGAGGCCAGCCTGGGCCACATGATATTCTGATTTAAAAATAAATACTTCACTCACCCAAAACCAACTTTGTCCCCACCAGGACCTGTGCCCTGCTCTGGACAGCACTGTGCAGTGGCTGCAGGGAGAACTGAAGTTGTGAACTTCGTGTTACCTTGGGGTTGGCCTGGACAGCCTCTTCGTCATAGTGAAGGAGGGCTTTCTGGCCTGAATGAGTGAGGGTCACCAACACCTGCAAACACGGGTACCTGGCCTGGCCCTGGCAGTCAGCCTCACAGGTGAAGGCACAGTCCGACCAGTCGTCAGCAATGTTCGTGTGGACCGTGGTGCAATTTGATTCTTCTCTCTGAGGGCTTTGGATAGAAAGCATTCTTTGTAAGCGGGGCTGTGGGGATGTGAAAGCAGCTCCTGGAAACTGATGCTGATGCTCAGCTGAGTGTCCACTAAAGGCAGCAGTACAGGACTCAGACACCACACTGCAGCCAGGTAGCAGGTGGCTGGGTTCTGACCACCTGGGCATATCTCCTTTATCTGAGCCCAGATGTCCCTTAGATGTGGCTGCCAGACTTTGGAATCATCTGAATTCATGAAGACAGGCCAGTGTGGATTCTGGCTTGGGAGGTCTGAGCTGAAGTGGGGCTCTCTGTACTTAATATAGGAGTTAAGACACAAGTATTTGGAGAAATAAACTGCAGAACCTGAAATATGGGGCTACGAAGAATCACACTGAGCAAGCCCATCGTCACTCTGGTCATATCAAGACATATTTGCCAACCTATTGGTGATACTAGGCCTTTAGAATGGACTCTGGTAGCAAGACAGATTCCATACCACCCTGCTTCCAGAATCACAAACCAGTGTGTTGGCATCCCAGCTAAGAGACTCCGTGTGACTGTGCTCTCATTGAGCTCTTACTTGTTTATCTGTTTTTAAGAAACTTTAGCTAAAGGTTTTTGTTTTGTTTCTTTTTGTTTGTTTATTTTGAGACAGGGTCTCCCTGTAACTCCAGCTGCCCTGGAATTCACTACTGTAGACCAGGCTAGACACAATCTCACAGAGATCCGCCTGCCTCTGCCTCCTGAGTGCCTGGATCAAAGGTGTGCGCCACCACACCCAGCCCTCATCCTGTGTCTTACCTCAGTGCAGAAGGCTTCAGCACTGTGGTCCCCAGCAAGAGGAGCATCAGCACGGAAGAGCCCATCATGGCGACCCCCAGCAGCATGGCGCGGTCCTCCCCAGCACTTGATGGCAGCTTTGGGTGCCAGGGCAGTGGGGCTCCTTCGCTGGGGGCTCCGAAGCTTCTTTTCCCTGAGTCAGGAAGTGTGGTCCTTCAGGGGAAGGGAAGAGGAACACCACTGTAGGTAAACCAGTGAGGGTCACGAACAGTTCCCTAGACACCAGCTCAGAGCTGGAACGGACATCTAGATGCGCCAGCATGTCGCCAGACTTTTTAAAGATGAGAAGCCAGGTGTGGTTTAAGATACCCTGCACCGGTAATGGCCACGTGTGTTTTATGGAGGGGAGGGCTCCTTTCCTCCAGACTCCAGCATGCTCATCACAGGGGTCCTGGGTCAGAGTGCTTCCCTAACTGTAACAGCTGAAAGAATTAGAAGCATGACACAGCTTAGAACCGTGGAGAGGCTCAGGAGAGAAAAAGCTCCTGAGAACTGGGGTTCAGACCCCCCAGAACCCAGCTCAGTGATGGGCTGGCTTGCTGGTCTGCCTGTGATTATAGCCCCAGAAGGTGGGTACTGGATCCCTAAAGCAAGCTGGCTGGCTGAGAGGTGCCGAATCCGTGAACTCTGGGTTTGACTGAGACATCCTGCCTCAATGAATGGATAATGTGGAAGAGCAATTGGGGAAGATTCCTACATCAACCTTGGGGTTCCACTTACCCTTGACCATGCACACACAAGTGTGCACACACACAGGCAAACATGCACAGCATATATGCAAATATAAAACAAAAATCCACAACGCACCCTTGAAAGCAGCTGGAAGGTAAACCATTCTGAAATAAGTTACTGTTGTCTATAGTAATCATAAAAATGCCTGCGGTAGGAGCCAGAAGCCGGATGCTCGTTCATGGACAGGAAGCTCTGCCCCGCCTGGGAATCCCTCTAGGAACTGCAGCCTGCGATGTCTGCAGGGCTTCCCCAGTCGTCTCTGCTGCACGTTGTGGACACCTCCTTTGACGATTCTTTGCTATCCACCACTACTATCTGCTGCTTGTTATTGGTTCATGAACTCACTCATTCAAAACTGAAAGTACAGCCATCGTACATCATTCCCTGCCCCCCAAGAACACTCAGTGTAAGCCAAAGAAACACAGTCTGTGTGTGGAAACTCACGCTCCCTCAGAATGTCTGCCGAGAAGCTTACTGAACTTTGAGCATAGCAAAAACCTATCAAAGGAATTGCTAGTTGTTGTGTTTTGTTTTGTTTTGTTTTTCCCCAAAAGCCTATGTTACACTTGATCTCACATCCTCGATGCTTCCTTCCCATCTCTCCCCTGGTATCTTCCGACTGTGTTATTTAAGAATCTAAGTTGTGGGGCTGTGGGGGTTTGGCCACAACAGCCTGCAGATTGGTTTTGCACGAAGGATGCCTGTACTCATGGATTATCACTTATAGCTAAAAAATGAAAAAAAAAAAAAAAAACAGAGAAAGATGCAAGACAGTTACGGCAGAATACATGATCTGGGATCGGGTGGGGGTGAGGGGGGAAGGGAAAGGGAAATATGCCTGATCTGAATTGGAAAATGATGTACGAAATGCACAAAGCATCAATAAAAATTAAATTAAGAAAAAAAAAAAGAATCTAAGTTGTCCCTGGAGCTGGTGCTGGAAGGGCTGGCCTTGAAGTCAGCAACACCCTACGGTTAATGCTACTGTGGGAGCCGAACACTTGCTCCAGACGCTTGTTTTTGTTTTTCATTTATTGTGTGTAATGTGGGGAGGGATGTGTGTGTATGCTATGACTCCTGCGTGGAGGTCGAAGGACAACCTGTGAGAGTCAGTTCTCTTTTTCCACCATGTGGGTTCTGGGACTAAACTCAAGTCATCAGGTTTGGCAGTAAACACCTTTTCCCAAGAGCCATCTCGCTGGCCCTCTTTGGAAGGTTTGGATCCCCCACTCCCTTTAAATAATTTCTATTTGTGTGTGTGTGTGTGTGTGTGTGTGTGTGTGTTGTGCACATGCATGTATACAAATGTGTAAATGTCTGCATGTGTGCATATGTGTGCACCTGTGTTCACAGGCATGTGGAGGCTAGATCTCGAGGGTGTTCATGTGTGCATATGTATGCATCTGTGTTCACATGCATGTGGAGGCTAGATCTCAAGGGTGTTCATGTGTGCATTTGTGTGCACCTGTTCACATACATGAAGGCTAGATCTCAAGGGTGTTCATGTGTGCATATGTGTGCACCTGTGTTCACATGCATGAAGGCTAGATCTCAAGGGTGTTCCTCTGTTCCTCTCAGTTTTTTTTTTTTTTTGGTCTTTTTGAGACAGGGTCTCCCTGTAGCCCCAGCTGTCCTGGAACTCACTCTGTAGACCAGGCTGGCCTTGAACTCACAAAGATCCACCTGCCTCGCTTCCCAAGTGCTAGGATTAAAGGCGTGCTCCACCACACCTGGCCACCTCTCACCTTTTTTATCTTTGTGCATATATCTGCATGCTTTGGGGCACACACATGCCAGAGGACCACCTTGGGTGGCAGTTCTCAACTCCCACCCTGTTTGGGACAGGGGCTATTTTTGTTGTGCGCTGGCACATGCAGGGTGAGCTGGCCCAGGAGCTTCTGGGAATTCTGTCTCTACCTCCACGTCACTGCAGCCTCACCAGGATTACAGACAAGTTGCTACTGCACCCAGCATTTTCCATGTGTTCTGGGGATCTGAACTCAGATCCTCATGCTCATGCAGCAAGCACTTTACCCATTGAGCCATCTCTCCAGCCACCTTAAGTTTGAAATGGGGTCTCTCACTGGGAGTGGGGCTCACTGAGTTGCCCAGCCAGGCCCAGGCTCCTCCTGTCTCCCTATCCTCACGTCTGGCTTTTTGTGTACTTCTGGGGGGTGGAGCTCAGGCCCTCGGCTTGCTCGCAAGCACTGTACCAACTGAACCATGTCTCCAGCACAGTCTGTGCCATTTCTAATGCATCCATTACATATACCTAATTAAAAGGGCACACGACAGGAGACTGATACAGCCAGTCAGACTGGGGTGAGAACAGTCCTGATCTACAAATCCAACTTCTATTTCCACCCACTTTGTGCCAACTATCTATGAAAAACTGACAACTTCATAGTGCCATCATAAGAGAGTGACTTCATATTCAGAAAAAAGAGATGTAAAGCAGTCACTGAACGTCACCATATAGATTTTCTGTAGAAAGTGTGGGGCACACTGCAAAGTACAGCAGGTGGGGGTGTGACTAGAGTACTGCCTGCAGGCAACATTGAGATTATCAGATGATTATAACAACCACAGGCCTCTACTTCAGCAGCCTGCCCGGGTGCCCAGCTGCACACAGCTCCAAATGCTGGCTGAAGACAGAAGTAAAATTAGAAAAAGCAGCAGAATGCTGCAAACACAGGGACCCCAACCTGGACATGGCGGCCTCTGCCTGTAATCCCAGCCCTGGGGAGGCTGGGATAGGAAGGCCAAACTGAGCTATCTAACAAGATTGTGTCCCAAAAACAGGGAAAGAGGAGAGAGAGTGAGTGAAGTTCCTCCTTTACCTTTGGGGTCTCAGGTTTGTGCAGTGTTGGGAACAGTGTTGGGAACAGTTTGTGCAGTTGGGAATCAGCCAGACCCATCTACGTATCTAGGTATCTAGATATATAATTCAATATGCCACTCAGCTGGAGCCAGGACCCCAAAAAGAGGGGCTGGAGAGATGGTTCAGCACTTAAGAGCACTGACTGCTCTTGCAGAGGACCTGGGTTCAGTTCCTAGCACCCACATGGTGGCTAAGGACCGTCCATAATTTCAGTTTCAGAGCATCTGGCACCCACTCCTGACCTCTGAGGACACTGCATGACACAGGTGCACTTACATACATGCAGGCAATACACTCATACATATAAAATCAAAATAATAAATATTAAAAAAGGAAAATGTCAAAATGAACAAGACAATCTAAAGTACAACTAAACTGATATTTTTTTAAAGGCCCAAGTAGAATTTCGAGAAATAAAAAAGTTGCCAGGCATGGTACCATGTGGCCATAAGCCTAGCCCTCCACAAGGGAGGAGAATTCCTGTGACTTTTAAAAAAATGGATCATGTAAACTGGGCGTGGTGGCGCACGCCTTTAATCCTAGCACTCTGGAGGCAGAGGCAAGCGGATCTTTGTGAGTTCAAGGCCAGCCTGGCCTACAGAGTGAGTTCCAGGACAGCTGGGGCTACAGGGAGACCCTGTCTCGAAAAGACCAAAAAAAAAAAGCACCATGAGGCCAGAAGATGATGTCAGGGTCCTGCTCTGTCACGCTCTGCCTTATTCCCTTGAGACAAGGTCTTTCACTGAAACTTGAACGAGGCTGCCAGCCAGCAGTGCTAGTAGCGAGTCTTTTGTCTCCTCTGGCTTCCAAAGCACTGGGGTTCCGGTGTGCGTGTGACCACACTGGACTTTACCTAGGTCCTAGAGACTTGAACGGGGCCTTCATCCTGGTGCAGCAAGAGCTTCTCCCCAGCTCAGCTGCTGTGATTGTCATGCCAACCTAGGCTACACAGTCCCAGGTCAGCCGCTGCTCCATAGCAAGACTCTGTCTCAAAAACTAAGAAAGGAGAGGGAGGGAGGGAAGGAGGGAGGGAAGGAAGGAAGGAGGGAGGGAGAAAGGGAAGGAATGACCTTAGTGATTAGACCTAATCATCAGATACACTTGAAAAGATGATTAGTAACCAAGAATCTGGATCTGCAAAATATTCTCAGTTTTCAAACTAGAAAAATCTCAGAGAAGTTAACGGATATTAAAGAAGACAGGCACAGTGACTCATATCTATGAGGCAGGAGGATCAGAAGTTCAAATTCAGTCTCCACTGCGGAGGAAATTGGAGCCCAGCCCAGGCTACATGAGACCTTGTCAAAAAGAAAAGATTTTATCTTAGATTTCCAAGAAATCTAAAACACAGAGCTACAGAAAGGTATCAGACAGTGTCACAAAAAAGCAGGCTGATAGGAACCTAAAGATTAAAAAGCTTCATTTAAGCCGGGCATGGTGGCGCACGCCTTTAATCCTAGCACTTGGGAGGCAGAGGCAGGAGGATCTCTCTGAGTTCAAGGCCAGCCTGGTCTACAGAGTGAGTTCCAGGACAGCTGGGGCTACAGGGAGACCCTGTCTCAAGAAGACCAAAATAAATAAATAAATAAATAAATAAATAAATAAATAAATAAATAAATAACTTCATTTACATGTAAAGATGATATAAGAACATTGATTAAAATTCACCAGGAAGACATAAATCTAGTTTATAGCCACCTGAGGCACTGCCTCATTGTCAGAACAGTAAGGATAAACAGATAAATCCACTGTCAGATCTGATGTCTTTTTACATTCTCTGTAAGTGGTTCACCACTCAACTGACACCTCAGGAAGCCAACAAACAAACAACAACAACAAAAGAAACAAGCACCTAACAGATAGGAGCTAAATAATGTATACAGAGCAGACCTTCTTCCTAAGCAGAGACGTCAAAGTATTCATCTGGGTAATACACCTTTGATTGCTCATCTTGAAAAATATGGAAGAGTCTAAAGTGCCAGAAAACAATCCTCACAAGTCTGCTTTCTTTTTATTTTAGTGTGTGTGTGTGTGTGTGTGTGTGTGTGTGTGTTTGCACATAACAGCAATGCTCATGGAGGCTGGTAGTAGATCCCTTGGAGCTGGAGTTACAGATGGTTGTGAGCCAGCCAATGTGGGTGCTGGGAACTGACTGAACCAGGGTCCTCTGCAAAAGCACTATGGGCTCTTAAATGGTTGAGCCATCTCTGTAGCCCAAGTCCATTGATTTTTAACTACAGTTCCCTTGCTGAGTTTTGTATTTAATGTTTTAAATGAATGAGCTCACTGTAGGTCTAGTTTGTTGTTGTCTTGTTGTTGTTGTTTGTCTTTTTTTTTTTTAGACAAGTTCTCCCTGTACCCCCAGCTGATCTGGAACTCACAAAGATCTGCCTGCCTCTGCCTCCTGAGTGCTGGGATTAAAGGCATGTGCCACCACACCCAGCCCTAGTTTGGTTTTTAAATCTTCTGTTTCCCATTTATTTTCTTTATCGTTAACAATTCTTTGTAACCTCTCTATTGGGGGCGTAACATTCCATCAGTTAGGTAAGCAATACTGTCTTTACCTTTGTTTTCAGTTTCTCAGACTGTAACTACTTTGTAATTAACTCACGATATTTATAAGCATTTTCATCTCGCTCTAAAGCATTTAAGAATGATCTAATTTCCTCTCTAGTCAATGAGATGAGTCAAGTATATTCTATTTCTTTTTTTGCCAGGCATACTCTCACTTCTAATGATGTCCTGCCTAGAAACACTAACACAGTCAAGGCAGTGCACTCCAGGGCTGTCCCGTGCAGACAAGAGACTTCCCCACTATACCTGAGCACAGCAAAAATCACAGTGCCTTCTGCTCAGCCCAAGGCAAACTGGGTTACAAATCATGTGACCAGGTCAGCTTGGTAGCTGTGATCCTCCTCTGGATGTGACGGGATGGAAGCCTGCAGCCTTGCCCTCTAATACCTGAATTTGTGCAAGAAGCATTCCTTAGAAACTGTGCAGCTCATCCATGTATTCGCTTCTTCTGGGAGTATTTCCCATGCTGGAGTGCATCCAATTACCATTTCCTGTGATTTGTTTTTGCTGTAAAGGAGACTATTGTTGCTTTTAAATGCAAAATTGCTTAACTTATTTCAAAACAGCAGATGAGATTACCACGTGGTTCACCAAGTTCAGGGCAGGGGCAAAGACCCAACACTGCAACTCTGCAACTCAGAAATGAAGTGAGATGTTGCTCTGGGACAGACGGCCCTCCCATCTCCATTGGGTTAGGAGCAGGGGCTCAACCCACTTGCTGGCACGGTTGTCATTTGACTTCGTGCCACGCAGTGATTCGCTGCAATTGCTCGCTGAAGCATAATTTCATTTCTAGAGGGGGAGTCTGTTATATGATCCTACCCTCCTCTCCTGAATGCCAGCCCCATCCAAAGATCCTGTCCCTCCTTCATGCCCTGTCCCAAATACCCAGGAGTATAGTTAAAAACTGCAGGAAACAGGGCTGGAGAGATGGCCTTGTGGTTAAGAGTGCCAACTGCTCTTGCAGAGGACCCGGGTTCGATCCCCAGCACCCACATGGTGGCTGAGAACCGTCTTTAACTCCAGTTCCATGGGAATCCGACGCCCTCTTCTGACCTCCGCAGCATTGCATGACACGGGTGCATAGACCAACATGCAAACAGTACATTCATACACATAAATAAATGAATTAAAAAAAAAAAACTGCAGGAAGCAGTTGTTCCTCTGCTCCCAACTGTCTTGAGCCACTAACAAAACAAACCTTCCAAGCTTCCTACAAAGTGAGAGGGTGGCTGTGGGTTGCAGTACTCCCAAGAACATGCTGGAACACCTTTAACACCTCATTTCTCAAACACCCTCGAATTACTCTCCTCTGTGAAACTCCTCTGCTTTGCATATCCCTAGGGAGAAAGGGATTCTAAGATAAGCTTGCTTCCCTTTCACACTGTAGAGCTGGGGAGTTAATAACTACAGATGGCTGATAGCGGCAATCTCTGTACTTGAGAGGTGGAGGCAGGAGAATCAGAAGTTCAAGGCCAGCCTTGGCTACCTAGCAAGTTTAAGTTTAGCCTGAGCTACATGAGACCTTGACTTAAAAAACAAAACAAAACAGAATAGCAATAGCTAAAATGTTCACAGACTATACTGACCGATGTAGTTTACAGTGTGTGTTCAAAGTGCATCACTATGCTAGGCACACAGGGAAGGGACTTCAAGAGAAGAAGAAGGTAGAAGACTCTGAGTCACACAGCTGTTTAAGTGGAGAGCTGGAACTTGAATCTGGATCCACTTCACCAATGGAACCAAATACTGATGTCATTTTTTCCTTCATTTCACCAAGAGCTATTTATTCAGCACCAACTGTGCTGAGTAGTGCTCTACTGCTGGGACCCAGAAGTGAACGTGAAAAGGGGCTGCAGCCAGGCATGCAGGTGACACCTGTAACCAGACACTTGGGAGGTAAAGGCAGGAAGATCATCCTTAGCTGCAGAGAGACCTTGAGGCTCTGGGCTGCATGAGACCCTATCTCTAAACAACTACTACCGAACTGGGGAAGGGGGGAGGGAGCTGGCCTCCAAAAAACGCTACCTTAGAAAATGAATTCTATATTATGAGGGACCCCAGTGTGGAGCACAGGGGCATGATTGATGGTTGTTTGGGTTTGCCAAGGAAGAACCTTCAAGCACTTCCTTGGGGGAAAACATGATATCTTTTGGTAAAAAAAAAAAAAAAAAAGGATTTATATTTAACAGTTAAAAATATTTTGTAAAATAATATTTTCTCTTTTTATTGATACATGCTACAACCATTCATAATTTATCCTTATGTAATCCTATGGTGTGTTCTATCATATAGGAATACTAATATTCATATTCTAGCCAGGCGTGGTGGTGTATGCCTTTAATTCTAGCACTTGGGAGGCAGAGGCAGGCAGATCTTTGTGAGTCCAAGGCCAGCCTGGTCTACATAGGGAGTTCCAGGACAGCCAGAGTTACAGGGAGACCCTGTCTCAAAAAGAACCAAAAAAAAAAAATTATTGCTGGGCATGGTGGCGCATGCCTTTAATCCCAGCACTTGGGAGGCAGAGAGGCAGGTGGATCTTTGTGAGTTCAAGGCCAGCCTGGTCTATAGAGTGAGTTCCAGGACAGCTGGGGAGACAGGGAGACCCCGTCTCGAAAAGACAAAAAAAAACATATTCTAGAAAAAAAGAGAAAAAAAAGAATGTAAAGTTATACTTCTTTTATCTGCATGCAACTTTTACTGTAAATCTCTAAATGTGCTTTGGAATTAACCTATAGTTTATTTTCAGATTTTATAACTTTGATTTATGTGTGGAGTGTATGTATGCATATTTTGGAATAATATAAAATCAAATGGGAACAAAAAAAAAGAGAGAAAAAAATCTATTCAAAGAACTGACCAAAACAGTAAACCTGTGCACCGCAAAGGTCATAAAAGACTGAGAAAAAGATGCAAGACAGGACTTGTGTGACAGAATCCATGAGCTCTGATGGGGGAGGGGGGATGAGGGGTGGGCATGGATGGGGGAATGGGCCTGAATTTGATTAAGAAACATTGTAGGAAATGTGCTCGATTAAAAAAGTGAAAAAAATAATAAATAAAAATTTTAAATAAAAAAAAAGATGATGAATTCTAGGAGAGAGGATGCATCCCTGTCGTCTTTGCAGGGAGGAGGTGGGGTATGTGTGCAGAAGGTGCAGTGCACCTGCAGGTACCAGGGAGGCATGTGGCATACTGGCCTCCTCAAACCGCAGTCCAAACTCAACCAATTCCAGCCTGTCTCTCTTTACAACTAAATATGACTTGCTCAACAAGACGCCCGTTAAGGGGAGATTCGGTAGAGACTTACCTCCCCTGACGCCTCCGGCTGCCCTGGAGTGTGATTTGGATGGGGATACTGAAGGGCTGCATGAGGCTTGGGCTGGTGGAACAGATGACCCTCACCAGGGTTTCGGCCTCTGGGATCAGGAAGGGTGAAGGTGGAAGTGAAGTCCCACGCCTCTAGAGCTGGGAGTTCCAGAACTTTCCTGGGGAGGTGAGGACTCACACAGCCTTGTTGGGTGGTTCTGTGGGCTCCAGCAAGGCAGAGCACCCCCTCGCAGATGCTCCTGCGTGGCTCCACAGCCTGCAGACTGCCACCTGCCACCTGCCACCTGCCACCTATGTTTCCGATTCAGCCACCAGGCACATTGTCATGGAGACCCAAAGGGCCTTGGGAAGTTGGAGGCCCCAAGGAACCTGTGTAATTGGAGAGGGACATGCTTGGCACAGTTTATAAGATGAGGAAATGTTCTGCCCCCCCACATCCCCCCCAAACTGTTGACTGCGAGTTTCAGAGCACAGACTTCTCTAGTTAATTGTCTATTATGATTAAAAGATTAGCTTTATAGGCTTGCAAGATGGTTCACTGAGAAAAGACATGACATTTTGGCGTAAGCCTGGGTGACCTCAGTTTCATCCCCAGAACACACTGAAGGTAGAAGGAAAGAATAAACTCCTTAAAGTTGTTCTCTCTCTCTCTCTCTCTCTCTCTCTCTCTAATTAACTGAGGTTTTTTTAAAAAATTAACTTTCCAGCCAGGTGTGGTGGTTCATGCCTTTAATCCCAGCACTTGAGAGGCAGAGGCAGGTAGATCTCTGTGAGTTCAAAGCCAGCCTGGTCTACATAGCAAATTCCAGGCCAGCTGGGGGATACAGGGAGACTCTGTCTCAAGAAGAAAAAAAAAGTCACATGCCTGCAATCCTGCCCAGAAGGTGGAGGCAGGAGTCAGAGTTCAAGGTTGTCCTCCATTACAGTGAATAACTGTCTCAAAAAAAGAAAAGAATTAGCTTTTAAATCATAACATGACTTCTGAGGTCTTCACCATTAAAATCAACTCAAAATTTAAAAGTAACTGAACCAAGTATTTTTCCTTCTTTGGCTTGAAAGGCATCGGGAGAGTGCTTTCTGCTCCCAGATCACGAGTGCTCCTCATCATCACTGATGACAGCATAGGGCCATGTTTCACTCTAAGCAGACCTTGGAGACCCCCCCTGGGACCCACATGATGGCTCTAGTCCCCAGGGCTGTTGCCTCCCTGGAACCCGGCTTATCCTCTGTGCATTACGAAAGCTGGAGTAGATGACAACATGACTGTAAGACCCACCTTTGGGGTTGGGGAGATGGCTCAGTTGATGAAGCATCTGCTATACACGCATGTACATGCATGAGGACGGGGGGTTCAGATCTTCAGCACCCATGTAGCATGTGAGGTACTGCAGGTCTGCGGCCCTGGCACTGGGAAGGAGAACACAGGGGATTTCTGGAGCTTGCTGGCCAGCAAGCCTAGCCAGATTGGTAGGCTCCAGATTCAGTGAGAGACATCTCAAAAACTAAGATGGAGAGCCACAGAGGAAGGCACCTGACATTGACTCTGGCTCCACATAAGTGTGCACATGCACACACACACACACAAGCATACTCTCACATATACCACACACGCATGCTCAAATAAAAAGTTACTTTTAAATACCTTTAAAGAAAGCATGCCTTTAGTCCCAGCACTCAGGAGACAGAGGGAAGTGGATCTCAGTGAGTTCAAGGCAGCCTAAATGGAGAGTTCCAGGCTAGCTGGGGCTATACGGAGACCTTGTTACAAAAAGAGCTGTCTCACTTTTCCCAGACCAGAGAGAGAAAACCACAGTGGCCTGAGTCACTATGCACCTGCCTTGTGCACCATACTATGGGAACATGTTCTCCTTTGTCACATGACCCCGGGGGACAGGCACATCACTCACTCTTCAGATGAGGACAGAGAGAGCAAGCAAAAATGAGTCACTTGCTCAGAATCACCCAGCACCAATGGGGAGGTTCAGGACTCCAAAACATCAGACCCCAAAATCCAGTGATGCAGTACGAACCATCCAGCTGCCCAGGAGGCTGAGGCAGAAGCTCAAATGTTCTGAATCCATCCACTCATGTTGTTTAATTTTATTTATTTTGGGTCTCTCTTTCTGTGAAATGTTGGGAAACAAAGGATTAAAATAAAGCAAGTGGGGGCTGGAGAGATGGCTTAGAGGCTAAGAAAAACTGGCTGCTCCTGCAGAGGACCTGGGTTGGATTTTCAGCACTCACATGGTGGCTAACAACTGTCCATTGCTCCAGTTCCAGGGAATATGGCACCCTCTTCTGTCCTCCATGGACATTGCATGAAATGGGTACACTTAGACATATACAGATAACACTCATAAAAATAAAATATAAAGAAATAAAAATAAGAAGAAAGAAAGAAAAAAAGAAAGAAAAATCAAGTAGGTTGGAGAGACTGCTCAGGGGTTAAGACCACTGGCCGCTCTTGCAGAAGACCCAGGTTTGGTTCCTAGCACCCACATGGCAGTTAACTGTCTGAAACTCCAGGGAAGTTGATGCCCTCTTTTGGCCTCCAGGGGCACTGCATGCACATGGTGCACTTACATACATGCAGGCAAAACACTCATAAAATGAATAAATCAAAAAAAATTAAAAACAAAAACAAGGAAACAGTAACAAAAACACAAGGCATAGGTGACTCTCCCTTAAAGAGCTGGTGCCACAGTTGGACATAGCTTAGTCTCTTCGGTGACTCTTTGAGAAAGCCACATTCATGATCTTGGTGAGCCTTGTCTTTCCTTCTAAGTAACTCTCTTGAACTTTTTGTTTCAGCCTATATTAAATTTTTTTATTTTTATTTTTATGTGTATGAGTGTATTCTCTGCATGTGTATAAGTGCACCTGTATCCTGCAATGTCCAAAGAGGTCAGAAGTGGGTGTTGGGTTCCCCTGGAACTGGACTTACAGATGGTTCCTAGCCATATTAGTGCTGGGAACTGAATCCAGGTCTTCTGCAAGAGCAGCCAGTTACCCTTAACCGCCGGGCCATCGCTCCAGCCCCTTAAGCCGATATTAAAATATCTTGATTAAGTTGGGCGTGGTGGCGCACGCCTTTAATTCCAGCACTCAGGAGGCAGAGGCAGGCAGATCTCTGTGAGTTCAAGGCCAGCCTGATGTACATGGCGAGTTCCAGACATCTGGGACTAAAGGGAGACCTTGTCTAAAAACTACAAATTATTAAACACCAACTCTGCTTCGTAGAAAACCCGGGTTCGATCCCCAGCACCCACATGGCGGCCGAGAACCGTCTGAAACTCCGGTTCCAGGAGAACTCCAGTTCCAGGGGAATCCGACGCCCACTTCTGACCTCCGCGGCATTGCACGACACGGGTGCACAGACTTGCATGCAGACAGTACATTCGTACACATACAGAAATAAATAAAAAATTAATAAAAAAAATAAAAAAACAAACAAACAAGAATGAAATCAAATAATAACACCCTGAGAGAGCGTTTGCGCATCAAGAATGATTTTCTTTCCCAATCAAAATTTTATCCTAGGGATAACATTGCATCAAATTACCAATGTCCTTAGATCCCAAGTGTCTAACAGCCCAGTGGGCCAAATGACATACAGAGGAAAATCACCGAGTGGAAAGTGAGGTGAATGAGCCTGAGTCACTAACCGTACTCAGGCAGGAATAGGCGGGTGGATCCCGGCAAAAACGCTGATGTGATTAACGAGCTGGTCTGTTGGCTGCAGGCTCAGCTCCGCCTAGGTGAGTACGGAGTGAGCTGAGGTTCTTTCTGAAGATACATGGGCTGTGTCAATAGGGAGGATGGCACAGATGAACTTAAGAACAGGATTCACACAAGTGACCTCGAAACAGGGCTGCAAATGTGGCTCAGATGGTGGAGTGTTGGCGGAGCACGCACAGAGCCCTGGGTCTGAAGCTGCACACCACATAACCAGGCGTAGCGGTACATGCCTATTATCCCAGCACTCAAGAGATGGAGGCAAAGGATCAGGAGTTTAAAGTCAGCCTTGGCTACCTAACGAGGTGCAGCTGGCCTGGGATACATGGGAACTAGGGGTGAAGTGGTAAGGGCCAACTGCAAGGGGCCCACGGAGGTGTCCCCCACACTCTTTCATCCTGGCCCTTGGGCTCCTTGCTGTTCTCTCCATGAAATGCTCTGTCCTCTGATACACTGAAGGTCTGCAGAGCCTCTTGCCTCCCAGGGAGTTCCAATATCCTTCTACACTAACATTTCTGAAATGTATCATGGTCTCTTGGGCATCTCCAGGACTGTGCTCTTCTCCTGGGGAGGCTGAGACACGCACCTCTGTTCGGTTTGTGGTGGTTTGAGTGAGGAATGACCTCAACAGGCTCATGGATTTGAACCCTTTGTTCCCAGTTGGTGGCGTTGTTTGAGGAGGTAACCGAGCCTTTAGGAGGTGGAACCTTGCTGGAGGAAGTACGTCACTGGGGCAGGTTCTGAGAGCCGACCCTACTTCCTGTGTGCAGACCCAGCTTCCCTGCCTCCGATGTGTCTTTGCGGTAGGTAGCATGTTTGCCTGGCATCTCCAGCATCATGTAAGCCAGGTGTGGCACCATGTACCTGTAATACCAACACCCGGGAAGTGGAGGAAGGAGAATCAGAAGTTCAGGGTCATCATGGGCTACATAATGAGTTTGAGGCCAGCCTGTGCTACATGAGACAGAAAGTAAGGAGAGCGAGAGAGAGGAGCCAAGTACAGCAGCTCACACCTATGATCCCAGAAGCTGGGAGACTGAAGCAGGATTGCTACAGGATCAAGGCCAACCTGGGCAAAGATTTCTGGGATTTGGGTACCACAACTTTTCCTCATTTTGGGGGGTCTTTTTTGAGACAGGGTCTCCCTGTAGACTGGACTGGGATTTGAATTCCTAGAGATCTGTGTGCCTCTGCCACCTGGGATCAAAGGTGTGCACCACCACACCTGGTGACTTTTCCTCCATTTGTGCTTCTGACCTTTTGTCAGTGGTCAGCTGTCATGGTGTATCGTTGACCATGTAAGTAGGATTGTAATGAACTTAAATGATACATGGTGTATTGTTGACCATGAAAGTAGGATTGTAATGAACTTATCCATTGTCTATTGCTGTCTCTGGAAGCCATCTTGGATCCAACCAGTGCTGGATAGGCCAAAGGAAGAGGGTCTTCAGAAGCAAATAAGACTGGGGCTGAGGGGCTGGAGAGATGGCCTAGTGGTTAAGAGCACCGACGCTCTTGCAGAGGACCCGGGTTCGATCCCCAGCACCCACATGGCGGTTCAGAGCCGTCTGTAGCTCCAAAAAAAAAAAAAAAAAAAAAAGACTGGGGCTGAATAGAAATTCAGCTAGGTGTCTAGACAGTGCAAGGGCAGGACAGTGCTACAGCGCAGGCTTTTGTCTACCCTCCTGTGGTGCTACTCAGTTGTTACCAGGGCTGATCTTCATCGTCTACTTGACTACATTTAGAATCACTTAGGAGACATACCTCTGGGCCTGTCTGTGAGGGTGTACCAGTTCACTGAGAACGGAAGACCTACCCTTGGTGGTTTGAATGAGAAATGTCTCTCATAGGAACACGTGACTGAACACTTGGTTGTTAGGTTCATTTTGAGGGGAGACAGCGCAGGGAGGAGAGTTGGGACTCCGATAAAAAGGAAATCGGGTTTATTTCAGACATGACGGCTGGCCTGCCTGTGTTGGGATCAGGATGACCAGCCCTAGAATGTCCCCAGAATGGCAGTTTTATCCCCAGGCACACAAGGAAGTGAGTTTATAAAGAGTTGGGGGCAAAGAGACGGGCAATTAGGGCGAAGGTAGATCTGTGGCTGGTATCAGTAGAAGCATCTCTGAGGCTTGTGGCTGGTATCTTGAGATAAACTGAGGCTTGTGGACCTGAGTGCAGGAACTTTCTTGGAACTTCTACTTCAGTCGGCTTCCTGGAAAATCCTCGACTTAGGTGGGCTTAGGCTTACATTGGTATATAGGCTGAGTTGGTGGTGCTGTTTGGGAGGTCATGAAACCTTTAGGAGATGTGGCCTTGCTGGAGGAAGCAGGTCACTGGGGGTGGGCTCTAAGAGTCCATATCCTCGGGGGGCTGAAGAGATGGCCTGGCAGTTAAGAGCACCGACTGCTCTTGCAGAGGACCCGGGTTCGATCCCCAGCACCCACATGGCGGCTGAGACCCATCTTCGACTCCAGTTCCAGAGGAATCCTATGCCCTCTTCTGACCTCCATGGCATTGCACGACACAGGTGCACCAACCTACATGCAGACAGTACATTCATACACATAAAAAAATAAATAAAATTTTAAAAAATTTAAAAAAGAGTCCATAGCCTCACCCACTTGCAGACTGCTGCTCTGTCCCAGGTTTGCAGTCAATCTCCCAGCTTCCTACTCCTGGCATCATACCTTCTCCAACATGATGGCCTGTATCTTTGAATTATGAACCAGAATAAACCCTTGCTTCCTCAAATAGCTTCTGTAGGGAATTTTGTCACCATCTAAGTTAATAATATAGACACCCAGATTCAACGGTAGAAAATGCATGACCCCTCTGCAGGTTCCATGTGAACAGGAGAGTTCAATGGCTGCACCCTTCTACCCAGTAAAACTTACTTTTAATAGTTCCTAAAAGGTTGGTCATGGTGGCAGAACTCAACCCCCATTCATGCCCACCTTTATAATTCTTAAGAGACAGAAGAAATCTATTAAGAAGCTCGATGCCAGGGCTGGAGAGATGGCTCATCGGTTAAGAGCACCAAGTGCTCTTGCAAAGGACCGGGGTTCAATTCCCAGCACCCACATGGTGGCTAAGAACCATCTTTGACTCCAGTTCCAGAGGAATCTGATGCCCTCTTCTGACCTCCTCGGCATTGCACAACACAGGTGCACCAACCTACATGCAGACAGTACACTCATACACATAAAAAATAATAAATTAAAAAAATTTAAAGAAGCACAATGCCACCAAATTATTTAACTTGTCTTCTGCAAATTTTTATTTACTTTTCCTTTGCCTAACATTTTAAATTCTATGAAAAAGAGAAAAGTCTGTACCTAAATGACTAAAATTATAACTGCTAGAATCAGACATTCCATAGAAAAGGAAGAAGAGAGTCAAGATCTCTAATCAGCATCTTTAGATGTGCCGACCCAGAACATCTGATGACATAACATCAAAATGGGTCTCAAGGAAATTCCTCACTACAGGAGGAAAGAAACTCTTTGCACACCTGCATGAAGCTAAAATATACTCCCTAAGTCTCTGTATAAGGTTTTACAAAAAAGTTTTATTTTTATTTTATGTGTATGAATTTATTGCCTGCATTTATGTAAGTGCACCTGTGCCATGCAGTGCCTGAATCAGAAGAGGGTGTCAGATGCCCTAGAACTGGAGTTACAGATGGTTGTTATCTGCCATGTGGGTGCTGGGATTCAAACCTGGGTCCTCTGGGAGAGCAACCAGAGCTCTTAACCGCTGAGCCCTCTCTCGAGGCCTTCCCATTACAGGTGTTAGCCAAGATGCCCCTTTAGCATGATCCTGAGGATCAGAACCTTATCATCAGCCAGTTGGCCCCTTTCTCTTTCTATATTTATTTACTTATCTATATTGGGAGCATGTGTGTCACAGCATATCTGTGGAGGTCAGAGGACAGCTTTCCCTCCACTTTGCAGATCCTGGGGATGGAACTCTGGTCTTCAGGCTTAGCAGCAAGTGCTTTTAGATACTGAGCTCTCTCCAACCCTCTTTTCTTTCTTTCTTTCTCTTTCTTTCTTTTTTCTTTCTTATTTATTGACTCATTCATTCCTTTCTTCTTTTGAGGCACAGTCTTGCTACACAGCTGGAGATGGCTTCAAAATCACAGTCCTTGTACTTCACTCTCAGTGCTAGGATTACAGGTATCGGCGCACCAACTTTTAATAAAGCTCATCACACTGCTTTATTTTTAGGCTAACTAGCTTCCCTTGTGTGGTGAACAGACAAAGCCTTTGCATACTAGGACCAAAACACATAATTCACAAAAAAGGAAGCCCAGACTGTCAATGACAGGGTTTTAAACTTCATCCAGGATCTCCTACAGACCCAGTCACTCAAGAGGCTGGAGGAAAACAGACTCGGCAACAACAGGAAGACTTTGCCTCAAAAAGGAAGGGAAGGAAGGAAGGAAGGAGGGAGGGAGGGAGGGAGGGAGGGAAGGGAGGGAGAGAAAGGTACTAGGCCTTATTGGTTATCACAGAAATGCAAATTACAGAGGAAATAAAGAGGAAAAAAGGAAAAGCCAAGAGTTGGTGATGATTCTCAGCAACTGGAAGTCTTCATTGCTGCTAAAGCAGTGGATTGGAGATCTCTTTGAGGCTGGGTGTGCTGGCACACTCTTTAATCCTAGCACTTGGGAGGCAGAGGCTGGTGGATCTCTGTGAGATTGAGGCCAGCTTGTTCTCCATATCAGGTTCCAGACCAACTGTGGCTACAGGGAGACCCTATCTCAAAAAGACCCCAAACGAACAAAACAAAACAGAACTCTTTGGACAACCCTTGATAGTGTCTGAGTAAAGATAGAGACCTACACACCAGGTTCCCACCATTGCAATCCTGACATACACCCTGGGATATACATGTGTGGGCTAGAGACTGGCCCAGTTGTTGGGAGCATTCCCTGCTCTTCTAGGGAACCCAGATTTCCCAGCACAAATGTCAGGTGGCTCATGACTACCTGTTACTCCAGCTCCAAGGGATCCATTCCCGCTCTGGCCTCTGTGGGCACTATACTCACATGCACACACATCTCTACTACCACCACACACAATTAAAAATCAAACCTTGGGCTGGGTGTGGTGGCTCATGCCTTTAATCCCAGCACTTTGGAAGGCAAAGGCAAGCAGATATGAATGAGTTTGAGGCCAGTCCTGGTCTTATCATCAGCCAGTCCCCCACCTTTCTTGTTCTATTATATTTATTTACTTATATATATTGGGCTATACAGTGAGACCATCTCATATATTGGGCTATACAGTGAGACCATCTCAAAAAAAAAGTTTTAAAAAGTACAGATGTGGGGGTGGAGAGATGGCTGGGCAGTTAAGAGTGCCAACTGCTCTTGCAGAGGACCTAGGTTCGATTCCCAGCCACCCACATGGCAGCTAAGAACTATCTTTAAGCCAGGTGTGGTGGCGAACACCTTTAATCCTAGCACTCAGGAGGCAGAGGCAGGTGGATCTTTGTGAGTTCAAGGCCAGCCTGATCTACAGAGTGAGTTCCAGGCCATCTGGGGCTACAAAGAGACCCTGTCTCAAAAAAAAATAAAAATGAAAATAAAAAAATTAAAAGTACAAATGTGTATGTGTACACGCCCAGCTAAGGCTTAATTTAAAAAAAAATTAATTCCCTTATAATTTTAGCTAACTTGAACCCTCATAAAATTTGTTTTTCAAGATTCATCCTACAGTGGTTAACTCACAACTGACTGAAGTACAGAGAACAAACACCTGTCCTCAGCCACAAATGGACTTTGCACCTCCTCTTCGCAAGGTTCAGGGAACGTAAGAGAAGGGAGTGGAAAGATTGTAAGAGCAGAGGTCATGGAGAAATAGAGCAAAACAATATCTTCTGGACGTGACTGGACCACTGCACTCAGGAATTCACAGCAGCTGTGGTTGCGGCATAAGATCACATTGCATGCTCTGAGAGGAGTAGGACCCCGTCCCAGCTGATACGGGCGGCTGCTGGAGTCTCGGTGGTCACTGGGGGCTCAGCCATGCTTCAGTGGATCGCCCCACCCCATGCATACAAGGGCAGCACGAGTTGGACTCAGTGCATTATTAAAAACAAAAAAAGGTCATGAAGGAAGTTGGGAAGGTGTGGAGGGTGGATCTGGGAAGAGATGGGGGAGGAGTGGGGAATAAATATAATCAAAATACATGTATGAAATTGTCAAAGAATTAATAAGAATATTAGGTTAATTCATTCTACACAGAACCCCCCCTTACCTTTAACCATTTCTTATTTACATTTTTTTTTCTTTTACACTAGAAAAACCAGGTGGTCCACTTACAGGACAGAGCATTTTTGGGGGGGTGCTGTTATATTTGTGACTGACTTTACATAGAGAAAGGCAGATGAGTGGAGAAAGACGGGGAGACAGACTGAAAAATGTTTCTGTTTCACAGCCTCAGTAGCTCCGCTGTGGACCTACCTGAATTCCGGAAGTTGGTTTGGGGAGGTGCGGTGGAGCACACCAGTGAATTCCGGTATTTGGTTTAGGGAGGTGCGGTGGAGCACACCAGTGATAGCAGCATTGCTGGAGGATAAGGAGTTTGAGCAACACAGCGAGTGCAAGGCCAGCCTGGGCTACAGCGAGACTGCCAAAAAATCAAAACAAGAAGTTGGGCAGAGCACGGTGGTACATGCCTGGAATCCCAGTATGTAGGAGGCAGAGGCAGGAGGATCATCAATTCAAGGCCAGTCTTCAGCACATGGCGAGTTCAAGGTTACCCTGGCTATATGAGACTGTGTTTGGAAAAAAAGAAAGATTGAATTTTCCAGCTATTTGCATATTGTGAATCTGCCAGCGTGTTGACTCTTGAGAACAATCACCATGGCAACCAGGTGCTCAGAACATCACATTGTGATGTCGGGCCTGTCCTTGGTAAACTGCTGTTTTGAATGTGAAATGTCTTTCCCAGGCTCATACGTTTGAACACTGGTCACCAGTCCTGTTTGGGAAGGTTGAGGAACATTTAGGTGGTGAAAGTGAAACCTTACAGAGGAAGTGGGTGCCTGGGAGTTTATACCCCACTCCACTTCCTGCTCATTCTCCTGAGTGCAGATGGGATTGTGACCAGCCAGCCTTCTGCCCCTGTCACCATGCCTTCCCCACCACGATGGACTGCATTGCTCCAGAACTGTGAGCCAAAATAAACCCTTTTTCCTTCAGTTCCTTTGTCGGTGCTGTTTACCACAGCAACAAGAACAGTAAGACAGTGAGGGTTTGGTACGGTTTGTGTCCAACTTGCACTCTCCCCTCCAGGACCAATCCAGTACTGACCTTAGACTCAGGGCATCACTCTACAAGGACCCCCCCACCCCCCCGGCCTCAGGCTCCAGCATGCTCAGGGCTATCTCAGGCTCGTATCTGTAATCTTGACTGGGGGTGAAACAATAAGGGTCATGAATTTAAGGCCGGCCGGGGCTATATGAGACATCACCCCCAAATCAAAAAATAACAAAAGGTATCCCGACGTGGAGCACAAGGGCAGGATTGGTGGTTGTTTGGGCTTGCCAAGGAGGAACCTTCGAGCACTTCATTAAGGAAAACAGGACATCTTTTAGAAAAAAAAAAAAAATCCTCCAATTCAGGTGATATGTGTATGTATGTAAATATTTATGTATATATATATATATCTATGTATATATATTGAAGCAATACAAGTTAGAACAACAAAAACAAAAGAACTGGAAAAAAGACTCTGGAAAGACTCAGAAAAAGATGCAAGAAATGTATGGTACAGGAACTCATGCAGGGACTCAGGTGGGGTGGGGGGCATGGAAAGGTAAGTGACTCTAAATTCGATTGAGAAATTATGATTTATGGAAAAAGTTTAATAACAAAAATAAATTAATAAAAAGAAATATTAAGAAGCACTCCCCCCAAAAAAGAAGCACTCCCATAAAATAATGTGATTAGACAAAAAAGGTTATCATCAATGTTTTTTTAAATGTCTTTTAATCTATTTAGAAATCATCCAGATAAATAGTGAATATCTATTACTTGATTTATTATGACTTTCTGATTTCAAGTTACTAAAAAGAGATGTTTGAAGCTGTGAAGAATTCTTTTATAAATGTTTGTTCACTGGGTGTGGTGCCACATGCCTTTGATCTTATGGAAGCAAAGACCAGCCTGGTCTATATAGAGGATGAGTTCTGGGCCAGCTAGGGCTACACAGTGAGACCTGTTTCAAAATGGGAGAAGGGAGATGGCTCAGCAGTTAAAACCATTTACTATGAAAACCCAGGTTTGGTTCCCAGCACCTAGAAGGCAGCTAACATCCATCTTTGGCTTCAGTTCCAGGGGATCCAATGCCCTCTTCTGACTTCTGTGGATACCAGGCACACACACACACACACACACACACACACACACACACACAAGGAACTTACATACTTGCAGGCAAAACACTCATAAACCCAAAGTAAAAATAAATATAACCTTGAATAAATAAATAAAAATGGGTGATTACATGTCTCAACAAGTAAAGGCACCACAAGCCTGGCAATGGATTTGGATCCTTGGATTCATAGGTGGAAGGGGAAAACCAACTGCAGAAAGGTGTCCTCTGATCTCTACATGTGCTGTGTGTGCTGTGTGTGTGTGTGTGTGTGCGTGTGTGTGTGAGAGAGAGAGAGAGAGAGAGAGAGAGAGAGAGAGAGAGAGAGAGTTTGGGCACATCATGCCTTGGTGTGCCCCTGGACGTCAGCTCACAACTCCTCTGGGTCTCTCCACTGCTATGGGACCTAGGGACGGGACTCCACTCATCACGTATGCACAGCAAGCACTTTTGCCTGCTGAGCCATCTGGCCAGCCCTATTTTTCCTTCTGACAAAGTAAAACCAAGCTGGAACTCCCTCAGCCAGCCTAGTTCACACACATGAGATCTCTTAAACAGAGTCACTGGTCTCATGAATACTTGTCAAATTGTGCAAGTAAACTGGTGTACATTTTAAACAAATGTGTGATGTTTTAAACAAAAGTATTTTAAGAGACAGGGCGAGGGAGCCTGACCAGCACCTCGAGGACCTTCCGAGCCTCACCTCCATAGCAATCATTTTTAAGTTTTTTTATTTGAATATCACGGGCCTGGGGAGATAGCCTAGTGGTTAAGAGCACTGACTGCTCTTGCAGAGGACCCGGGTTCAATCCCTAGCACCCACATGGCAGCTAAGAACCGTCTGTAACTCCAATTCCAGGAGAACTCCAGTTCCAGGGGAATCCAAGACCCTCTTCTGACCTCCGCGGCATTGCATGACACGGGTGTACAGACCTACATGCAGACAGTACATTCATAAATAAAATTTAAAAATTTTGAATATCACTTATTTTTAAGTTCTTTTAATTATATTTATTAGTGCATGTGTGTGTGTAAATATATATGTATGCACATGAGTGTGTGACATGTATGTGCCTGAGGAGAGGTCGTTGCTGGCGGCCGTCTTCAGGAGCCGTCCACCTCCTGTTTTGAAACAGTGTCTCTTATTGGCCTGAAACTCACCAAGTAGGTTGGGCTGGCTGACCACCAAGCCCTGGGACGCGCCTGTCTCCACCTCCCCAGTCCTGGGATTACAAGCATGCAACACTATGCCCATTTTGTGTGTGTGGGGGGGGCTGCTGGAGGTCAAACTCCATTCCCCATATTGTGTAGCAAGCACTTTACTGGCTGAGCCATTTCCACAGGCCTGTTTTTTACTTCTTGGAGCAGGATCTTATGTAATCCAGGGTGGCTGGAACTCACTGTGTAGCTAAGGAGAGCCTTGAACTGCTCTGCCACCAGCTCCTGAGAGATAGATTACAGACACGTGTTGCCGTCCCCAGCCAGGTCTCAGTATGTAACCTTGACTAGTCGAGAACTCACAGAAATCTTCCTGCCTCAGCCTCTGGCAGTACACATATGAACTACTATGTATGACTTGAATATAATTTCTTTCTGTTTATTTACCTTTTTTTTTTTTTGGTCTTTTTTGAGACAGGGTCTTGCTGCAGCCCCAGCTGTCCTAGAACTCTCTATGTAGACCAGGCTGGCCTTGAACTCATAGAGATCTGCCTGCCTCTGCCTCCCTAGGGCTGGGATTAAAGGCATGCACCATCATGCCCAGCTTATTTATTTTTATTTTATTTATTTTATTTATTTTGTATTTACTTATTTTAAAAAATTTAAAACTTCATTTATTTTTATTTTATGTGTGTGAGTGTAATGCCTGTATGTATGTAAGGGCACCTATGTCCTGCAATGCCTGTGGAAGCCAGAGGAAGATGTTGTGTCCCCTGGAACTAGAGTTATAAACAGTCGTTAGCTGCCATGTGGTTGCTGGGAATCACAGACCTGTCCTCTTCAAGAGCAGCCAGTGTTCTTAACTGTTGAGCCATCTCTCTAGCTACATAATGAGTTGGAGGCCAGCCTGGGCTATATGAGACTGTCAAAAAACAGAGTAGAAAGAAGGAGAGGTGAGACTCAGATTATGTTCGCGTCCCAGCTTTTGTTTTGTTGCTTTGTTTTGGGGTGTCAGGGATTGACCCTGAGCTAGAAGCCAGCCCTGAGTCCCCCCTCTTCCACACACCTGTAGCAGGTGACATTGCTCCTGTGTGTGACTTGTCCCTCAGCCCCTAAGCACCTGACCATCTCCAGCTCCAGCGTCCCTTTTGCTCTTGGTGACTCCCCCCCTGGGGACCAGGTCATGGAAATTCACCAGATGAGATAGCCAAGTTTAGCATGGAGGTTCCAGCACAAAGGAAAGGCCTGTCCCTGGGGACATACTGTCTCTGTTTGGAAGCAGGAGACTAATTACAAGGAAACATCTCACCAGACCTAGTGGAGACAGAACATACTGAGTAATTAGCATTTCCACCCTTGAGAAATGCAAGGAAGTCTTAGCTGACCTTTATGAACTAAGTTACCCAAATCCTACACAAACCTTAATCTTAAAGAGATGATTTAAAGGCTCTGTAGAACACAGGAGAGACTAAATGGGGGTCTTCCTGCCTTGCCTGTCAGAACTGTGTTGTAGATCTTTTTCTGTTCTCTCTTCTCTCTTTCTTTCTCTCTTGCTTGCTTGCTTTTTTTTGTTGGTCTTTTTGAAACAAGGTCACCCTGCAACTCCAGGCTGGCCTGGAACTCATAGAGATCCACCTGCCTCTGTCTCCCGAGTGCTGGGATTAAAGGCATATGCCACCATGCCCAGCCTTTTTTTCTCTCTTCATTTCAGGAGCTTGTTATGTGTCTCTGGCTGGCCTGGACCTCACTATCTACACCACGCTAATCTTGAACTTGCAAAGGTCTTTCTGCAATGTACATATAAAACAAAAATAATAAATAAAACTATTAAAAAGAATTGCAAAAATTAAACATGTACAAACCAAATCATTCAATTCATAAATGTGCCAATGAACTGAATAGACAGTTTTCAAAACAGGAAACACAAGTGGACAAGAAATACTTGAACAAGTGATCAGCCTTCATAGCCATCAGGGAAACACAAAAGGTTTTGTTGGTTTGTTTGATTTTTTGCAGTCCCAGAATCAAACCTATGACTCCCCTTAGTAGGTCTTACTAGACCACTGTCCTACATGCCCAGGCTCGTAGTTTTCTATGTTTAAAAATATTTGAGCCGGGCGTGGTGGCGTATGCCTTTAATCCTAGCACTTGGGAGGCAGAGGCAGGCGGATCTTTGTGAGTTCAAGGCCAGCCTGGTCTGCAGAGTGAGTTCCAGGACAGCTGAGGCTACAGGGAGACCCTGTCTCAAAAGACCAAAAACAAAATATTTTGAAAATTTGTATGTATATGAGTGTTTTGCCTGCATGTATGTAAGTGTACCATGTGTGTCCAAAGCCATAGAGGCCAGAAGAGGGCATCAGATCCCCTGGAACTGGACTTACAGACAGGTGTTAGCTACCATGTGGGTGCTGGGAACCAAACCTGGGTCCTCTGCAAAAGTAGCCACTGCTCTTAACCACTGGCTGGATAGCTTTAGTGTCAACTTGACACACCTGGTTGAGGGAGCCTCAATTGGGGAATTGCCTCCATTGGACTGGCCATGGGGTATTTTCTTGATTTTTGGGTGATGAGGGTGGTACCACCCCTAGGCAGGTTATTGTGTATTGTATAAGAAAGCAGGGTAGGGGAGCAAGCCAGTAAGCCTTCCTCTGTACCCTGTGCTTTGTTTAGCTCCTGCCTCTCTGGGTTCCTGCCCTGAGTTCTTAACTCCCTCAGAGATAGACTGTGACCTGGGAGATGTAAACCAAATAAACCCTTTCCTCCCTAAGTTGGTATTGGTCAGAGTGTTTTATCACAGCAATTGAAGGCAAACTAGAACAGAAATTAGAACAAACTAGAACTGAGAATGATTTATTGCTGTGACAAACCTGACTTGGTGTTTTGGGGAGGATTGTGGAAGTGTTCGAACAAGAAAAGTCATTGAGCTCTTAGAGTTTGTTGCTATGGAGCTTGGAACAGTTATGCTAAAGGAGTTGTAGACAATGGAAGCTTCAAAGGGAAGAGGAGACTATCAGGGCTGTTTGTGTGATGCTTTGAATAGAGAATCTGTAGGTTCTGGTTGGCTGGGGCTGAAGAATCAGCTGTGATTAAGAAAGGGCTGGAGCCGGGCATGGTGGTGCATGCCTTTAATCCTAGCACTTGGGAGGCAGAGGCAGGCGGATCTTTGTGAGTTCAAGGCCAGCCTGGTCTACTGAGCGAATTCCAGGACAGCTGGGGCTACAGGCAGACCCTGTCTCAAAAAGACCAAAAAATAAATAAATAAAAATAAAAAACTTTTCAGGGCTGGAGAGATGGCCTAGCAGTTAAGAGCACCGACTGCTCTTGCAGAGGACCCGGGTTCGATTCCCAGCACCCACATGGCGGCTGAGAACCATCTTTATCTCCAGTTCCAGAGGAATCCAACACCCTCTTCTGACCTCCGTGGCATTGCATGACACGGGTGCACAAACCTGCATGCAGACAGTACATTCATACACATAAAAAGTATATAAAATTTAAAAAACATTTTTTTAAAACAAAGAAGGGGTTGGACAGATGGCTCAGCAGTTAGGAGCACTGACTGCTCTTGCAGAGGACCTAGGTTCGATTCCCAGCACCCACATGGCAGCTAAGAACCATCTTTGACTCCAGTTTCAGGGGAATCTGGCCCCTGCCTTCTGACCTTCACGGCATTGCACGACACAGGTGCACCAACATACATGCAGACAGTACACTCATACACATAAAAAAATTAATTAAAAAATGCCGCAGACCGACCCAGCCAGGGGTTCCCTCTGATTGCAGGAATCGGGGTCTTGGAAAGGAGGGCACAGGTTCGGTGATATGACAGACAGAAATGACACCAGAATTGGTTTTGAATCTGCTGCGTTTTACTAAGAGCAAGCAACTGATTATGTAGTACATGTCAGGAAAAACAAATCAAGATTAGCACATCCCCAGGAACAATAAGCCCTTTACCAAAGAGTTTAAGTTTTACACATTAACCAGAAGTACTTTACACATGGTACTTTGCTCAAGATTAGCACATCTTCAGGAACAAACAGCGGTCGTAAAACCACAGACCATGGATAGTTTGTTTGTGAGATGTGAGACCTTGTTTCCCTTTGAAGTTTCAATTTGGTTTCTTCCCATCCTTCCTGGTGCCTGATCTATCCGTCCTCCCAAGGCCGCTTGTTATCTTTAGGCTGTAATTCAAGCCATGGCCTGGGAGAGCCTCTTAATTAGTTCTGTTTTTCTTAAAGGAGAAGACGTGCCTCTGACCAAGTATTGTATTTTATCATGCATAATTGTAACTAAGATTTCTATTTTACTAATTCTATCAGGTGTAGTTCTTTGCTTAAGGGACTGAGCTTTTATTTTTATTAAGTCTGGAAAAACACTTTTGTTATTTGTAACTGACCTATGATATCACTCGGTGTAATGTTTTTCATTCATAGTATCTTTGTAGGGACTTCTAGGACAAAAGGGCCTTTAGATAATGTTTCTCTGTATGATTTTGCTTAGGTTCACAGATATCCATGCATGTTGTGTAAGTCAGATGTTAGTGGGTGGAAGCTTCTGTTCACCTGATTTATTTCCAGACACATTTAACTGTCCCTTGTTCTAGAACTGAGGTCGTGCTGTACTCAGGAAAAGAATCAAAAGACAATATGCAAAGCCCAATATCCAGGAAGCGTAACATCTTTATAGCGCATTGTGATTTTGGAAGCTAAAGCCGAGCCTCTGCCAGGGACCTCCAGGGAGCTTAGCCTCGGAGGGCACGTATCTCCCGTCTGCTATTATGACTTTCGTCATTGCTCACACAGACGACACTGGAGTTGGTGTGACAAAAAAAATATTAAAAAAAAAAAAGAAGAGTCATTGTGGCTGCACACCTTTAATCCCAGCACTCGAGAGGCAGAGGCAGGTGGATCTCTGTGAGTTCAAAGCCAGCCTGGTCTACAGAGTGAGTTCCAGGCCAGCTGGGGCTACAGGGAGACCCTGTCTCAAAAAAAAAGACAAAAAATTTTTTTTTAAAAAGAAGAGACCACGGGCTGGAGAGATAGCCTAGCAGTTAAGAGCACCGACGCTCTTGCAGAGGACCCGGGTTCGATCCCCAGCACCCACATGGCGGCCGAGAACCGTCTTTAACTCCAATTCCAGGAGAACTCCAGTTCCAGGGGAATCCGAGACCCTCTTCTGACCTCCGCGGCATTGCACTACACGGGTGCACAGACCTGCATGCAGACAATACATTCATACACATACAAAAATAAATAATAAAAAAAAAAAAAAAAGAAGAGACCAGAACCTGAAGTGAAATCTTTGTTTCACTGGGGCAATTGATGCTGGTTAGCTAGGACTGAAATATTAGCTGTAAGTAACAGAGACCAGTATTGCTATGGTGAAATCTTCTGGGAAGTATATATCCTCAGGGTCAGCACACAGAAGCTGTGGTCCAGAGGGGCCAGAGCCTCCACCTCAAGCTAGAAGCAGGACTTGATAATGTGTAAGAGTCTCCTGCATGGTTCTGGCATTGCAAGTGTGAAGGGGCACAGAGAGCAGCTGAGGCTTGACACATGAGAGGCCAGGAAAGGCCACTGGTGAAAGTGCAGCCTCCAGTGTAGTGAAGACCCCAGGATTTCAGGGGTCATGAAGAGAATCCGAGGCTTTGCACCAGGAGAGGCCAGAAGAGCCCATTGGTGAAGGTACAGCCTCTGTTTCAGTGGAGACCCCAGGTTTTGGGAGATTCCAGTACCATGGGACAACCACCAAGAAGATCAGCAGGTGTGGAGTGGAGCCAGCCTGGGCCTGCGAGGCAAGCTGTGTGTGCTGTGGGTGGCAGAGTCAGAGAAGTGCAGCTGCTGAAACACTTTGGAATCCAGAGGAGTATGAGTGAATCCTAGATGTCCAGCCTTGAGCTACTTTGCTGGACTTAGGTTTTGCTTGGGTGTGCCTGATTCTTCCCTTTGAAATAAGATAGTTCTCATTTTGGATTTTACAGGAAACCATGGTTAAAAGTTCTTAAGTTTTTTTTTTTAAGGACCATGGGGCTTTTAAGGTTGTACTGTCTTATGTTGTGATACTAATGTTAACATCATATCTTGGGGACAAGAAATAGAAAGATTTTGGTTTAATAGTGGTTCATTTGTGCTGGATAGCTTTAGTGACAACTTAATACACCTGGGTTGAGAGAGCCTCAGTTGGGGAATTCCCTCCATTGGATTGGCCTGTGGCTATGTCTGGGAGGTGTTTTCTTGATTGCTGGGTGATGTGGGAGGGCCCAGGCCACTGTGGGTACTGCCACCTCTGTGCAGGTTGTTCTGTATTGTATAAGAAAGCAGGCTGAGCATGGGCCAGGGGAGCTAGCCAGTAAGCAGGACTCTTCCATGGTCTATGCTTCAGCTCCCACCTCTAGGTTCCTACCCTGAATTCCTACCATGGGCTCCTTCAGTGATGAACTGTGACCTGGGAGATGTAAACCAAATAAACCCTTTCCTCCCCAAGTTGGTATTGGTCAGAGTGTTTTGTCAAAACTAGAACAACCACTGAGTCATTTCTCCAGTCCCTAGGTTGGTTTTTGTTATTGTTGTTGTTGTTGTTGTTGTTGTTGTTTTGGTCTTTTTGAGACAGGGTCTCCCTTTAGTCTCATCTGGCTTGGAGCTTGCTATGTAGACCAGGCTGGCCTTGGACTCACAGAGATCAAGCCACCTGCCTCTGCATCCCGAGTGCTAGGATTAAAGACATGCACCACTACCCCTGGCTAGGCCCTCGTTTTATATGCTGACTTGGTTACAAGTTTCTGTATGTGCTAAAATTGTACAGAACTACACATGACACATGAGTGAGTGCATGCCAAGCCACTGAGTCCTGAATAAAGGCTATGGGTTGTATCAGTGTCATTTCTAAGATTTTTATACTGTACTAAGATGCTATATACTTGTCTAAGATGTTACTATTGGGGAAACTGGGGGAAAGGCACACAGGACTGTTCTGTGCTATTTTCTCATTATCCTATGGCAAGGGACCCTGCTGGTGTCACAACATGATGGAGAAAGGACAAAGAAACCAGCTGAAGGGAGAAAGGGCCAAGTGTGTGTGAGTGATGCTTCCTTGACAAGCATCCCAGTCCTGAGGAGGGAAGCCCCAGTCTGGGAAGGTAGAGTGTTCAGCACCTAATCATTTTCCACTAGGCCTTGCCTCTTTTTTTTTTTTTTTTCAAGATTTATTTTTTTTTAATTTTTTTTTTAATTTTTTTTTATTATTTATTTTTGTATGTGTATGAATGTATTGTCTGCATGCAGGTCTGTGCACCCGTGTCGTGCAATGCCGCGGAGGTCAGAAGAGGGTCTCAGATTCCCCTGGAACTGGAGTTCTCCTGGAATTGGAGTTACAGACGGTTCTTAGGCGCCATGTGGGTGCTGGGGATCGAACCCGGGTCCTCTGCAAGAGCGTCGGTGCTCTTAACCGCTAGGCTATCTCTCCAGCCCCTAGGCCTCTTAAAGACCCCACCCCCTCCACCACCAGCACATCAAGGAGTGAATCCGAGGCAGGATGGCGCGTGGGCCATCCCCGGTCATGTACAGCCTTCCCAGTGCCTCCACACGAAGTAAGACCTGTGTCCATTGTCTACTTTTCTTTCTTAGTTATTATGATTTTAATAACAATGTTCTACTTTTATTAAAGTAATAAATATACATTTAAAGTCAGATGTTTTCATAAGGTGTGGTAATTACTTTTAGGCGGTAAGCTAGAATTGCAATTTTTAAAATTTTATTTATTTTTGTATGTGTATGAATGTACTGTCTGCATGTAGGTCTGTGCACCCGTGTCGTGCAATGCTGCAGAGGTCAGAAGACGATCTGGGATTCCCCTGGAACTGGAGTTCTTCTGGAATTGGAGTTACAGACAGTTCTTAGCTGCCATGTGGGTGCTGGGGATTGAACCCGGGTCCTCTGCAAGAGCAGTTGGTGCTCTTAACCACTAGGCTATCTCTCCAGCCCCGAATTGCAATTTTTTTAAAGTCAGGGTCTTCATGTAGCCCAGGTTGACTGTAGACTTATTATATAGCCAAGGATAACCTCCAACTTCTCATTCTCTTTCCTCTTTCTCCTGAATGCTGGGATTACAGGTGTGTGCCACCAGACCTAGTGCACGTGGGGCTGAATATCAAATCCATGGCTTTGTGCCTGCTGTATAAGCACACTATCAATTGACTGACTAGCATGCCCAGCCCCCAAAGCATTATGTCAACTGTCTCTGAGGGTATGTCCAGAGGAGATTAGCTTAGGTTGGGAAAAGCCACCCTCAGTGTGGGTGGCACCATACAATTGGCCAGAGACCCAGGAAAAACAGATCCAGGTGAACTTGCACATCCTTCTCTGTGTCTTCATCAGAAGTCTGTGTTTTATCCTCCATCACCCAGAACAATGCAACAGTGTATAACTCCCATCTCTAGGGAACAATCCTTATACCACACCATTGTTACTACAAATTACCATTGAGTGCTAGGCTGGATAGCTTTAGTGTCAACTTGATACGCCTGGGTTGAGGGAGCAACAATTGTAGGGATTTCCTTTGTTGGACTGGCCTGTGTCTATGTCTGTGGGGCATTTGCTTGATCATTGAGTGATGTGGGAGGGCCCAGCCAACTGTGGGCTGTGCCACCCTGGGCAAGTTATTATTCTGTATTGTATAAGAAAACAGACTGAGCATGAGCCAGGGGAGCAAGCCAGTAAGCAGCATTCCTCCATGGCCTGTGCTTCAGCTCCTACCTGCAGGTTCCGGCTGAGCTGAACTCGGGTTCCTACCTTGGGTTCCCTCAGTGATGAACTGTGACCTGGGATATGTAAGATGTATAAACCCTTTTCTCTCAAGTTGGTACTGGTCAGTGTTTTGTCACAGTGATTGAGAAGAAACTAGAACAAGTGAAAACCTGATAGTTTGCACTGGTCAATGACTTCCCACTGCCATGGGATTGTTGGAGACTGGGATGAATTAATTTAGAATAAAATGGAGCTCAGGAGTTCTGAAGCAGCTAGGGGTCTAGACAGGGGAGGGGCCACTGAAAACAGTGGATTCAACAAACCTGTCGATTGGAACAGCCAAATGAGACACAGCTCCAAGCCTTGAACACCCTTTTTGTTCTATGGGAAAATCATCCTGGACAGTCTTCATTGATTGTTGTCTGTCATCCTCTAGTTACTGCCTGCTTTACTCAGGACCTAAGTGTACCTGTGATTGTTACTTGTCCTACCTGCTTTAGCCAAGATTTATGTGTGCTTTCAATAGTTAACTGCCTTCCCTCAAAGTTGTTTACCTCCCAGAGTTTATCTATGAAGCCTTCTCCCCTATCCTCTCTGTTTGAGGACACCTGGTTAATTTCACTTTCCTTGGAATCCTGGTCCTTTCCTGTGCTGAGACCCCTGCTTTTCACCATATAAATTTGTAACAAAGGAAGAATACACAAGGTTTGCAAGACACAAGTCTCCCACAGGTGGGTGTGTAGGCGCTCTTTGTGCCACTCTTTCCTGTGGATCCCTGCGGAGTGAGGGGTGGGTCAGCGTTGGCGTTGGCCCCCTCATGGGAGATATCTAAGCTCCTTAGTTGTCATGGTCAGCTGTCATTGTCAACTTGCCATACAAGAATCACCTGCGAAGACTCTTGATGAGCTTGGCCTGTGTGCCTGTCTGTGGGGGCATTGCCTTGTGGTAATTGCTGTGGGAAGACCCAGCCCACTGTGGATGGCACCCTTCCCGGGTTTGGGCCATGGACTGGGTGGGGAAAGCTGCTTGAACAGTAAGCTTGCATGCATCCCTTTCTCTGCTCTTGTCTGGATGTCATGTGACCAGCTGTTTCAAGTTCCTCTCATCTTGACTTTCCCCCAACAATGCTTGTAACCTGGAAGAACTCACTATGTAGATCAGGCTAGCCTCCAACTCACAGATATTCACCTGCCTCAGCCTCCCCAGTGCTAGAATTAAAGGCGTATGCCAATATACCTAGCTTTGTAACTTGGAATTGTGAGCCAGAATCAACTCCTTCTCTCCTAAGCTGCTTTGTGTCAGGGTACTTAGCACAACAAATAGAAAAGATGCACCTTTTTGGCATTCCTCCTTGTCCCTTGCTAACTCCTATTAATCCTCTAAGAAACTCTCTCTATCCACAGTGCAGGAAATGTTCTGTTCTTATAGGGAGGGACTTTAGTCATCTCCAGTCACAAACATAGCATATAACATGTATTCTGCTAGTAATGTTCGGCCTCAGCCTCTGAGGAGCAGGTTTTACAGGCTTGTGTTGCCAGGCCTGCCTACTTGTGACATTGCCCAATGTTATTCCCGGCCAGCTGGCTGAGGGTCCCTGTGCCTACCTACACGTGTAGGCCAGGAGAAACACCCTCCAGTGCCAACCTTTGCCAGCTTTTGTTTTGACAGCACCGAGTGACAGACAGGAGCAGCAGCAGGCGGCGACCTCCTCGGAGCTCTCCAACAGGACTGCACTCTACAGGTGTTTCTGTTCTTTGCACGGGAGGCCACAGGGGCTCCTCAGTGAGGCGGACCCTCTACAGGGTTGCCCCAGCTCGCACGGCACTCGGCCCTGTCTCAGCACTCCAGCTCTCCTGGTGACCAGGACATGCAACCGATTTTCCCTGGTTCCTGAGACATTTTCTTTTTAAATAAAATATTTTTTATTGGTGTTTTGTGTGTTTCATACATCATTTCACAGTCCAATTTAGACACACTCCCAGTTTGTGCATTCTGCCAGACATATCTTGCATTTTTCCTCAGTCTTTTTAAAGTTTTTCTCTGCAGAGGTTTATTGTTTGGGCAGAAGTTAACTGTTTCAGTCAGTTCGTGGATCCAGTCTTTTTGTCATCGTTGTTCCCTCCCATTTGTATTGCTCCAAAGTATGCCTATATATATGTCACATGTATATATGAAAATTATGACCTTTGTAAATAAACTGTATGCTAACCCTATCCTCCTTCAGCCTCAGCCATCTGTCTTCCCTCTGCTACCAGTATCATCCTGGTCACTCTAGTTCTGGTCACTCTGTTCGGCTGTGGCTTTAGCCTGCTGTCTGCACTGTGGCACCTGCAGCTGCTCACTGCAGCTCTGCCATGCTGCTCTACTGCCCCCTCCCAGCTGCTTTCTACACATTGCTAATTCAGCCTTCACTCCTGAAAGTAGGTGAGGAGAGGCCGCTTAAGAAAAGCCTTTTATCTGGGGTTGGAGAGATGGTCTAGCTGTTAGCACCGACTGCTCTTGCAGAGGACCCGGGTTCGATCCCCAGCACCCACATGGCGGCCTAGAACCGTCTGAGACTCCAATTCCAGGAGAACTCCAGTTCCAGGGGAATCCGACGCCCTCTTCTGACCTCTGCAGCATTGCACGACACGGGTGCACAAGCCTACATGCAGACAATACATTCATAGACAATACATTCATACACATAAATAAAAAAAAATAAAATAAAAATAAATAAAAAGAAAAGCCTTTTATGGGGCATAAGTTTTCCATACCAGAAGAAAAGGCACAGGAGAATGTTTTCCAGTAGACTCACTGAGTGACATGTGTCCTGCCTCTGTAGCAACAGAAAGAGGTGCTTGGACCAACCACAACCCACTTCACATGCAAATACAGCTTTGGACCAGTCACAGTACACCTCACATACTGGTGGAGCTTTGCTTCAGGCCCTGCGCTCCCTCTGGGGGGTCATGGGGGGATGCTCCTCCTCCACCCAGGTGGAAATGTGGCAGGTAACCCAGTGTTCAGAGGCTCGTCATGGAAGATGTCTGGCACAAAATGTTTCTACAAACCCTGGTGAGGCTGTGCTCTCAGAGCCAGGGCAATCACTGGGGATTATCAGGTGCTTCAGGTAATTCTCTCAAGTTGCCTGAGGATTCCAGATGTCTGGCGCTGCCATCACAGTAGTCAGTCTGGCTATTTGACAGACAGTCCTCTTAAGGTAACCAAGGCTGCATCCAACAGCTGCAAATTAGAGAGAGTCAAATTGCTCACCCCCACCGTCTTTGCTTTCTGTAGTTGCTGTTATTTTGTTGGAGACAGATTCTCTTTCTCTAGCCTGGCTGGCTTAGAGCTTGCTATGTTCAAGGAGACTTCAAGCCTGCTGGATCCTCCTCCCCTACCTTCCATCTACCCATCTTGGCTTATTAACAGGAGAATAAGCATCCCATATATCCTTGTTTATGTACAGGAAATGGGAAGAGTACTTATAGTAGAATTTTAAAACACCATTAACATAAAATCAAAAGAATGAGAAAAAAACTAGTTCGTCATGACATTGTGTCTAACACTGACTGAAACAGTGAACTTCTGCCTGAAACAGTAAACTTCTGCATCAAAATTTTAAAAGAGACTGAGAAAAATATGAAAAACATGTTTGTCAGTATGCATGAGCTCTGGTGGGGTGGGGGGGCAAAGCAGGGGGAATGGGTCTGGATTTGATTGGGAAATGTAAAAATGCACAAAGCTTCAATAAAAAATTGGCTTTGAAAAAAATAAAACACCATTAACATCAATGGTGATTCTAATAGATTTTTAAAAATTATGTTCAGAACATGACCTAGAAGTAAAAGAAATAAAAATAAAAAATTATGTGTATGAGTGTTATGCCTACATGTGTGTAAGTGCACAGAAGAGGGTGTTGGATCCCCTGGAACCGGAGTACAGATGGTTGTTAGTCACCATGTGGGTGCTGGGATTTGAACCTGGGTCTTCTGCAAAAACAGCCTGTGTCTGTTGAGCCATTGCTCTAGCCCTTACACATTTCTTTTTTTTTTTAAATATTTTTTATTTATTTACTTATTTATGTGTATGAATGTACTGTCTGCATGTAGGTCTGTGCACCCGTGTCGTGCAATGCCACGGAGGTCAGAAGAGGGCGTCGGATTCCCCTGGAACTGGAGTTCTCCAGGAGTTGGAGTCACAGATGGTTCTCAGCCGCCATGTGGGTGCTGGGGATCGAACCAGGGTCCTCTGTAAGAGCAGCGGTGCTCTTAACCGCTAGGCCATCTCTCCAGCCCCTACAATGTAGCCCAGGCTGGTCTTGATCTTACAGAGATCCACCTGCCTCTGCCTCTTGAGTACTGGTATTAAAGGCATGCACCATCACACCAGGCTGATTAAGTTTTATTTTCTGTGTATGAGTGTTTTCCCTGTGTTCCAGTTTGCCTTCAGTTGCTGCAACCAAGCACCCTGACCAAAACCAACTTGGGGAGGAAAGAGTTTATTTGGCTTACATCTAGGTTCATCACTGAGGGAGCCCAACATAGGAACTCAGGGCAGGAACCTGGAGTCAGAAGCTGGAGCACAGGCCGTGGAAGAACACTGATTACTGGCTTGCTCTCCCACCCCTTGATCAACCTGCTTTCTTATTTAGTACAGAACCACCTACCTAGGGGCCGTACCAGATCACTCAACATGGCCACAGGCCAGTCCAATGGAGCCAATTCCCCAATTGAGGCTCCCTCAGTTAGTGTGTCAAGGTAACACTAAAGCTATGCAGCACAGCCTGTAATGCATGTAAGTGCACCCATGTTGTACAGTGCCCATGGAGGCAAGAAGAGATCAGATCCCCTGAAACTGGTTGTTAGCCACCACGTGGGTGCTCAGAACTAAGCCCCAGATATCTGCAAGAACAGCCAGTGCTCTTGACTGCTGAGCTGTGACTCTAGCTCCCTAATAATCTATTTTAAGAAAAATATTGGGGCTGGAGCAGATGGGTCAGTGGTTAAGAGTTCTGGTTGCTCTTGTAGAGGACCCAAGTCTTAGTTCCCAGCACCCATGTGGCAGCTAGTAACCCACCTGTAACTCCAGTTCTAGGGGATCTGATGCCCTCTTCTGGCCTCTGCGGGCACTACCTACACTTGGTATACTTACATGCAGGGAAAACACTCATCAAATAAAGCAAATATATATATATATATATATATATATATATGGTTA
>VZQC01001522.1:629569-785494 GCA_009823505.1 Rhizomys pruinosus | reverse complement strand
TTTTTTTTTTTTTTTTTTTGAGACAAGGTCTCCCTATAGCTCCAGCTGTCCTGGAACTTGCTCTGTAGACTATGCTGGCCTTGAACTCAGAGATTTGCCGGCCTCTGCCTTCCAAGTGCTGGAATTAAAGATGTGTGGTACCACGCCCCAGAGGGGTACATGCTTTTAACAGACTTGCTGAGTAGCTTTCTCTGGCCTAGGTTCTCATCCCTCATCTTCACTGGTATTACAGGTGTGAGCTACTGTGCTCTGCTGCTGATATGTATCTTGTAACATGCTTTTTAAAGATTCTTGGCATATGAACATTTGTCTGCGTGTGTATGTATACCATGTACAAAAAGTGCCTTGGAGGCCAGAAGAGAGCAACTAATCCCCTGGAACTGGGGTTATGATGATTGTGGGTGCTGGCATCCAAACCCAGATCCTCTGCAAGATCAGCAAGTTCTTTGAACCACTGAGGCATCTCGTCAGCCCTGTAAGATATTTTTTATTATTTATTTATTTATTTATTTATTTGTTTATTTATTTGTGTGTATGAATGTATTGTCTGCATGTACGTCTGTGTACCCGTGTCGTGCAATGCCACGGAGGTCAGAAGAGGGCGTCGGACTCCCCTAGAACTGGACTTCTGGAATTGGAGTTACAGATGGTTCTCAGCCGTCATGTGGGTGCTGGGGATCGAACCCGGGTCCATCTCTCCAGCCCCCTGTAAGATATTTTTTTAAAAGCTCGGGAAAGGGGCTGGAGAGATGGCTCAGCGGTTAAGAGCACCAACTGCTCTTGCAGAGGACCCGGGTTCGATTCCCAGCACCCATATGCCGGCTAAGAACCACCTTTAACTCCAGTTCCAGGGGAATCCAACACCCTCTTCTAACCTCTGCAACATTGCACAACATGGGTGCACCTACTTACATGCAGACAGTACACTCATACACATAAAATAATAAATTAAAAAAAAAAAACAGGCTGGAGAGATGGCTCAGTGGTTAAGAGCACCAACTGCTCTTGGAGAGGACCCAGGTTCAATTCCCAGCACCCACATGGCGGCTAAGAACCATCTTTGACTCCAGTTCCAGGGGAATCCGACGCTTTCTTCTGACCTCCATGGCATTGCACAACACTGGTGCACCAACCTACATGCAGACATTACACTCATATACATAAACATAATAAATTTAAGAAAAAAAAATGGGGGAGGTACCAGGCATGGTGGGCCAGGCCTTTAATACCAGCACTTTGGAGGCAGAGGCATGTGGATCTCTGTGAGTTGAAGGCCAGCCTGATCTACATAGTTCCAGGCCAGCTGGGCCTGTCTCAAGCAGGCCAAAAATAAAGTAAAAAATGGGAGAGGTATTTTTATGTGTATGTTTTGCCTTCATGTATATGAGTGCACCTATGTCATGCAATGCCCATAGAGTGTAGGATCCCCTGTAACTGGAGTGACAGATAGCTGTCATGGGGGTGCAGGGAACCGAAGAACCCAGGTCCTCTGCAAGAGCAGCCAGTGTTCTTAACCGCTGAGCCATCTCTCCAGCACCCGTTTATTTGTTTATTCACGTTTTGAGTGTTCTTCCTGATACTAGAGTGAGTATTAAAACATGAAGTGTGAAGCAGTTAGCTATGTAAATTCTGTAATCAGTCTTGACATTTTAGTTTAGTAAAGATGTAAAGAGCATTTCATTTGAGGGGCTGGAGAGATGGCCTAGCGGTTAAGAGCGCCGACCGCTCTTGCAGAGGATCCGGGTTCGATCCCCAGCACCCACATGGTGGCCAAGAACCGTCTGTAACTCCAATTCCAGGGGAATCCAACACCCTCTTCTGACCTCTGCGGCATTGCACGACACGGGTGCACAGACCTACACGCAGACAGTACGTTCATACACATAAATTTAAAAAAAAGAGCATTTCATTTGATATGTATTTATTATTTATTTTTATGCACTGAGGCAGCATGCTAACTTGAAGGGTACTATCTGTGCAGGTCGGAGTGTTCCCAGTGCTCAGGAAGTGGGGGCTGGAAGATCAGGAGTTCAAGGCCATCCTGCTCTGCTGCAAGGAGCTCAAGGCCAGTCTAGGCTGCACAAGAACCTGTCTTCCCAAAACAAACAGAAAGAGTGCTGTTTCTATGTTGGGTGAGATGTTTTCCATTTGTGAAATGTTTCTGTGAGTGTCGTGGTTTTAGTTTTTCAGGCAATTACCTCCCTTCCCTGGGTGGCTGTGTGGGTGGCAGTGTGGAGCCACCCACAGACCCAGAGTAGTATGCACACTTAAGGCAGTTTCCAGTAGACACGACGAGTGATCACCTTGGTTAACCAGTGAGGTGGCTCAGGAGGCTGGGACAGAGGGACCATGAGTTAAGGCTAGACCATACTATTCACGATGAGTGAGACCCTGTCTGAAAAATCCAAAAGAGAAAGGAAAGAAAGAAAAGCAGCCTTGGGTTGCTTCTCTGTCTATGTCATCCCCTCCCTACCCCTCAGTAGTGGACTGATGTTGGACAGGGATGGGAGAGGTAGTTCTGGTTCTGACAAGTCTTTTAAATTGGGTTGGGCACTTTATTTCCCTGTTTGTTTCTAAAACTAAAATAAGGAAATAGAAAATATAGGCTTAAAAATTGGTTAGCCTTCTGGACAATCCAACCTCACCACTTACTGAAACTCTGACTTTATTATATCTCGGTTTACTAATCAATAACAAGGAATAGCCAACAAGTTTGAGTCAATGATGTGGCCATTATGTGACCCAAGGGTGTATGCTAGTGCTTGCTGTTCAGTATTGGTTGGTACTCAGTAAGTTGTTATTAATCTGTAAGGACCTGGATGCTTCAGGGCTTTGATTCAGTTTTGGATTTTTTATGGCGGAATAACTTAACGCAAGCTTATATTGTTATTTTGGCACAAGATATAGCTATATCTATTAAGGTAAGTTCATGTACAAGGAAATTAGAAAAATGTACATTAGAATATCACATTTACCATTATGTACAATTTTTAGTGTTTAGGAACCCCGAGCCCATTCTCTGCCTGTGAGTTGAAGCGTGGTGGCGTTGTGCTGACGAGGTGACTGAGCCCCTCACTGACGTGGCTGCTGCTGCCGTTTTACCTGGTTTTGAGGAAACTCCCCTGTAATTCATCTTTCTTCACTGCAGTTTTTGGAGTTACACTAAGTAAGTGGGAGGCAGGGAAACTGATGCGTTAATTTTCTGACATTTCATGGAAATTCTGTTCTCAGTAGAATGTGGAATGTGACCTAATAAATGTTTTTTCTTGAAAATTATTGATATTCTAAAATTCAATGTGTATTTTTCTTGAAGCCATTGTCCTAATATAGACTGGCGACAGTATATTTTTAAGTAAATAATTCCATGTTTAGCCTGAAATCTGTAGACATGTGGTATGCCCAAAGGCATGATGACTTATTTCGTGGTTGTTTGTTTGTTTGTTTGTTTGTTTGTTTTTGACAGAGTCTTTCTGTAGCCCTGGCTAGCCTGGAATTTCTCTGTAAACCAGGCTAGCCTCAAACTCACAGAAATCCACCTGCTTTGCCTCCTGAGTGCTGGGATTAAAGGAAGGGGATACCAAGTATGCTGGATAGCTTTAGTGTCAACTTGATGTACCTGAGTTGAGGGAGCCTCAATTGGGAAATTGGCTCCATTGGACTGGCCTGTGGCCGTGTCTGTGGAGAATTGTCTTGATTATTGAGCAGTGTGGCAGGGCCCAGCCCACTATGGGTGGTGCCACCCCAGGCAGGTTGTTATGTACAGTATAAGAAAGAAGACTGGGCACGGGCCAGGGGACCAAGCCAGTAAGCAGCGTTCCTCCACGGCCTGTGCTTCAGCTCCTGCCTCCAGGTTCCTGCCCTGAGTTCCTGTGGTGGGCTCTCTCAGTGATGAACTGTGACCCAGGAGATATGAGCCAAATAAACCCTTTCTTCCCCAAGTTGGAATTTGTCACAGCAATGGAAAGGAAACTAGAACAGAAAAATAAGGACTTAAGTAGCAACTGGGGTATTTTGGCAGAGTTTGGCTAGAGTTTGGGCTAAATGCTTGCCTGAGGCTAAGTTGAAAAGCAATGGACTAATTTCTTTGGTGGAGGATATTTCAAGACAGCCTAATGTAGAAATGGTGGTGTGGATATTAATGGTGAATATTATACAGATCTACAGTGAATACAGAAAGCAGAGAAAGAGCAACTGGAGACTGGCAAGGCTTGTTGAACTCTAAGCCGGCACCCAGTGACGTACTTCCTCTAGGATGGCCACATCTCCCAAAACAGTGCCACCAACTGGGGACAAAAACGTCTGAATACTTGAAGACTATGGGGGACATTCTCATTCAAACAACCACACCGAGCCCGGCTGGCTGTTTGAAGCAGGGTCTCATAGTCCAGGCTGAAACAATGCTTTTCTAACAGAGGCATTATGTAATGTTCTTACAAGATTTATTTTCATGTGCTACACTGACTAGAAAATTTGTAATATCTAGCTACTGTATCATGTTTTTCATTTTTTATATTGAAAAGATATGAATGAATATCCTAAAAAGAGAAAAAGGAAGACGTTACACCCTTCTCGTTATTCAGGTTAGTGTATGACTGAAATTATTTTGAAATTGAGTCATTAGTTAAATTCTATGAAATTTATATTCCCATTCATTGTTTTTTTTGTTTGTTTTTTTTTTTTTAAGTGTGTGAGTGTACTGTCTGCATGTAGGTAGGTGCACACGTGTCGTGCAATGCTGCAGAGGTCAGAAGAGGGTGTCGGATTCCCCTGGAACTGGAGTCAAAGACAGGTCTTAGCTGCCATGTGGGTGCTGGGAATCAAACCCGGGTCCTCTGCAAGAGCAGCGGTGCTCTTAACCACTGAGCCACCTCTCCAGCCCCATTCCCATTCGTTTTTACATAAATGATAAGACTTCAGTGTCTGGATCATTTTTCTACTAGGAAAACCAGAATTAAATTCCCTGAATTTTTGAAGTTTACTGTCCACTGTATGGTAGGGATGAACTGTGAATAGGTTTCACTCAATTCACTCACTTCTATGTGTTATAAATTTTTAAGATTAGATTTCAAGGTTATTCAAGATTAGGCTTTGCCTGTCAGTCACAAGCTGTGCTTAAGATAAAACGATAACCTCAGCAGAAAGCATTTTGTATTATTGAAGGAAAAAAAGCTTTATATTTTTAGAAATGTGAACTTTCATTTTGATTATGTGATTTGTGATTGAGGTTGGCCCTGCTATGTTAGAACAAGGAGTGTTCTGGGCTTGGGTGTGACTGTTGGTAGGGTGCTTGCTTGTCATGCATAAAGCTCTGGGTTCCCAGCACCCCATGAAACTAGCTGTGGTGGTGCACACCTGCGATCCTAGCCCTTTGAAGGAGGAGGCCAGCCTGGGCTGTGTGAGACCTGCCTGGGAAAGACAAAAGGAAGATCATTGTTCATTGTACCATACTGGAGACTGTCTCAGCACACCCATTAGTGTCCTCCACATGTGCATTCTTCCTCTCTGAGGAAGGTCAGCCTGCTCGCTTGCTTACTGCTGCTTTCTGAGCAGTCTTGGGAATGGCTGCCCTCTAAGGCTTTCTTTCACTGCCCTCTGACTACTTCCCTTGTGGATTGTGCTTTCTTCTTTTATTTGAGACAGGATCTCCCTATATCCCTAGCTGGCCCGGAACTCACTCTGTAGACCAAGCTGGCCTTGAACTCACAGAAATCTGCCTGCCTCTGCCTCCTGAGTGCTAGGATTAAAGGCATGCACCACCACGCCCAGCTTAAAGACGGTTCTTGGCCTCCATGTGGGTGCAGGGAATCAAACCTGGGTCCTCTCCAAGAGCAGTCAGCGTTCTTAACCACTGAACCATCTCTCCAGGCCTGGATTGTGCTTTCTTGGTAGTTAAATCACTGTTTTAATCATTGGCAGAGCATTTAGTGTATATTAATATTTTTTGAGATTCAAATTAGGAGTCAGATGTTTCCTTGGGTGTATTTAACATTTTTATTTTTTATCTTATTTAGAGGTGGGACCTAGCTGTTTAGGTCTGACTGGCTTCAAACTCATGAGCTTCCCTTTAGCACTGCTGGGAAGCAGAGTTGGGATTGCACGACCTGCTTGGCTCTTCAATTAGAAGTCTGAGTTTATGGCTCTTTTCAAGCTAAATGTCAGTGTCTAATCTATAAAGTGGGAAAGCCTTAAAAATTGAGGGAAAGACCATATCTTCCTTAGTGACACCATTGTTAAAGTCATGAAAATATGGGTTGGGGGTATAGGTCAGTGGTAGAGCTCTTGTCTACTGTGTGCTAAGGCTCAGTCCTTAGCATCTCTAGAAAAAAATGGAAAACTGATTGGAATGTCAGGTAGTTGGCTGTGCACTATCTTTTGTACTAGGAATTATTCTCTTTTGTTTCCTGTTCAGATTCTTCTGGCATAAGCAGAATTGCGGATGGATTCAATGGGATTTTCTCTGATCATTGCTACAGTGTCTGTTCCATGAGACAGCCAGATTTAAAATATTTTGACAACAAAGGTATAACTCCTATTTTCCAAAATATTTTCTTTGTGTCCTAATGTGTGGTCAGTTTTGGAGATAGTTCTTTGGGCTGCTGAGAAGAAAATATGTTCTTTAGTTTTGGGTAGAATGGTCTTAAGTTTTTTTATTTTTTTTTAAATTTTATGTGTATGAGTTTATTGCCTGCAAGTAGTAAGTGCACCCATGTCATGCCATGCCCACAGGGGTCAGAAGAGTACATCAGAGCCTCTAGAACTGGAGTTGGGGACAGTTGTTAGCTGCCATGTGGGTGCTAGAACTAAATCTGGGTCCTCTGCAAGAGCAGCCAGTACTCTTAACCGCTGAACCAACACTGCAGCCCCCAGAATATTCTCCGTAATTTGCTTTTACAGGTCATCTCTCCATCCCAAGGGTTTTTAAATTTTTAAGCACACTCCTAGACCATTTTTTGTTGGCTAGGAGTTGCTGGCAAAGTAGTAGCAACCCAGAATTGAAGTGTTTTCACTCATGTGTGCAGAATTATTCTACTCACAATTCTCTTCACTCAGCCACACCTCATTCTGCAGTGCTGGGAGAAGGAAAAGATCACAGTTATCCTGTGTTTTCAGTGTTACATTTTCTGTTGACCCCTTCTAGAGCACAGGCCAATGATAACAGTGTGTATGTAGTCTCTTTGTCTGAAGCCACTGCTGCTCCTGATCTGTGACAGGGTTGTGTAGACTCAGTGTGGATCTGTGTTTAGCTGTAAGTGTAGACTTGGATGGTCACATACAGACCTGGGCTGTGTCTCTGATAGCCACATGTGTTCGTGTGTTCTTTTTTTTTTTTTTTTTTTTTTTTTTTTTTTGTCTTTTTGAGACAGGGTCTCCCTATAGCCCCAGCTGTCCTGGAACTCACTATGTAGACAAGGCTGGCCTTGAACAGAGATCCGCCTGCCTCAGCCTCCCAAGTACTGGGATTACGGGCGTGTGCCACCACGCCCAGGTGTGTTCTTTACCCTGTTAGCTAATAGGCCTAAAAGAAGAAGCACCTGGCAGTAAGTACTTTTTATGTCCAGATCTTGGTTTCTGATACCAAAGAATTAGGCCCCTAGACACATAGCTGATTCTATATCTTGGTCAGAAATAAGAGGAGATCAGAACAGCTAGTTGTACCTGGAAAGGGAAGTATTTAGAAGTAAAACCTCGAACACACACACACACACACACACACACACACACACACACACATACATATGCACATACATGATGGGAATAAGCTGAAGGGAACACAAGAGTTGACTGAAAGTGCTCTCAGGCTGCCCAGTCGGCAATAGCTCTCCAGCATGTGTGAGGCTCTGGGTTCCATCCAGCACTGAAGGAGAAAAAAGAAAGCTCCCAATAGCCAGACCTAAAATAATTTGAGAAACCCTTGATTATAGCTCCAGTTGTAACAACCTACATGGTTGTGGTGAATAGGTAGGAAGAGGAGAAATGCCTGTACTGAAGAATTCCCAGGTCTGTATGGCAGTATTTCTCCATTAAGGAGATGGAACTGACTCTCCTTAATGTGGACTACAATGTTACTTCCTTCCAGAGGATGGAGTCCTCCAGGAAAACCCACAGGGTGGAAAAGCCTGGATGCCGTGTTAGCCAGGTGATGGTCAGCAGCTAGTGATGGAAATAGCAGCTTTCTGCTCGGGTCTGCCTCCCAGGAACCCATAATTCCAGTCTAATAGTGAAAAAGAAACAGATTCTATTAGTAGAGCTTTGTGTTAAATGTTTGGCCAGTGATCTTTATTTTTTTAATGTGTATGAGTGTGTTGCCTGCATGAACATGAGTGCACCCATATCAGTTACAGATGATAGCTGCCATGGATGGGTGTTAGCAGCCATGTGGGTCTTGCAAGCCAAACCCAGGTCCTGTTCTAAAGCAGCCAGTGCTCTTAACCAGTGGGCTATCTGACTCCCCAAATGTAGTCTTTTAAAACAACACCTTTAGCCAGACATGATGGCTTATGCCTTTAATCCCAGCACTTGGGAGGCAGAGACAGGTGGATCTCTGAGTTCAAGGCCAGGCCTGGTCTATATAGTGAGCTACAGGCCAGCTGGGACTAAAGGGAGACCCTGTCTCAAAAAAACCAAAACAAAACACCTTTAGTCCCAGCAGATTGGGGCCAACTGGAGGTACAGGGAGACCCTATCTCAAAACAATGAAACAAAACTAAAAAAACCCACAAACTCAGTTAGTTCCCAGGTTTGTTTGTTTTTTTTTGGGGGGGGGGCTCTTTTTTGAAACTGGGTCTCCCTGTAGTCCCAGCTGTCACTGTGTAGACCAGGCTGGCCTTGAACTCACAAAGATCTGTCTGCCTCTGCCTCTGCCTCCTGAGTGCTGGGATTAAAGGCATGTGCCACCAGGCCCGGCATAGTTCCCAGTCTTGTAGAGAGACATGACTAAATATAATGTGGGATCCAGAAAGACATCAGGGGAAAACTAAGGAGGTCTGGGTGAAGTATGGGCTTCGGTTAGTAATAAACTATCAGCAGTATAGTCATGTGGCAGTCACTAGCTGCAACAAATGCCTTATATTCATGTAAAGTGTCAGTAGTGAGGAAACGGATTATACAACAGCATCTGACATACACACAAGGTCGGGGGTGCTGGAAAAGACAGCTCAGTGGTTAAGAGCACTGGCTGTTCTTACAGATATCTAGGTTCAGTTCCCAGAACCCACAAGGCAGCTAACTCCAGTTGCAGGGAATCCAATGCCCTCTTCTCACCCAAGTGGGCATTGCATGACACATGATACATGCAAGGGAAATACTCATATACATAAAGTAAAAAGTCTTTGAAAAACCACATGTGCACATGCTACAGTCTGTTTTTCTTTGTTGACCATTACTTGCATTTCCCATGCTAACTCTGAGGGAACGAAGCTGGACTGAAAGAATAAGGCTCAGTCTTATTATCTTAACATTCCTAAGGATGTTCAAAAAGTGTATTTTAGTCCAAATGGAGCACAGAAGCAAAAGGGGTGGGTTATTTGGGCATATTCTCTTTGCATTTGGGGAATATACAGTAGAGTATGTCCTTTCATCACTAAATCTGAGCTCTTTCCGTTGATTTTAAAATGGTGCTGTATTTTATGATGCTCGATGTTTAATGCTTTGATAATATTTTTCTAAATCCCTTTTACAGATGATGATTCTGATCCTGAGATGTCAAATGACCTGCCCAAATTTACAGATGGGATCAAAGCCAGAAACAGGAATGAGAACTGCCTGGTTCCCAGCCCTGTACTCCGGATTCTAGAGCACACTGCCTTTTCTACAGGTGAGGTGAACTCAAAAGCGAAGTTAGTGTGCTTTGTACAGGTCCATTAAGAAAAGCACACCATAACCTTATAACCTTTTTTTTTTTTTTAATTTATTTATTTTGAGACAGGGTCTCCCTATAGCCCCAGCTGGCCTGGAACTCACTCTGTAGACCAAGCTGGCCTTGAACTCACAGAGATCTGCCCACCTCTGCCTCCTGAGTGTTAGGATTAAAGGTGTGTGCCACCACGCCTGGCTTAAAGATGGTTCTTAGCCACCATGAGGGTGCTGGGAATCGAACCTGGGTCCTCTACAAGAGCAGTCGGAGCTCTTAACCACTGAGCCATCTCTCCAGCCCCACCATAACCTGTTTTTACACAACTAATGGGTCTTACTTAGTAATAACATGCAGGATAAGGAATCTGCTTTATTTTTTCAGAAAAGTCTGCTGATGTTGAAATTTGTGATGAAGAGTGTGGCTCACCCGAGTTGGTGCACCAGCAGACTCACGAGGAGAGCCCCTTAGAAGTTCATGCCGCCGAGGACGTCCCCATTGCTGTAGAAGTGCACGCAATTTCGGAGGATTACGATGTAGAGAACAATTCCTCTGAAAGCCTCCAGGACCAGATGGAGGAAGAGCCACCAGCTAAACTCTGTAAAATTCTCGACAAGAGCCAAGCCTTGAACATGACCGCCCAGCAGAAGTGGCCTTTACTACGGGCCAACAGCAGTGGCCTCTACAAGTGTGAGCTGTGTGACTTCAATAGTAAGTACTTTTCTGACCTAAAGCAGCATATGATCCTGAAGCACAAGCGCACTGACTCAAACGTTTGCCGCGTGTGCAAGGAACGCTTCTCCACCCACATGCTCCTCATTGAGCACAGCAAACTGCACGGGGAGGACCCCTACATCTGCAAGTACTGTGACTACAAGACCGTGATCTTAGAGAACCTCAGCCAGCACATTGCCGACATCCACTTCGGCGACCACCTCTACTGGTGTGAGCAGTGTGATGTGCAGTTCTCCTCCAGCAGCGACCTCTACCTGCACTTCCAGCAGCACAGCTGTGACGAACTGTACCTGTGCCAGTTCTGTGAGCATGAGACTAGTGACCCTGAGGACCTACACAGCCATGTGGTGAACGAGCATGCCTGCAAGCTGATAGAGCTGAGCGACAAGTACAGCAGCGGTGAGCATGGGCGGTACAGCCTCCTGAGCAAGATCACCTTTGACAAGTGCAAGAACTTCTTCGTGTGTCAGGTCTGTGGGTTTCGGAGCAGACTTCATACAAATGTGAACAGGCATGTTGCTATTGAGCACACGAAGATCTTCCCTCACGTTTGTGATGACTGTGGGAAGGGCTTCTCCAGTATGCTAGAGTACTGCAAGCACTTAAATTCACATTTATCTGAAGGGATTTACTTATGTCAGTACTGCGAATACTCAACAGGACAAATTGAAGACCTTAAAATTCATCTAGATTTCAAGCACTCCTCTGACCTGCCTCATAAATGTAGTGACTGCTTAATGCGGTTTGGAAATGAAAGGGAGTTAATCAGTCACCTCCCAGTCCATGAGGCGACCTGACCTCTCTACAGATTGTTTACATAAAAAATAAATTTCTCCCTTTTTTTCGAGATGTGAAAATGGATGGAACTTACGTGATTTGCCTTTGATGGGTTCTTTTGATGGTTAGTTTTGGGGTCTCGCTGCATTTTCAGGGCATAAACCTTTACTGTGTTCTCGGTAGCATGGTCTCAAGTTGTATGGCAGCATGTAGTCACTTGGTTATTCTTGTTCAGTCTCTTGCATGTGCACCAAGTTCATGTTGAAACAAGTGTACTGAAGAAGCTGAGCACAGCTCTCCTTTAACCACAAGTGCTGTTGCCTTTGCTGTTTTAAACTCAGGACACCTAGTTTTTCATGTGTGAAGTCAAATTGTTGCACTACTGTGAGGAAGGTCACAGAACACATACGTTCATGTTCTTTCCCACCCCAGTGAAGACCAGCAGTCAGTGGGCTCTGCACTGGTAGGTGCTTAAAAGGATGCTGGTATAGCAGTGTGAGACAATCTTACTGTATAGCCCTACCACCAGTCCTCCTGCCTCAGTTTCCCAAGTGCTGGGAAAGAGGCATGACGCTACCACACCCCACTAATTCTTTTAAAGCCTCTACTGAATGATGAGTAATTTAAAACTAGAGGTGGGAGGGCGGGTGGAGGGGAGGACTGGTGAGGTGTAGATGGTAAGGATGCAACCATGACACACTCTGTAACCAGTAGCGCTCCTCTTCATATAAGAACCATTGCTGGGGCCTGGAGAGATGGCTCAGCAGTTAAGAGCACTGACTGCTCTTGCAGAGGACCAGGGTTTAATTCCCAGCACCCACATGGCAGCTAAGAACCATCTTAGGCTGGGCATGGTGGCGCACACCTTTAATCCCAGCACTCGGGAGGCAGAGGCAGGCAGATGTCTGTGAGTTCAAGGCCAGCCTAAAGACCCTGTCTCAAAAAAAAAAAAAGCCATTGCTGCTGGAGCTCCTGGTGGCCCATCTCCGTGTGTGACTATGGAGCCATGCGAGACCTTTGGCATCGAGTTATCTGAAGTATTACCACAGAGCCGTGAAGTTGGGATGTACGGTTGTTGGCATAGATCAGGCTGACTGCATTCCTGTGGGTGCTATAACAAAACAAAACTACAAACCAGGTTTCTTAAATAGTGGAAATTTAATCACCTCAGTTCTGAAGACTACAGTTCAAAGTGAAAGCTCAGGCAGAGGTAGTTCCTTCTGAGGGTCAAGAGGGAAGGATGTGTCCCTAGCTTCTCTCTGCCTGTCTGGGGGTAGTCTTCATGTTGACATGATATTTCACTGTCTCCAAATCTGCTTTCATCAGGGTACCATTCACATACTAGGGTCTATCCCACTGTGATGGTGCACACCTTGAATCCCAGCACTCAGAAGTCTAGGTTTGAGGATCAGGAGCTCAAAGTCATCCTCCAGCTACAGAGCAATCTTGAGACTAGCCTGGGCTACATGAGACCCTGTCTTAACCAAAATACATGACATAAAAATCTTCAATTAAGTTACATTCTAAGGGTTAGAGCTTCAGAATTTGGGTGATGGGAACACAGTACCTTAGCTTCTAAGGAACAGTAGACTCAGCCAGGTGAGTGATGCATGCCTTTAATTGCAGCACTTGGGAGGCAGAGGCTGGCAGATCTTTGTTTGGTGAAGGCCAGCCTGGGCTACATAGCAAGTTCTAGGCCCAGATGGGGCTACAGGGAGACCCCATCTCAAAAAATAATAATAGAATTAGGAACAGAATTGTGTACATCATTGCTTCCAGGTTTTATAAGTATTGCTGCTGAGAGTAATGAGCTAGTGACAGAGTTGCAAAGGCCCATTTATGATGAATGGTTTTCCAGCACCAAGAACCATGGAAACCAAGGCCTGGTGGCTGTGGTGGTACAGTCCTGTACCCAGCACTTGGGAGGTAGAGGCAAGAGGACTAGGAATTTGAGGTCATCCTTAGCTATGTGCCCCTGGAAGTAGAACAGGCTACCTGAGATCCTGCCTCAACAACAAAAAAGAGCAGGGTGTGGTCAAGCTCCTGCAATCTCAGGAGGCTGAGGCAGAGAAAAGAGTTCAAGACAAGTCTGAGCTATGAAGCAAAACCCTATCTCTAGCCAAGCCAGCAAAACACCATGGTGAAGGCAGCAGATACTTTCACCTGGGCATCTATTGCTATTCTGCATACTGCATGTCTAGAAGCTCACTTCATCTGGTTATAGCTTCCCAGCAGGCTGTCCCCATAGAACTTTTAGAAAGCTTAAAATCTTACTTGGACTGGAGAGATGGCTCAGCAGTTAAGAGCACTGACTGCTCCTACAGAGGACCCAGGTTTGATTCCCAGCACCCATATGGCAACTAACAACTGTAACTCCAGTTCCAGGGAATACAACACCTTCTGACCTCCATGGCCATTTCATGACACGAGTGCACTTACAAAGCACATGCAGACAATACACTTGTTTTTGTTTTGTTTTGTTTTGTTTTGGTCTTTTTGAGACAGGGTTTCCCTGTAGCCTCAGGTGTCCTGGAACTCACTGTGTAGACCAGGCTGGCCTTGAACTCACAAAGATCCACCTGCCTCTGCCTCCCAAGTGCTAGGATTACAGATGTGCGCCACCACGCCCGGCCAGACAATACACTTGTACACATAAACCGTACACATAAAAAAGCTCGGCGTGGTGTCGCACACCTTTAATCCTAGCACTCAGGAGGCAGAGGCAGGTGGATCTTTGTGAGTTCAAGGCCAGCCTGGTCTACAGAGCGAGTTCCAGGACAGCTGGGGCTACAGGAGACCCTGTCTCGAAAAGACCAAAATAAATAAATAAATAAAATAAAAGTTTAATTTTTTTAATCTTAGAATCTTAGGAAAACCCTCTAGTGTTCTGGTTCTTGTAAAACAGCAGCAGACTGCCAAGAAGCCAAGGTCACCCAGCAGTCACGGCTCCCAGGAGTGGAGTCCAGGCTTGGACTGCAGCCTAGGATCTTTCCATTAAACCACTGCATGTGTCCAACCTTTGTCCTCGGGCTGTTTTTCTCCACAACTTCACTCTTTAGCTTCTTGTTAATTCTGTTTTCAGCCCTATTGGTGAACATCTAGTTCCAGGAACTTGGTTTTCAGGAGGTGAAACTTGAATAATGACTGTTGAAAAAAAAATCTAGCAGGGCATGGTGGCACATGCCTTAATCCCGTCACTGAGGAGGCAGAGGGAGGCAGATCTCTGTGAGTTCAAAGCCAGCCTGGTCTTCATAGTGAGTTCTAGGCCAGCTGGGGCTATAGGGAGACCATGACTCAAAAAGACCAAAACACGCACGCACGCATGCACGCACGCACGCACGCATGTGCTTAAACATCTCAGCAGTTAAGAGCATTGGTTGCTCTTGCAGAGAACCAGAGTTTAGTTCCCAGCACCCACATGGCAACTAACAACCATCCATAATTCCAGTTCCAAGAGATCCAGTGCCCTCTTTCCATGGGCATTGCACACATGGGTGCACTTATATACATTCATGCCAAACACTCAAACATAAAAAATAAGGGCTGAGTGTGGTGGCACACACCTTTCATTCTAGCAGAAAGGCAGAGGCAGGAGGATCTCTGTGAGATCAAGGCCTGTATGGTCTACATAACAAGTTCCAGGACAGCGAGGGCTACACAGTAAGAGCCTGTTTTAACAAAACAAGCTGAGCATGGTGCTTTTTTTTTTTTTTTTTCCTTCAGTTTTCTTTGGTACGGTCTCCTGTAGTCCAGGCTGTCCTGGAACTCACTCCATAGACCAGCTGGCACTTGAACTACAAAGATCTTGCCTGCCTCTGCCTCCCAAGTGCTAGGCATAAAGGCGTGCACCACCATGCCTCGGTGACATGTGCTTTTAGTCCCACCAACATGAAAGCAGAAACAATTGGATCTCTGTTGGTTCAAGGCAGCCTGGTCTAACAATAAATGAATTCCAGGCCAGCTAGGAACTACAGGGAGCCCTGTCTCAAGACACACAATAAAAATAATAATAATAATAAATAATTAATATAATAATAAATAAAATACAATGAAGATACAGATATCTTAACAATAGGGAAGTGGATGAGTTTAAGGGAAAAGAAAAATTTATATTATTTTTATTTTAGATGTTTGATTGTATTGCTCCGATTAGAGTAAGTACACCTGTGTTGGTGAATGCCCACGGAGTCAGAACAAGGTGTCAGATTCCCCTGGAACTGGGCATACAGGGCGTTGCTTCCACCATTCTGGATGATGAAAATCAAAAACTGGGTCCTCTAGCAAAAGCAGTCAGTGCTCTTAACCACTGAAGCCATTTCTTTAGCCCCCAGAAACAAATTTCTTAGAGATTCAACACTGTTGGTATAACTATTCATCTCAGTGGAAAAGTAAATTTGGTTAATTAGGCTAACCATAACATATAACAGTTATATATCTACACATTAAAAGTGAGGTTGGTATTTGAGTTCTTCAAAACAGTTTTTAATTTTAAAACTAGTAGCCTAGGGTGCTGACCGGCTTCAGTTGTCAATTGACCTAGCTAGTCAAGAGGGAGTCTCAGAGAGAGAATTACCTCCATTGCATTGTCTTATAGCCATGTCTAGTGAGACATTTCTTCTTAATAAAAATAATTTTTAGTGGGGCTGGGAGAGATGGCCTAGTGGTTAAGAGCTCGCTGCTCTTGCAGAAGACCCGGGTTCAATCCCAGCACCCAACATGGTGAGCTCGAGCACTTCTTAAAACTCCAGTTCAGGGGAATCCGACGCCCGTCTTCTGACACTCCGCGATTGCACGACACGGTGAAAAAAAAAAAAAAAAAAAAGAAAGCAAAAAGAAAACAGTCATACACATAACAAAAATAATAAAATTAAAAAGATATAATACTTTTGTTTATGTATATGAATGTATTGCCTGCATGTAGGCACCACAAGCCTGAAGGAACAGAAGAGGACATTGGAATCTCCTAAGGACTGGATTAGCCATATGTGGGTGCTGGGAAAAGCGAACTGGGTCCTCTGCAAGAGTAGCCAGTACTCTTAACAACTAGGAATATTGCCAGCATCCCGGGACCTTTTCAACACTGGTATACCAAACTGCTGACAGTCAGTCGAGTGGAAAGCGGCCACGCCCCACTGTGAAGGTCGTAGAATAGCCATCTAGGCCAGTGCGTTCCACCTAATATAGATATACAATAGAAAGGCAAAAGAATGCAGCAATCAGGCAAAGAGAGACCCACTAAAAGGAGCCAGCATAGGACACTCCTCAAATAGATACCTAACCTGTTCCAGTCTAAGCCCAACTGAAGTTTCTAACACATTATGGCTTCCCAATTAAGAATTGAATATGAAAAACCATGAGCATAACTAAAACACACAAATGAAAACATTTTTAAAATATCACCCAAAGTTCGGATAACGGTCAGTGTTTATAGTCACAAGCACATTGAAAAAGCAAACAGATACAGCGACATTAGTTAGGTGCAACTTACATCATCAGGGAGAAGAGGCCAAGAGCAGGATCTTATAAGTTGCTAAAGTATCTTAGCAGCTCGGTACTACAGACGTGAAGCTCCCGGCCAGCTGGCAACTAAAGCGAGAGGACCCTGCTCTCCAAAGAAAGAACAGAAAAGAGACAAAAGAAAAGGCAGGAAAGAAAAAACAACAGAGACAAAAGACACAAAAAGAAGAAAAAATAAAAAAGAAAAGAAAGAAAAAGAAAAAAAAAAGGAAGACAGAAGAGAAGAAAGAAAGAAAGACCAAAGAAAACAGAAAAGAAAAGGGAAGAAAAGAAAGACAACGAGAAAGAAAAAAAAGAGAGAGAGAAAAAGAATACAAGAAAGAAAGATAAGGCAAAACATAGAACAGTATTTATATCAATACCGAATTCCAATATCCTGGAGAAACACATTGCCAGTTGAAAATAGAGAATGAACTTTGCAATCAAATAAAGCTTGCAAAATCAAGGAATTGCGACTAACACAGGTCACCCAAGTCAACTAGTCCGGGAAATTAGTACATAAGTCAAGATCCCAGGGGAGCGTCCACCACCCTGAACAGGTGAGTTCAACCATGCTCTTCACAACTGCCTGTCACCTTACAGCATTCACGAGGTCTAGTCTCAGACAGCTGTTCTACTGTTGCTTCACTCTGTCCTTTACCAACTTGGAGCCCTCNTTTTGAGACAGGGTCTCCCTGTAGTCCCAGCTGTCCTGGAACTCACTCCATAGACCAGGCTGGCCTTGAACTTACAAAGATCTGCCTGCCTCTGCCTCCCAAGTGCTAGGATTAAAGGCGTGCACCACCATGCCTGGTGACATGGTGCTTTTAATCCCAACACTTGAGAAGCAGAAACAATTGGATCTCTGTTGGTTCAAGGCCAGCCTGGTCTACATAATGAATTCCAGGCCAGCTGGAACTACAGGGAGACCCTGTCTCAAGACACACAAATAATAATAATAATAATAATAATAATAATAATAATAATAATAAAATACAATGAGTACAGTTCTCTTGGGAAGTGGATGAGTTTAAGGGAAAAGAAAAATTTTATTATTTTTATTTTAGTGTTTGATTGTATTGCCTGCATAAGAGTAAGTACACCTGTGTTGTGCAATGCCCACGGAGTCAGAACAAGGTGTCAGATTCCCCTGGAACTGGGGTTACAGGTGGTTGTTGGCCACCATTCTGGTGCTCGAAATCAAACCTGGGTCCTCTGCAAAAGCAGTCAGTGCTCTTAACCACTGAGCCATCTCTTTAGCCCCAAGAAAACAAATTTCTTAGAGATTCAACACTGTTGGTATAAACTATTCATCTCAGTGGAAAAGTAAATTTGGTTAATTAGGCTAACCATACAATTAACAGTTATATATCTACACATTAAAAGTGAGGTTTGGGTATTTGAGTTCCTTCAAAACAGTTTTTTTTTAAAGTCCTGTAGCCTAGGTGTGCTGACCGGCTTCAGTTGTCAACTTGACCTAGCTAGTCAGAGGGAGTCTCAAGAGAGGAATTACCTCCATTGCATTGTCTTATAGCCATGTCTGTAGGACATTTTCTTTTTAAAAATAATTTTTAGTGGGGCTGGAGAGATGGCCTAGTGGTTAAGAGCTCCGACTGCTCTTGCAGAAGACCCGGGTTCGATCCCCAGCACCCACATGGTGGCTGAGAACCTTCTTAAACTCCAGTTCCAGGGGAATCCGACGCCCTCTTCTGACCTCCGCGGCATTGCACGACACGGGTGCACAAACCTACAAGCAGACAGTACATTCATACACATACAAAAATAAATAAATTAAAAAATAATACTTTTTAGTTTATATGTATGAATGTATTGCCTGCATGTAAGTGCACCACAATGTGAAGAACAGAAGAGGACATTGGATCTCCTGAAACTGGAGTTAGCCATATGTGGGTGCTGGGAACCGAACTGGGTCCTCTGCAAGAGTAGCCAGTACTCTTAACCACTAGGAAATATTGCCAGCTCCATGGGACATTTTCCTGGTTGTTGAGTGATGGTGGGAGGGCCCAGCCCACTGTGGGTGGTGCCATCTGGGCAGGTGGTTCTATACTGTATAAGAAAGCAGGTTGAGCATGGGCAAGAGGAGCAAGCTAGTGAGCAGCACTCCTCCATGGTCTATGTTCCAGGTTCTTGGCCTGAGTTTCTGCCTTGGCTTCCCTTGATGATGGACCATGAGCTCTAAGCCAAATAAACTTTTTCATCCCCAAGTTGGTACTGGTCAGTGTTTTGTCACAGCAATTGAAAGGCAAAGTAAGCCAGGCATGGTGGTGCACTTTAATCTCAGGGAGACAGAGGCAGGCGGATCTTTGTGAGTTCTAGGCCAGCCTGGTCTACAGAGTGAGCTCCAGGCCAGCTGGGACTAAAGGGAGACCCTGTCTCAAAAGAAAGAAAGAAAGAAAGAAAGAAAGAAAGAAAGAAAGAAAGAAAGAAAGAAAGAAAGAAAGAAAGAAAGAAAGAAAGAAAGAAAGAAAGAAAGAAAGGCAAACTAGAACAGTATTTTATTTAGATATTGCCCATTATTGGAAAACATTGCAGTTGAAATAAATGCCTTTGCATAATAAAGCTGAAATCAGGAATTGGACTCACAGTCACCAGTCCTGGTGGGAATGTCATGTCAAGTTCAGGGGAGCGTGCTCACACCTGAACACTGAGTTCCCACTGCTCTCACCTGCTCTGTTCACTTCAGCTCAGGGTTGGTCTTCATGACACTGTTCTATGTTGGTTATTGTCTTTACAACTCTGAGCTCATTTGGGTTTTAGGGAGATTCCACTAACAAAGTGGAATTTCTCACACTAACAAAGTGAGTTGCCATGGACACTGAACCATGTGTCTCAAACATCCTGAAATTCTCCAAGTGTGATGGTTGGGAGGTGAGGTAGCCTTGGGAAGGGAGGAAGCAGTTCATGAAGGCTGTGTTAGCATCCCTAGAAAAGGGACTGTAGAGACTTCTCATCATATGTCGCTGTACAAAGCCAGCAGTCTGCACCCCGAGACTGCACCCCACCATTCTGGCTCCCCAACATCCAACTTCCAGACCCTCACCAGGACCCCACCTTCTGGACTCCCAGCCTCCTCAACTGAGAAATGTATGTTTTTCGATCTATGGAACTTCATGCCTGAGACACTCTCATGTTGTCCAGCTGCCTTCAGACCTGGCTTTGTAGCCCAGGCTGGCCCTGAGCTCTAGATGCTTCTGCCTTCACTTTCCAAGTGCTGGGATTACAAGTGGGTGCCACCATGCCTGGCAATAGCAGCCCAACTACAACAGTGGGTATTTTCTTTTTTTCTTTCTCTCTCTCGCCTCTAAACCTTGGCAACTTGCTTCTTCAATACAGATGACTGAATACCTGGAAATGTTAACATATAACATTCTGAAAGCATTGTGGATCTGCTAAATTTGTACATTTCAGAAGTATCTATTTTGGATCTAAACAGCAGTATATCAGGCAGGGAATTTAATAAAATTTTTAATTTTATTAAAATTCCTCCCAAGTTAGTATTGGTCAGAGTGTTTTGTCACAGCAGTGGAGAAGGAAACTAGAACCCAGGGATACAACTTGGGTCATGAGGTGGCCCCAAGTGCCTTTACCTGCTGAGCCACCTCATTGGCCCTGAGTCTTTGATTCAAGGACATTTTTAGGACAAAACTTAACTATAACCTTGGAACCAGAAACCTTTTTCTGGTTTCAAGCTTATAGTTAAATTCCTCATGGCATCTGTGCAGGGCTGGTTACTGAGAAACTAAAATGCTAAATAAGAGAAACAAGCGACACACTGTTAAGTCTGGGAGGGACTCAGACATGGTATCCAGGCTTGTAACTTACACAACATGCAATGATTATATATGTTATGTAGGGTTTTTTTTTTTTTTTTGGTCTTTTCGAGACAGGATCTCCCTGTAGACCCAGCTGGCCTGGAACTCACTCTGTAGACCAGGCTGGCCTTGAACTCACAGAGATCCACCTGCCTCTGCCTCCTAAGTGCTGGAATTAAAGCCTGCGCCACCATGCCCAGCTGGTATGTAGTTTTTGTTTCCATGGTTGTATATAAATAATGTGTCATACTTATTTGTGTGTCAGTTGCATGTGTGCATCACAAGTATGTGTGTGTGCAAGTATGTGAGTGCATGTGAGTGAATGTGTGTGTACGTGCATGTGTGTGAGCATGGAGGTCAGAGCACATTTGCAGGAGTCAGTTCTCTCCTCCCACCATGTGGTTTCCAGGTTGTGCTGGACAGCTTTAGTGTCAACTTGACATACCTTGGTGGAAGGAGTCTCAATTGGGGAATTTCCTCCATTGGACTGGCCTGTGGCCATGTCTGTGGGGCATTTTCTTGATTGTTGTGTGACGTGGGAGGGCCCAGCCCACTGTGGGTGTTGCCACCCTGGGCAGCGTGTTCTGTATTGTGTAAGAGAGCAGGCTGAGCATGATGCAACAGAGCAAGCCAGTGAGCAGTGTTCTTCCATGGCCTGTGCTTTCAGCTCCTGTTTCCAGGTTCCTCCCCCGAGTTCCTACTTTGGGCTCCTGTAAGTGATGAACTGTGACCTGGGAGATGTAAGACGAATAAACCCATTCCTCCCAAGTTAGTATTGGTCAGAGTGTTTTGTCACAGCAGTGGAGAAGGAAACTAGAACCCAGGTATACAACTTGGGTCATGAGGTGGCACCAAGTGCCTTTACCTGCTGAGCCACCTCATTGGCCCTGAGTCTTTGATGCAAGGACATTTTTAGGACAAAACTTACTTTTTCTAAGGAAAAAAAATTGGCCAGACATGGTACCTGAAACTTTAATTCCAGCACTGAAGAGGCTGAAGTAGAAGGATTGCTATGAATTTGAGGCTAGCCTGGGCTACACAGTAAATGTTTTGGACCAATCTGTGTATTAAGCAGTCATTTCCATGGTGGGACAGAAAACATGCATGTGAAAGCAGAGCACAGGACACATGGCACGGTGTAATTCCAAATACAAAATGGCCGTTTATTCAAATGTACCATGTCATTATATAGGCACCGTGAAATCACCTCCCAAAGGGCCAATCCCAGTGCTTTGTATCACCACGTCCTAATTCAGGGGAATAGAGATTTCCTGTGACCCTCGCTTGTGTCTCTGCATCACACTGGCTGGAAATGTTAGCTCATGCACACCTAAGCCCAGATAAGACATGCCCATATCTCCTCGCTTTTTGTATTAGCTTCCACAAGCTCAGATAGTATCATAGAAATGGTGGTCAATTACCTTTGTCTGACCCAAATGACCATGACTATTCTGTAAAAATACTAAGATGAGTTAATGCCCAAATAAGAACTTAATACAGGGAAAACCAACCAGTGAATACAAGCAACATCCACACAAACCCAATTAGAAAACATCTGTGTCCAATTTTACACAGATGGAATTTGGCTGTACTACAGTCTCAAGTCCAGCTGGAAAGGCCTGTATATACAATTATGCTGACCAAATAGAAGTCCAGTCCATATTTGTTGTGATTTAACAATTCACCTCCCATCTCCTCAGCCCCCTCTTCCACAAGTGGTCCCTGGGCCTTGGGGAAAGGGGTAAGAGAGAGTGAGAAGTAAAGCGATCCATTTTTCTTTGAAGTGACACATTGGACTCTTGGGTCTGCCCAAGCTTTGCTTCCAATGGGCTGGTGGCAGACCCAGGGGTCTTTTTTAATTCTACTAATAAAACAGAAATAGCAAGAAGTGCAGGCACTTAAACAAACATTAATTATCATGACAAGTCACATTATGGGCACAGACATAAATGCTAAGATGGTATTTTAATCTAGAACTATGGCCATTTGTGCCAAGGGATGACAAATTTTCATTGTGGCCTATAACATCTTTTAGCCACTAGAGGGTGCAAGCTTATGGTATCAGCCATGTGCTATCTCCCCAAGTAGTGGGCTATAGCCAATTAGAGTTACAGTGCCACTAACTGCACAATCTCTACCCAAGTGAGTTGTAGCTGGTAATCTTGCTTGAATCAGGAGACCATTACCTTCCAGTGATCTATGTAACGCTCTCTGGAATCATGAAGGTCAGCTGTCCATTTGTAATGAAAGGTCTTAACACAGTTTTTCCTTTTCATGCTAACACCACGTCTTCAGCAGTAGGGTCTTAATGACCCTTTGCTGTATATACCCCAACATTACGGGCAAATGGCCTTTGTTTTGGGGGCTAAAAGAACCCTCTATCCAACAGGCTAAAACAGCCCTCTAGCCTGATTAAAAGTAGCCCATAAATGGCACCATAAGTTTTTATTTACCCTTATGTCTCACCTGACCATAAAGTGAAAAGTTAGAGGTAGGGCATCATCCAAAGGGACAGGAACAAATGTCCATGTCACCATACTTTCTGGATGATTAGACAAATCAGCTCCTCTACTGGTACCAAAGTACTTATTTGCTAATATGTTTCATTTAACCATTTGGCTTTTAAAGATTTTATAATTATATCTGGCCCTGGTACCACTTCTTACTGAACTTACTTTTTATCTTTGTCCCTTCAGGTGTGTGAGATCTGTCTTCAACCAGTTTCACCTCTGTCAAACACTCAGACATTAGCATTAGGTATTAAATTAAATATAAACCAGGTCCAACAGAGCATGGGAAAATTCTATCTATTTGTACCAGTTGTTGTCTCAAGGCATCAATTTAGTTAATTCTTTAGCACCTGTAGTCATCCTCTAGAACCTATCCAGTATCCAGGGGTTCTTTCCTGTGGCCTCCCTATATTTCTTTAGTTTTGATAAAGTCAATGGGCCTGAGTCAAGCTGCCTAGCCCTGCACAAGGCCAAGGAGGGATGTGTCTCCCTTGCTTCTGCTGTATTTGCTGATTATCTGAGTCAGGCAAGCCCTGGGACTGACTTATGGCTGTGGTCAAAACACCTGCTTTCTTTTTACTGACACTGTCTGGATGCTGGGGGGATGGCCCAGCCAAGCAAACTGCTCCCACCACCAGGAAGATTTTTTTCTCAGCAAAGAAAGTCCTCGAACCCCTGGGGGGTTCACCACCCACTCCTGAACAGTTCTTATTTTTCATATACCTCTTGTGAACTGTTCTCCAGGCTCCAAAGCCCTCTAGAGGCTCTTTAACACAGAACCTGGCTTTGGTACTCTCTTTAATTAATGTGTTTGGGGGATAAAGAATATCCCTCCAACATATCTCATGCATATTAGTTAAAGGAAGTAGTCAAGCAGGTCCCATAAGGAGTTGTTGGCATAATGATTGACTCTTCTTCCAGAGAGATGCCAGCAGGAATGCCTATGGTCACCTTGTGTGTTGGTTCCCTGTGAATTGGCCTTTTCTCAGATTTTTTCTTTTTTTAATGTTTAGATTGGCCAATCTCTCTGCTGGTGGCTCCTGGCCCATCTTTATAGTCCAAGGACAGACACTTTTGACAGACACCCAAGCTGGTTGTGGCTCGGTCTGTGGGCACATACAAACACACGCTCTTCTCATAGTTAGTAATGGATTGGGGTTTTTTCTTTGTCCCAGCATTGTGTCCTGGCATAGCACCAATGGCATTAATTATAGCCTATCAGAGTGCTCTACTGTTTATTAATTATAGCCTATCAGAGTGCTCTACTGTTTATTAATTATAGCCTATCAAAGTGCTCCAATGTATATTAATTATAGCCTATCAGAGTGCTCTACTATTTATGAATTGAAGCTGTCATTTTTTTAAATTGAAAAATTGACAAAAAGTTCATAACAAAGAGTGTTCTGTGAACTCCCAAAGGGAGTCATAGTCCCCTCCTCCTTTTTTGCATAAGCACCATGAAACATAACAGTCTCTTGTTTTGAAGACTCTTATATTTTGATTTATAAGATTTTAAAGGAGCTGGGCGTGGTGGTGCATGCCTTTAATCCTAGCACTTGGGAGGCAGAAGCAGGAGGATCTTTGTGAGTTCAAGGTCAGCCTGGTCTACAGAGTGAGTTCCAGTCCAGCTGGGGCTACAGGGAGACCCTGACTCAAACAAACAAACAAACAAACAAACAAACAAAAAAAGACTTTAAAAATTAAAAAAAGACTTTAAAGGGTAGGAGCTACATACCTATAGACAGGAACCAAGTTGTAAAGGTCCACTAAGTCAAGACCACCTGAAGCACAGGTAGGAGCTGGGTGCTTCAGCCAAGCAGATTGTTTTATTGGATTTCATAGTCTATGTTGATCTTTGGCCCGATTGGCTGGTATGGCTTTGGGGGTGGAGCTGTCCTCCCAGCTGGTATAAAAGGTGGATATTTGTGAGTCTTGAGATCGGGGATCTCCCAAGACCACCTGAAGCACAGGGAGGACCTGGGTGCTTCAGCCAGGCATATTGTTTGATTGGATTTCGTTGTCTTTGTTGATCTTTGGCCCGATTGACTGGTGTGGCTTCTAGGGGTGGAGCTGTCCTCCCAGCTGATATAAATGGTGGATTTGGGGCTGGAGAGATGGCCTAGTGTTTAAGAGCACTGACTGCTTGTGGTGGTTTGGATGAGTGTCCCCCATAGGCTCTAGGTATTCAGACATTTGTCTCCAGTTGGTGGCGCTGTTTTTGGAGGTATTGGAGGGTGTGGCCGTGCTAGAGGAAGTGTGTTGTTGGGGGCAGGCTTAGTGAGTTTTAACAAGCCTCGTGGTCTCCAGTGTCTCTCTGTGTTTCCTGTGCTCTTTGCGAGATGTGACCCTCGTTTTGCTGCTCCAGATCCAGCCGCCATGCCTCCCGCCACAATGGACTCTAATTCCCTGGAACCGCCAATTGTAAGCTCAAATAAACTCTTCCTTTTATAAGTTCCTTGGTCTGGTGTTTTATCACAGCAACAGAAAAGTGACTAATACAGTTATTGGTACCAGAAGTGGGGTGTTGGCTGTGAAGAACCTGACCATGTGTATGTTTGGATAAGTGTGGAAGACTTTGGAACTTTGGGCTGGAAAAGCTGTTGACTATTGTAAGCAGAGCTTAAAGGGCCATTCTAGTGGAGGCCTGGAAGAAAGCATGGCTGCAAAAGATGTGGTTCCAGGGGAAAATAAAGACTTAGGCAGCAACTGGGATATTTTGATAAAGAGTCTGGCAGCAGTTTGCCCACAACCCAAATGCTTGCCTGATGCTAAGTTGAAAAGCAATGGACTGATGTCTTTGGTGGAGGATATTTCAAGACAGCCTAATGTAGAAATAGTGGCATGGCTTTAAATGGTGAATATTGTGCAGATCTGCAGTGAAGAAGAGCAGATGGGGCAGAAAGAAATGCAGAATGTACAGTTTGGATCTGATAACTGCACTAGGAACATTAAAGGTGGGGCCAAGGCATGTGAAGGAGAGGCTCCCTTTCATAAGGAGATTAAAGCAATTAAGGAGAGGCCTGGAGATTTACAAGTAAACAAAAGAATCAGTACCTTCAGGGCAAGACCACACCCAGCTAATCCTCCAACAAGTCCAGGGCAGAGAAAAGTTGCAAATGTGGTTGAATAGGCCAGGGTCCATCCCAAAATTGCAGCCAAACTCGCAGTTTCATTCACGTGGTGCTGGCTTTAGAGTCATGAAGTTTGCAAAGTGAAGGGGTCATCTAGTTCTTCCTCACTCTCCACGGTTTCAGAGAGCGGCCAAGGTCAGGCAGAGCACAGCAGGGGTGTCCTGCATAAAGTAGGCCCTGACAGGCCATTGCATGAGTTGGAATGTGAAGCCTTGGTTGGCAGCGGAGACCCCAAGAAGACATTCGAGATGCCAGACCTGTGAGATATTTGCCAAGTAGAGCTGTATACAGGGAGTGATAGCCTAAAGAAAGAGATGTATGTTGCAAGCAAAGCGGAAGAGCTGAGTCATCTAAGCCCTTTGAAAGTCAAGTCCCAGAAGTTGCATTTGGAGCTACTGAGACTTGGTTTTGCCCTGCTGGTTTTCGTCTTGTTTTGGTCTGGTATTTTCCTCACTATGCCCTCTATTCCTCCCTTTTGGAATGGGAATGTGTATTCGGTTCCACTGTATGTTGGGAGTATGTAATTTGTCTTTTGATTTTACAGAAGCTTACAGTTTAAGAGATTGGACTCAGGCCAATCTCTTGGGAAGATTCCTACAGTGGGATCTCCCTGGGGATGGCCCAGGACACAGAATATCAGAAGTACAATTGTGAACATACTTAAAGAAGTACAAAAATAAAGAGCAAATCAAAGAATTAAGAAAAGAGAATGAAAAACTCAAGAAGACGAGGAGAGATAGAGAGGAGAGAGGAGAGGAGAGAGGAGAGCAGAGAATGACAAACTCCGGAAGGAAGTGGAAACACTGAAAAGACCCCATAGTTGAAAAAAATAAGGAAACCAAACACTGAAGCAAAGAGCTACAGGAAGAGATTGAGAAGCTCCAAAAGGAAGTAGAAATACTAAAGAAATCGGAAGAGGGAATGAAAAAGGAAATCAAACACTCATCCAATCAAGAGGGAAGGAATGGAAAAAGCCCAAGAAGCAGAATGGAGGAAGCAGAGCAAAGAATATCAGACCTGGAAGATAACACAGAACAACTAAAAACCTCAAGTAAACATTATGAAAAATTTAAAAATACACAAAAGTGGAACAACCAGGAACTGTGGGATGCTATGAAAAGATCAAACCTAAGCATCATAGGAATAGAGGAAGGAGAAGAATCCCAAGAGAATGGTATTGATCAGATCTTCAACGGAATAATAGGTGAAAATTTCCCCAAACTAAAAAAAGACAAACCAATACAAATACAAGAAGTACATAGAACTCCAAACAGACAAGATCAGAAAAGAAACTCTCCACACCATATCAGAGTTAAAATTCTAGATGCCCAAAACAAAGACAAAATTCTTAAAGCCACAGATAAAAACAACAACTGACCTATAAGGGGAAACCTATCAGAATTACCACTGACTTCTCAGTGCAAACTATGAAAGAAAGAAGAATGTGGAGCAAAGCATTCCCAGTGTTAAAGGACTATAGATGCCAACCCAGGTTACTATACCCAGCAAAAATGTCGGTTATAGTTGAGGGAGAGAGAAAAACTTTGATGACATAAACAAGATGAAAGAATACATGTCCAGAAAGCCAACCCTTCAGAGAATACTTGAAGCAATTCAAAGGACAGAAGAAAGGAGCAACCATCCCCAGGCACCTAGAAAGAGAAATCAATAAAAGCATAACTGCAGAAGTCGAAACCTAAACCAAAACCACAAATGGATAATAAGGTGAAAGGAAGCAACACAAACCTATCAGTCATAACCTTAAATATGAAAGGACTAAACTCCCCAATCAATAGACATAGACTGGAAGATTGGTGTGATGGTTAATCCTGTGTGTCCACTTGACTGGACTAAGGAACAAATAAGAGAAAAAGGATGTTTGGATTGGACCACCTCAACCCGGATGGCCCACCCCAAATGTGGGAGTTACCTTCTGCCAGCAGGCAGTATAAAAGGCCACGGCAGAAGGAGCTGGTCCCTTTTTTTCTGCGGCTTGCCTCTCTCATCTGGTGAGATTGTCTTGCTGCTGTGATCAACCCTTCGGATCCCAGCGTGTACTGAGACCGCAGATCTCCTGGAATCCATTGGGCCTTCAGCACCAGATTGGGACTACTTAGACATCCAGTCTTGCAGACCGAGCAGTTCCCTGGATTCTCAGCCTCTCCAGTGCGGCGAATCTACTGTTGGACTCCTTGAACTCTGTCACCTGAGCAAATCAATAAATTGTATATAGCTATATATTCGTTCTGTTACTTCTGTTTCTTTAGAGAACCCTGACTAATACAATTGGATTAGGAAACAGAGCGCAACAATATGCTGTCTACAAGAAACGCATCTTACCTTCAAGGACAGGCACCACCTTAAAGTGAAAGAATGGAAAAAAATATTTCAAGAAAATGGTACCAAAAAGAAAGCAGGTGTTCCTGTTTTAATATCAGACAAAATAGACTTGAAGGTAAAAGAAATCAGAAGAGACAAGGAAAGCCATTACATTTTTATCAAAGGAACAATTCACTAAGAAGATTTCACAATTATGAATATACACACACCAAACTCTGGTGCACCAAACTTTATAAAGACAATTATCCAGGACCACAAGGTACAGATTAACCCCAGTACACTCATAGTAGGGGATTTCAATACCCCACTGAGCCCTTTGGACAGGTCAACAAGACAAAGAATAAACAGAGAGACATCTGCACTGAACACTATGATACACCAAATGGACCTCACAGACATCTACTGAATATTCCACCCTAATACAAGAGAATACACTTTCTACTCAGCACCCCACAGAACATTCTCCAAAATCGACCACTTACTGGGACACAGAAGAAGCCTCCACAAATACAAAAAGATTGAAATAATTTCATGCATTCTATCAGACCACAGTGCAATAAATCTCAATATCAACACCAGGATAAGCCCTACTATTTACAAGAGCACATGGAGACTAAACAATACACTCTTGAATAATGAATGTGTCAAGGAAAATAAAGAAAGAAATAAAAGCATTCCTGGAACTTAATGACAATGATAATACAATACAACAAAACCTATGGGATACCTTAAAAGCAGTCCTAAGAGGGAAGTTTATAGCCCTGGGTGCCTACATCAGAAAAAAACAGAAAGAGCACAAGTGAAAAATCTAACACTGCAGCTAAAACCACTTGAGAGGCAACAACAGATGAAGCCTAAACGCAACAGACAAGAAGAAATAACAAAAATCAGAGCAGAAATCAATGAAATAGAAACAAAGAAAACAATAAAAAAATCAATGAATCCAAAAGTTGGTTCTTTGAAAGAATAAACAAAATAGACAGACCTTTAGCCTAGTTAACCAAAAGAAAGAAGGAACAACTCCAAGTCAATATAATCCATGGTGAAAGGGGAAATATCACAACAGACAATGAAAAGATCCAGACAATCATACGGGGATACTTCAAAAACCTATACTCTACCAAGTTTGAAAACCTAGAAGAAATGGATGAATATCTGAAATCCTGGGAATCAGCAAAGCTCAACCAAGAAGAGATTGACAGCTTAAACAGACCCATAATATATGAAGAAATTGAAGATGTAGTAAGAAACCTCCCAACTAAAGAAAGCCCAGGCCCAGACAGTTTCAGGACAGAATTCTATAAAACATTCAAAAAGACTTACAAACATTATTACTCAAATTTTTTAGAAGGATACACACGGATGGAATTCTCCCAAATTCCTTCTATGAAGCCAGCCTCACTCTACTACCAAAACCAGGCAAAGATACAACCAAAAAGGAGAACTATAGACCCATCTCATTAATGAACACAGATGCAAAAATTCTAAACAGGATACGGGAAAATCGCATACAGACCCACATCAAGAAGATCATCCATCATGACCAAGTTGGATTCATACCAGAGATGCAGGGATGGTTCAACATACGAAAATCAATAAACATCATCAAACACATAAACGGAATCAAAGACAAAAACCACACCATCATCTCAATTGATGCTGAAAAAGCCTTTGACAAAATCCAGCATCCCTTCATGCTTAAAGTCCTAGAAGGAATTGGATTGGAGGGATCATTCCTCAATGTAATCAAAGCCATATACAGGAAACCCACAGCCAATATCATCCTAAATGGGGAAATGACAGAAACATTCCCTTTAAAGGTAGGAACTCGGCAAGGCTGCCCCCTATCACCACTCCTCTTCAATATAGTGCTTGAAACACTTGCTAGAGCAATAAGGCAAGAAAAGGAAATTAAAGGAGTACTAATTGGAAAAGAGGAAGTCAAGCTATCCCTATTTGCTGATGATATGATTGTTTACTTAAGGGATGCTAAAAACTCCACCAGAAAACTCCTAGACTTGATTAAGAGCTTCAGTAACAGTGGCAGGATACAAAGTTAACCTAGAAAAATCAGTAGCCTTTCTTTACTCCAACAACAGCAACTTGAAGATGGAATTCAAGGAGACCTTCCCACTCACAACAGCCTCAAAAACAATAAAATACCTAGGAACAAACCAAACCAAAGACACCAAAGATCTCAACAACAAAAATTTTAGTCTTGAAGAAGGAAATTGAAGAAGACATCAGAAGATGAAAAAAAACCTCCCATGCTCATGGATAGGGAAAATTAATATAGTAAAAATGTCTATTCAACCTAAACTTTTATATAGATTTAATGCAATCCTAATTAAAATCGCCAAGAGTTTCTCCAAAGGCATGGGAAAAAAGTCCTTAATTTCATTTGGAAAAACAAAAGACCCTGTTCTAGTTTGTCCTCCATTGCTGACAAAACACTCTGACTGACACCAACTTGGGGAGGAAAGGGTTTATTCAGCTTACATCTCCTGGGTCACAGTTCATCACTCAGGGAGCCCAAGGCAGGAACTCAGGCAGCAAACCTGGAAGCAGGAGCTGAAGCACCGAGCATGGAAGAAAGCTGTTCACTGGCTTGATCCCTGCTCATGCCCGAGCTGCCTTTCTTATACTATACACAACAACCTGCCAGAGTGGCACTACTTATTGTGGGCTGGGCCTCCCACATGCCTGACAACGCAAAACTCCACAGATGTGGCCACAGGCCAATCCAATGGAGCAATCCCCAATTGAGGCTCCCTCGACCCCAGGTGTGTCAATTGACACTAAAGTCTAAACAAACAATTGACCCCTTGACTCATAAAACACATCACTATTAAACACCCACCTTTCCATTCTTATCCCCAAAGTATGTGTTAACATTAATCACAATCAAACAGTACAACCTTAAAAGCCCAAGTCCTTAAAATGTCCCAAAACTTAAAAGTTCACAGTACTATTAAAGTCTCTTAACTGTGGGCTGCTTTTTTTTTTTCTTGTTTTTTTTTCAAAGGGAAGAATCAGGACACCTCAAACAAAACCTAAGTCCAGCAAAGTAGCTCAAGGCTGGACACCTGGGACTCACTCACGATCTTCTGGGCTCCAAGGTTTCAGCAACTCCCCTCTCGACTCTGCCCTCTGTAGCACACACAGCTCATCTCGAGCCAGGCCGACTCCATTCCACACCTGCTGCTGCTCTTGTTGGTCGAACAATGGTTCTTGCATCTCCAAAAAGCTGGAGTCACCACTGAAACTGAGGCAGCACCTTCACCAATGGTCTCTTCTGACTCTCCTGGTGCAAAGCCTCGGCTTCTCTCCATGACCCTCACTCTGGGGTCTTACTGCAACCGAGGTGCACTTCCCCCAATGGGTCTTTCCCACCTCTCACAGTACCAAGCCTGGCTGCTCTCTAGTGACCCCCAAAATTCAACACCAGAACCATATAGGAGACTCTTACACACTACCAAGTCCTGCTTCTGGCTTGACATGGAGGCTCAGGCCCCTTCTGGCTCACAGCTTCTGTGTGCTGACCCTAAAGAAATTATTCCCAGAAGATTTCACCACAGTGATGCTGGTCTCTTGTTACTTACAGCTGATTTTTCAGCCCCAGCTAACCAGCATCAATTGTCCCAGTACAACAAAGATTTCACTTCATGTTCTGGTCTCTTGTTACTTACAGCTGATTCTTCAGCCCCAACTGACCAGAACCCACAGATTACACAGTCCTGATGATCTCTGCTCCCTTTGAAACTAGAAACTTCACAAGCCAGGCCTCCATCTTCTACAAATCCTTCAGGAAAACGGCTCCAAACTCCACAGCAATGATCTTTAGGCATTCAATGATCTTTAGGCATTCTTCCCAGCCCAAAGTTCCAAACGCCTCCACAATCCTTCCCCAAAACAACAAGGTCAGGTCTGTCACAGCAATACCCCACTCTTCTGGTACCAATATCTGTTCTAGTTTGTCCTCCATTGCTGTGACAAAACACTCTGACTGACACCAACTTGGGGAGGAAAGGGTTTATTCAGCTTACATCTCCTGGTTCACAGTTCATCACTTAGGGAGCCCAAGGTAGGAACTCAGGGCAGGAACCTGGAGGCAAGAGCTGAAGCACAGGCCATGGAGGAATGCCATTCACTGGCTTGCTCCTCTGGCTCATGCCCAGCCTGCCTTCTTATACTGTACACAACAACCTGCCTAAGGTGGCACTACTCATTGTGGGCTGGGCCCTCCCACATTGCCTGACAATCAAGACAATACTCCACAGATGTGGCCACAGGCCAATCCAATGGAGCCAATTCCCCAATTGAGGCTCCCTCAACCCAGGTGTGTCAAGTTAACACTAAAGCTATCCAGCACAGACCCTGAATAGCCAAAACAACCCTGAGTGAAAAGAGAAATACAGGGGGATCTCTATACCAGACTTCAAACTACACTACTGGGCTATAGTCATAAAAACAGCTTGGGACAGGCACAGAAACAGACCTGTTGACCAATGGAACAAAACTCAAGATCCAAACTTGAGCACATACAATTTCAGCCATCTCATATTTGACAAGGGGGCCAAGAAGACACAATGGAGAAAAGATAGCATCTTCAGCAAGTGGTGTTGGCAAACTGGATCACCACTTGTAGAAGAATGAAATTATACCCCTACCTCTCGCCCTGTACAAAAGCCAACTCCAGATGGATTAAAGACCTCAATGTGAAACCCCAAACTCTGAAGGTGATAGAAGAAAAAGTTGGCAGCAGACTACAAGACATAGGAGTAGGAAAAGACTTCTAAATCAGACAGCATCTGCACAAGAATTAAGGTCAACAATTGACAAATGGGACCTCATTAAACTTAAAAGCTTCTGTACATCAAAAGAAACAATCAAGGAAGTGAAGAGAAATCCCACAGAGTGGGAGGAAACCTTCACCACAGAAACATCTGACAAAACATTGATTTCCAGAATAAATAAACTACTCAAAAAACAAAGAAGAAAGAAAACAAATGACCCACTCAGTAGATGGAGCAAAGAGGTGAACAGAGACTTCACAAGTGAGGAGTTAGAGATGGCTGAGAAACACGTTAAGAAGTGTTTGACATCATTAATCATTAAGGAAATGCAAATCAAAACCACTCTAAGATATCATCTTACTCCAATAAGACTGGCTAGGATCAAGTAAACAAATGATACCAAGAGCTGGAGAGGTTGTGGGGAAAGGGGAACACTCATCCACTGCTGGTGGGAATGTAAACTCATACAGCCACTATGGAGAGCAGTGTGGATTATCCTTGGAAGACTTGGAATGAACTTGCCACTGACCCAGCCATACCTCTCCTGGGCATGTACCCACAAGACTCATCTTACTATAGAGATACATGCACAGCCATGTTCATTGCAGCTCTCTTCACAATAGCAAGGAGCTGTAACCAACCCAAGTGCCCCTCAACTGACTGGTGGATAGAGAAAATGTGGTACATCTACACAATGGTGTTCTATGCAGAGGTAAAGAAAGATGACATCATGAGCTTTGCAGGTAAATGGCTGGAGCTAGAAGATATCATGCTGAGTGAAGTAACACAGTCCCAGAAAAACAAAAGAAGAATGGTATCCCTCATTTGTGGATGCTAGCACCAATCACCTAATTGTATAGCAAACTGAGTTAATGTCAATGTGATCTGAAAACAGCTGTGCTCTTTTATTGTGAGTACCCTTAAAATATAATAAATAAATTAAAAAGAAGAAAAAGAAAAAAAAGACTTTAAAGGGTAGGAGTTACATAGCTATAGACAGGAACCAAGTTGTAAAGGTTCACTAAGCACCTTTAAACTGTCTCCTACTAGACTATATACTGTTGGTTCAAGGAGGTAAAACCCAGTCTTTCTTGAGATAAATTATCTTTGTAGGCAAAAGAAATGTTACAGGTAATATTTTTACAATAAAGAAAAATATGGAGAACACTTATATTCACTTAATTCCAAAGTTGTCACTGGGAATTTAGTACAAGTTAGGAGTAGAACAAATATTAACAATTTGTATCCCTAATTAGCTTAAGCATGTTACCATTTTTATATTGAAAATATTTAACCAATTTTATTTAATACAGGCAGTTTAATTTTTAAATTTTAAAATTTTATTTATTTCAGTATGTGTATGAATGGACTGTCTGCATGCAGGTGTGTGCACCTGTGTCGTGCAATGCTGCGGAGGTCAGAAGAGGGTGTCGGATTCCCCTGGAACTGGAGTTCTCCTGGAATTGGAGTTTCAGACAGTTCTCGGCCGCCATGTGGGTGCTGGGGATCAAACCCAGGTCCTCTGTAAGAGCGGTTGGCACTCTTAACTGCTAGACCTTCTCTCCAGCCCAGGAAGTTTAATTTTTACTAAATCTCTAAATACCACATAATTGTAAATAAAGCTTGGACAAAAACTGAACACCTTTTAAATAAACCTTGACCAGACATACATTTTTTTAAAATATAAATGTCTTTTCCTTTGATACAGATTTTTGTAGCATTTTTTTCTTTCCCTTTTTTTTTTTTTTTTTTTTTTTTTCTTTTTATCACAGGGTCTCCCTGTAGCTCTGGCTATCCTAGAACTTACTATGTAGACCAGTTGATCTTGAACTCACAAAGATCCACCTGCCTCTGCCTCCCAAGTGCTACAATTAAAGGCGTGTTCCAGCAAGCCTGGCTCTCTTTTCCTTATTTTTATTTCATGGTGTGGTGGTTTGAATGAGTGTCCCCCATAGGCTGTAAGTATTCAGACATTTGTCTCCAGTTGGTGGCACTGTTTTTGGAGGTCTTAGAAGGTGTGGCCGTGCTAGAGGAAGTACGTTATTAGGGGCAGGCTTAGGGAGTTTAACAAGCCTCGTGGTCTACAGTTGCTCTCTTTCTGCTTCCTGTACTCATTATGAGATGTGACCCCCAGCTTGCTGCTCTCCAGCTCCAGCCGCCATGCCTCCCGCCACAATGGACTCTAATTCCCTGGAACCGTCAATTGTAAGCTCAAATAAACTCTTCTTTTTATAAGTTCCTTTGGTCATGGTGTTTTATCACAGCAACAGGAAAGTGACTAATACAGTTATTTGGTACCAGGAGTGGGGTGTTGGCTGTGAAGAACCTGACCATGTGGATATTTGGAGAAATGTGGAAGACTTTGGAACTTTGGGCTAGAAAAGCTGCTGACTACTGTAAGTAGAGCTTAACAGGCCATTCTAGTAGAAGCCTGAAAGAAAGCATGGCTGCAAAAAATGTAGTTCCAGAGGAAAATAGAGACTTAGGCAGCAACTGGGATATTTTGATGAAGAGTCTGGCAGCAGTTTGCCCACAGCCCAAATGCTTGCTTGATGCTAAGTTGAAAAGCAATGGACTAATGTCTTTGGCAGATGATATTTCAAGACAGCCTAACGTAGAAATGGTGGTGTGGCTTTTAATGGTGAATATTGTGCAAATCTACAGTGAAGAAGAGCAGATGGGGCAGAAAGAAATGCAAAATGTACAGTCTGGATCCTGAAAACTGCACTAGGAAGATTAAAGGTGGGGCCAAGGCATGTGAAGGAGAGGCTCCCTTTCATAAGGGACTAAAGTGATTAAGGAGGGCCTGAGCTATTTAAAGTAAACAAAGGAACATAGTGCCTTCAGGGCAAGACCATAACCCACCTAACCCTCAAACTTTTGAAAGGAAAATACCGAAAGGGTTTTCTGCTACAAGTCCAGGGCAGAGAAAAGTGTGCAAATGTGGTTGAAACGGGCAGGGTCCATCCCAAACTGCAGCCAAACTCGCAGTTCATCATGTGTGCTGGCTTTAGAGGACAGAGTTGCAAGAGTGAAGGGTCTTCAGTTCTTCCTCCACAGTTTTCAGAGAGCTGTCAAGGTCAGGCAGAGTGAATTAGGGGTGTCCCTAATAAAGAGGCCCTGATAGGCCATTGCATGAAGCTGTGAATGTGAAGTCTTTTGTGGAGGGCAGGAGACCCCAAAAAGACATTTGGATTGCCAGACCTGTGAGATAGTTTGCCAAGGACGAGCTGCATCAGGGAGCGGAACCAGCTAAGAAAGAGATGTAGGTTACAGCAAAGCTGGAAGAAGCTGAGCCACTAAGTCCTTTGGAAGTCAAGCCCAGAAGTTGCATGTGGAGTACGGACTGGTTTGCCCTGCTGTTCTGGTCTTGTTTTGGTCCAATATTCCTCACTATTCCTCTATTCCTCCCTATTGGAATGGGAATTGTATTCATTCCAGCTGGACTGTTGAGTAGTTGTAATTTGTCTTTGATTTTACAGGATCTACAAGTTTTTTAAGGAGAGTGGCCGGATCTCAGAAAGAGACTTGGACTGTAGACTTTTGAATGGCATTGAAACTGGTAAAGACTATGGGGACTTTTAAGGTTGGACTAAATGCATTTTGCATTTTATATGGTCAGGAGCCTATGGGGGCCAGGGAGTGGAATGTGGTGGTTTGAATGAGTGTCCCCCACAGGCTGTAAGTATTCAGACATTTGTCTCCAGTTGGTGGCACTGTTTTTGGAGGTCTTAGAAGGTGTGGCCATGCTAGAGGAAGTACATTATTGGGGGTAGGCTTAGTGAGTTTAATAAGCCTCATGGTCTACAGTTGCTCTCTCTCTCTCTGCTTCCTGTGCTCATTGCAAGATGTGACCTTCGGCTTGCTGCTCTCCAGCTCCAGCTGCATGCCTCCGCCAGAATGGACTCTAATTCCCTGGAACCGTCAATTGTAAGCTCAAATAAATTCTTCCTTTTATAAGTTCCTTTGGTCATGGTGTTTTATCACAGCAACAGAAAAGTGACTAGTTCACATGGGTATGAGTGTTATGTCTGCATATGTGTAAGGGCACCCATGTCCTACAATGCGTGAGGGGGACAGAAGAGACAGTTAGACCCCTTGGAAATGGAGCTACAGACAGTTGTTAGCTGCCATGTGGATGCCAGGATTTGAACCTGGGTCTTCTGTAAGAACAACCAGTGCTCTTAACCATTGAGCCATCTCTCCAGCCCATACATTTTGTTTTTTAAACTATTTGACTGAACCATGACCTAGAGAATAGAGAAGTTAAACTTATTTATATAGCTCCAACCTTTATTTACTATAACAAAACCTTTTAGATCTTTATTACGTGTATAGACTGTATTATTGTTGCTATATAAATTTTACTAAATAGTTACTTTAAACACATTATTCTAAAGTACAAACTAAATTGTCTTAGCAAGCTTTGAAATAGGTTCCAAGTGAAAATTTTTCTTTTCAAATGCTTGGAGATGCTTTATTTAACCTTGTCACAGAACTTTGTTTTCAAAGATGGTTTACCTAGTGGTCAAATGTCCTAGATATAAAACACATTCAAATATAGGCATGGATTATATATTGGAATTGTGTTTGGAATAGAAGTAATTGTTTTTAAAAAATTAACTTATATCTCCAAAGACTAAAAACTCTACTGTACTCCAACAGTCCAAGTTCACATACGAACCTGTTAGAGGTTATCTAAAATTTGTTTCTCAGGTGTTGAAGGAGTGCAACCAGTAGGTGGCAGTATATACCTAGTAAAACATCTAATTGTTACTACACATTTTACCAGTTACCTTCAATAAAGACAAATATGTTACAGATAAATAATGATAATCTTTGTTAAATTAATTTATCTGTTAGCTGTTTGATTATAAAAAATTGACAATACCAAAACGTATGAAACAAATATCCCCAGCTGTCCTGGAACTCACTCTGTAGACCAGGCTGGCCTGGAACTCACAAAGATCCACCTGTCTCTGCCTCCTAAGTGCTAGGATTAAAGGCGTGCACCACCATGCCCGGCTTTTTTTTTACTTTTTTATTTTATTTATTTTTTTCAAATAGCTTTTTTTTTTTTTTGCAGTCCCAAAGGGGCAAGAAGAGACTTTAATTAGGGGAAGGGAGGATCCACCAGAATCAGAGACAGTGACCATGGGAGAAGAGGAGCTAGCTGGGCACTCTGGAGGACTCACCTCTCCACCTGCAGCACAGGCACTTTACCAGACTAGGTGAGATGCGGCGCCTCTCTGCTGGGGAAGGGGATGGCACCAGGTGGCCCCTGCAGCCAGAAGTTGCCTGGTTTGGGGGCCCCAGGTCTTAGGCCTGGCTGGCAATCATGGATTCAGCCCTTGTTCCCAACCACTGCTGGGTGGTCATCTTCAGACAGAGCTCAGAAAGCTAGTAGAGGGTCCCCACCACCTCTACTGGGCCTAAGGAGGATTGTGAATAACACAGCAAGGAAGAGAAACTGGAGTCTGAAACCTCTTTCCCTACTTCGGGTGGCACAAGAAAAACAGTCGCCTTCTGGCTCCAGGCCTGCCCAGACCCACAGCAACCAATAAGGTACGATCACTGGGACCAGTCACAGTCACTGGAGGTGGAGGTTGTTTAAAAAAAAAAAAAAAGAGGAAAGGAGAAGACAAAAAGCTCACAGTCTCCTACAAGCACAGAGTTTGCTTCAAGATGTTAAAAAAATATCTGTCCCAGCCCAGGGGACTGAAGATCAGAAGCCAGCCTGACCAGGCACATGTGACCTTGGAGCAGGTCCACTGCTGCTTTCTTGCCCAGGTAGCAAGCACACCACACCCCCCACCCAACATCCAATGCCCACCCAACCCAGCTCCCAGCTGCTGCTGCTGCTGCTGCTCTGGGGAGTGATTCCAAGACACCTTTGCAGACGCAGAGACACAAATAGCTTTTTTTTTAATTTTTTAAAAATTTTATTTATTTTTATATGTGTATGAGTGTACTGTCTGCATGTAGGTCTGTGCACCCAGGTCGTGCCATGCCACGGAGGTCAGAAGAGGGTCTCAGATTCCCCTGGAACTGGAGTTCTCCTGGAATTGGAGTTAAAGATGGTTCTTAACCGCCATATGGGTGCTGGGAATTGTACCTGAGTCCTCTGCAAGAGCATTCAATGCTCTTAACCACTAGGCTATCTCTCCAGCCCCACAAATAGCTTTTTTTTAAATTTTATTTATTTTTGTATGTGTATGAGTGTACTGTCTGCATGCAGGTCTGTGCACCCATGTCGTGCAATGCCGCGGATGTCAGAAGAGGGTCTTGGATTCTCCTGGAACTGGAGTTCTCCCGGTATTGGAGTTACAGGCGGTTCTTAGCCACCATGTGGGTGCTGGGGATCGAACCCATGTCCTCTGCAAGAGCAGTCGGTGCTCTAAACTGCTAGGCCATCTCTCCAGCCCCCACAAATAGCGGTGATTTTTTAAATTTTATTTATTTCTGTATGTGTATGAATGTACTATCTGCATGCAAGTTTGTGCACCCGTGTCGTGCAATGCCACAGAGGTCAGAAGAGGTTGTCAGATTCCCCTGGAACTGGAGTTCTCCTGGAATTGGAGTTTCAGACAGTTCTTGGCCACCATATGGATGCTGGGGATCGAACCCGGGTCCTCTGCAAGAGCGGTCGGCGCTCTTAACCGCTAGGCCATCTCTCCAGCCCCCACAGCCAGCCTGGTCTACAGAGTGAGTTCCACAAATAGCTTTTATGAGTTGAATCCATCCATCCTCATTTACAGTTGACTCTTTAATAGTCAGAAACCTACTAAGTCATAAAAGATTAAAATATAAATATGCATTTACACACACGTACACATAGTCTTTAAGCCTGTAGGGAGGAAATTACATTATTATTTGATACTCAAAGAGAAACACAAAACAGTTAAAAAATTTTTACTGAACCAAGATTTTAAAATTGAACCAAGATTTTTAGTCTATGTTAATGATAATTTTACTAATAACTAGTAAGAGGCAGTTCATTTAAGCCAGTGCTTCTTTGTCAGATTAGGATGGCTTGAAACTCTCATAGAAATCCCCCTGCTTCTGCCTCCAGAGTGCTGAAATTAAAAGACTGTGCTATACTAATTAATTTTAAAAGACTGTTTAAAGCAGATTTAAACATGAGGTTTAAGATGAATTGTTACTAAAGTGCGTGGAGAGCCATCAGCAGGCAGCTCAGCAGCTGGTGTGCAGATAGCAGGCAGGTAGGTGCTGCCAAATCACAGGCTGTGTGGTTGGGAAACCTGTAAGTTAAAAAGCCATGGCCTAGTGGTTAAGAGCCCCGACTGTTCTTGCAGATGACCCAGGTTCCATCCCCAGCACCCACATGGCAGATGAGAACCCTCTTTAGCTCCAGTTCCAGGGGAATCCAATGCCCTCTTCTGACCTCCATGGCATTGCACATGGGTGCACAGACCTACATGCAGACAGTACGTTTATACACATTAAAAAAAAGCCATTTCTTTAAAGGTTTTCCCTCCTCCAACAAATTTAGGATTGTATTAAATTTAACTCCTGAGTAAGGCCCCTAAGGTGAAACAAATTTTAAAGGCCCAAATAAATTTTAATGCCTAGGACTTTTCAATTAATTATTTAATTACTTAACTGTGCACATGTTTTTACTTAAAAGATATTTAGAGTACCAGGGTTTATAAGTAAAAATATTTCATTTGGTGGCTGGAGAGATGGCCTAGTGGTTAAGAGCACCAACTGCTCTTGCAGAGGACCCAGGTTCGATCCCCAGCACTCACATGGCAGGTGAGGACTGTCTTTTGTAAAATTTATTTATTATTTTTTATGTATGAGTGTACTGTCTGCATGTAGGTTGGTGCACCATTTCATGCAATGCCACGGAGGTCAGAAGAGGGTATCAGATTCCCCTGTAACTTGAGTTAAAAACAGTTCTTAGCCACCATGTGGTGCTGGGAATCGAACCTGGGTCCTCTGCAAGAGCAGTCATTGCTCTTAACCACTGAGCCATCACTCTAGCCCCAAGAACCATCTTTAACTCCAGTTCCAGGTGAATCTGACACTCTGTTCTGACCTCCGCGGCATTGCATGACATGGGTGCACAAGCCTACATGCAGACAGTACATTGATACACATACAATAATAAATAAATTTAAAAATTTAAATATTACATTTTGATTAGGCATGCCAAAATGGAATTTAAAACAGCACCAGTTGATGGTACTGTTGCACAGGGCGGCTGCTGGACCGCAGCTTTTCCCTGGAAAACTGCTAATTTTCCAACAGCCACTAACCCAGCTATGAAACTGCTTATTCTGAAGCCAGTGTTGTGTGGCTTATTGCCACACAGCTAAATAAATACCCAGCCTAAGAACTGTTTGCTCTTCTCAAGACCTACGCTACTTAGTCTCACCCCAAACTGTGAGTCTGTTGGCCTCAGGGTTTATGATAATCAGCTAAAAGTTGATTACCCTTTGGGCTGATTGGTTACTCAAGAACCCAATTGTAAGTCTGATTGACCTACAAACATTCTGACAAAAGAAACATGCATGAATTAAAGAAGATCAGGTTAGGTGAGAGAATCCAAAGACAGTTACCCACCGAATCCACCAAAAGGTCAAAAGTGCAACACAATTTTGTCCCGAAACAGGTTGAAAGAATGCTAAAACCCTCTAAAATGAAGACCAAGACAGATTGTAAAACAGTTAGAACATATTGGGAATGTTTATATTATTATTATTATTATTATTGTAATTCCAAATACAGAATGCTCATTTATTCTTTTTCTTTTATGTGTATGAATGTAGTGTCTGTATGTAGGTTGGTGCACCCATGTTGTGCAATACTGTGGAGGTCAGAAGAGGGTGTTGGATTCCCCTGGAACTGGAGTTCAAGATGGTTCTTAGCTGCCATGTGGGTGCTGGGAGTTGAACCCAAGTCCTCTGCAAGAGCAGTCAGTGCTCTTAACTGCTGAGCCATCTCTCCAGCCCCAGAATTCTCATTTATTCAAATGCACCATGTCATTACATGGGCAGCATAACTTCACACCCCAGGGGCCAATCCCAGACATTTGTACTACCATGTTCCAATTCATGGGTGTAGACAGAGAGGTCCTATGACCTCATTTATGTCTCTGGGATATGCTGGCTAGAAATGTTAGCTCACATACACCTAAGCTCAGATCACACACACCCACAAATCTGAGCTAGAGTAAAATTCTGTCTCAAAAAACCCAAGCTGGGTGCTAAAGAGATGGCTCAGCTGTTAATAGCACTGACTGCTCTTGCAGTGGACTTAGGTTTGATTCCCAGCACCCACATGGTGACTAACAACCCTCTGTAACCCCAGTTCCAAGCATCTTCTGACCTCCTCAGGCATTTCATGACGCAGATGCCCTTACACACATGCAGAAAATACACTCATATATGTAAAAGAAAAATAAAATATTTAAAATAAATAACCGAAGCTGGGGAGCAGGGGCTGATGGATCATTGGCTAAAGTGCTGCTGGTTAGACATGAGGACCTGAGTTTGGATCCCTCTGTTTCACATAAAAAGCCAGGTGTGCTGGGGTGTGCACGTTAGTAACCCCAGCTCTGTGGCCACAGAGACAGGAAGATCCCTAGATCTTTCTGGCCAGCCAGTCTAGCCAATCAGTGAGCTCTGGGTTCAACAAGAGACCCCATTTAAAAAAGATAATGTGAAGAGGGATGAGAAAGTCTCCCAACTTCAACCTCTCACTTCCACACATGTGTACGCACATAAAAACCATCAAGATGACTTAAAAAACAAGACATTATATACTGATATAGGAGAAACTAGGTGGTTGATACAGAATGAGTGAGTCTGAGAACACAGAACTCCAGTCTCAACTTGTTCATAGCTTGGAAATGACTCTCAACATTATTAGTTGTGATGGTTAATCCTGGGTGTCAACTTGATTGGACTAAGGAACAAATAAGAGAAAAAGGATCTTCGGATTGGACCGCCTCAACCCGGATGGCCCACCCCAAATGTGGGTGTTACCTTCTGCCGGCAAGCAGTATAAAAGGCCACGGCAGAGGGGGCTGGTCCCTTTTTTCCTGTGGCTTGCCTCTCTCTCACTGGTTTTTCTTGCTGCTGTGATCAACCCTTCGGATCCCAGCGTGTACTGAGACTGGCAGATCTCCTGAAATCCACCGGGCCTTCAGCACCAGATTGGGACTACTGAGACATCCAGCCTTGTGGACTGAGCAGTTCCCTGGATTCTCAGCCTCTCCAGTGCGGCGCAGCTACTGTTGGACTACTTGAGCTCTGTCACATGAGCAAATCAATAAATTGTATATAGTTTTATATTCGTCCTGTTGCTTCTGTTTCTTTAGAGAACTGTGACTAATACATTAGTCAATATATTTTAATTTAGAATAAACATTACTTCTAAAAATGTCTGTTCCTCACAGAAACAGTGACAATATACTTTACTATTTCACTGGACAACATAGCTGACCGTGACAAGAGAAATCACTGTGCACGCTGGGATGAAGGAGCACCTCCACCTGTAATCTCTTTTCTTTACTAGGACCACCAGCAATGGATGGAGTGTTATCTCTTCTCAAATAGCCCAAGGAATTTTTATGCCTCCTTGGGTTTTACCACTTCTCAACCGAGCAAACAGTTATGAAGATGAAATAATCCAGTGCTCAGGAATATAAACATAAATTATCGGGCTAGAGAGATATCTCAGTGGGTGAAGTGCTTGCTGAGGCCTGAGGACCCGAGTTCAGTCCTGGAATCCATGGCTAAATGAGAGAATTTAAGAGATAGGATCTCATTATGTAGTGCTTGAGAGGCAGGGGCAGGTACATTTCTGAGTTCAAGGTCCAGGCCAAATGGGGCTACAGGGAGAACCTGTCTCAAAATTAAAACAAACCCCCCAAAACACCCAAATATTTTTATTTTGTGACTGCAGGTGTCCTTGGAGGCTGAAGGCAACAGATCCCCTAGAGCTGGAGTTATGGGTTGCCTAATGTGGGTGCTGGAAACTGAACTCAGGTTCTCTGGAAGATCAGCAAACACCCTTAACTACTGCACCATTTCTTGAGCCCTGTTTTTTATTTTTGAGACTCTTCTATTTGGTTTTATTGAGACAGAGACTTACCATGTAGCCCTGGATGGCCTGGAACTCATGGTGTAGTTCAGGCTGATACCTGCCTCTTCTTCTTGGGTGCCAGGATTAAACAGATTTGAGATTCTTTATACATTTTAAATATATGTATAGTGTTGCAGAGTTTGGAAATATTGGGGAAGACCATCAGACCCAAATCAAATGTTAATCAGCCAAATTTATTAAAACAGCAGCTACTGGGCATACAGTTTTGTTCTCAATTGATTGAAAGCTGCAGTGACTTGATTGGGCTGAGGGAAGGCTTTTTAAAGAGGAAAGCCACAATAAGAAAAAACAGAGCTGCCTTGCACTTCTGGCTCACTTAGAAAATGTCATGCTGCCTTTAAGCAGGATAAGCAAGTTGCAGAAGCCAAAGCCTGTAGTTAAGCATGCTGATGTTTCAAGGTTGGACACGCAGCTGGTCAGGAAGGAAAGGGGAAGGGGGTCTAGGATGCCTGGAATCCGCTGTGCAGCCTTGAGCTAAGAGTGAAGGTTTCTCTGTTCAAAATGGAGTTTTTCTGATCATTACAGTGTTAAGGATTGAACCTGGGATCTTTTTTTTTTTTTAATTTTATTTATTTATGTATGTGTATGAATGTACTGTCTGCATGCAAGTTTGTGCACCCGTGTCGGCAATGCTGCGGAGGTCAGAAGAGGGTCTCAGATTCCCCTGGAACTGGAGTTCTCCTGGAATTGGAGTTTCAGACGGTTCTCGGCCGCCATGTGGGTGCTGGGGATCGAACCCGGGTCCTTCTGTAAGAGCAGTCGGTGCTCTTAACCGCTAGGCCATCTCTCCAGCCCCGGGATCTTTTTTTTTGAACCTGGGATCTTACACACAGTAAATACACTGAGTTATTACCAGCTCTGATATGCTGAGGTTTTTTTTGGTGTGTGTAGTATGGACATGTGTATGAGTGCATGTTGACATGTGTGCATGCATGTAGAAGACAGAGATTACCAGATGTCTTCCACTGTTACTCCTCATCTTACCTTTCTTTTTTTTTTATTTAAAAAATTATTATTTTTTTGGTCTTTTTGAGACTTGGTCTGTGACCACAGGTGGGCTGGAATTCCTTATGTAGACCAGGCTGGCCGTGAACTCACAGAGATCTGTGGGCCTCTGCCTCTCCAGTGCTGGGATTAAAGGTAGAGGACACCCCACCTGGCAAAATTTATTTCTTTTTATGAGTGTTTTGCCCGCACATGTGTAAGTGCACCACTCATGTCATGCAAAGACCATGGAGGCCAGAGGGGGTTGGATCCCTGGCACTGGAGTTGCCTACATCTAGGTAACTTTAATTACATCTGTCCCATTGTCCTGAGGGTTTCTTCTTTCTTAACAGGAAACGCAGTCTGAAAGGATCTCATTCACTGTTATTTGCTTGACAGTCCGTCTTTCTCCACAGAACTCTGGTATTTGTTTATCCAGCTCTTCTATGTGTTCAGAGCGTTCCTTATCTACTATGTACCCATTCACTCGGAGCCCTTAAAGCAGGCGTTCTTTAGTATTCAGATTGTACAGATGAAGTGGCTTCCCAAAGCATTTCACTTGTTAGCTCTGGAAAGAAATTCCCAGGACACCTGAGGGAGGAAGCTGTGGCAGGAGTGGGGCTGCGGAGGTGGAATTGGGGGCTGAGGCGGTGGAATTGGGCAGTGTAGGTTCTCAAGCTGCCTCCTTGACAATGAATCAAAATCTGCACTTTAACAAGATTCCCAGAAAAGCAGAAGAAGCACTGATCAAGAAAAAGCAATTCAGAACTGTCAACTCTTAAAAACACACAGAAGGGACTGAAGATGGTTCAGCAGTTAAGAGCACTGGCTGCTCCTGCAGAAGATCAGGGTTCCATTCCCAGCCGCCACATGGCGAGTAAGTCTGTAACTCCAGTTCCGGGGGATCTGGCGCCCTCTTCTGACATCCTTGGGTATTGCACGACACGGGTGTGCTTACATACATGCAGGCATAACATACATATACAATTAAAAAAAAAAAAAACTGGGCATGGTGGCGCACGCCTTTAATCCTAGCACTTGGGAGGCAGAGGCAGACGGATCTTTGTGAGTTCAAGGCCAGCAGAGTGAGTTTCCAGGACAGCGGGGTGCAAAGAGACTGTCTCGAAAGACCAAAAAAAAAAAAAAAAAAAAAAAAAAAAAAAAAAAAAGACACAGAAAACACACTCCACTCCAGTATCCAACTCCAGGAGTTTTGCCACTCCGGTTATCTGAGGTCTTGGGGCCCTCACCCTTTCACCACATCCTCACTAAGATAGCAAGGGGAAGCCAGCCACCACCTGGCTTGGCTGAGCTTTAAAAGCCAAGGGAGAAGGGGAACAACTGTAAGCTAAACAGAAAACTGTCTTCCCGTAAGGAGCGCATGCCTACAACAAGGCTCGCCTTCTGCCCTCAAGAAAAATGGCGCCAGCATACGCATTTCCTGTTTGAGAGCCACAGCCAACAGGAGGGGCAGAACCGGAAGTTCCCGCCCTCTCTGCCTTCCTCTGGGCTCCTGCCCTGTCCTGGGAGGATGAACCTACCCAGGGGCCGTGGTGGAGCTGTGTTTGCCGGGTGACGGTGAGAGCCCGGCAGGGAGCGAGTCCGGCCGGAGCAACGCCCGGAGTGACCTTCCAGCGCCCGGTGGAGGGCCGGGCTGACGGGCCGCGGCGGAGTCGGCGTGTGGAAGGCCTGGACAGGTAGGTGTCCCGGCCGGCCAGCGTGGCCCACCGGGTTCCACGCACCCAGCCCCCGCCCGATCTCCACTGTGTCCCCGCCGGGCCCCCACGCACCCCGTCTCCACTGGGTCCTCACTGGGTCCCGCCCGGTCCCCACCCCGTCCCCACCAGACCCCTGGCTGCTCCCCACCGAGTCCCCTTCCGTACCACACCGTGTCCCCATCCAGTCCCAGGCACTCATCCGCGCGGCCATGTCCAGATTTATGAGGGACCCAGCCTCCTAGGGCCACTGTACACCAGGATTAGACTAGGGTGTGATTGATTGTCTTCGGTGAGTTTTTCTAAGAATGCTCAGAAAACGTTTAGATGTTGAACTTGGATTTCTTGAACTTTGGGGACTCAGACCGGAAGCCCTCCAGCCTTCTTTAAGCCTATACTCCCTGATTGTGCGAAGGCGATTCTCTGATGTCTGTACTGCATTGTGACGTGGGAATTTTATTTTCTCCCGCCACGACTTACAGAAGAGTTAGTAACTTATTGTTTGAGATCTTGGCTTCTCAGTAACCTGATTCCCCCGTGTGGTTAAGAGTCTTGTGTAGTCACAATTTAGCCAATTTCATCTAAACTGAAGGGAAATAAAGTAAACATACACCGCCCCCTTTGCTTTACTTAGTTATTTCTGCTGTACTGGGGATTAACCCTTGAACCTCTCATATTCTAGATAAGTGCTCTACCACTATATCCCCCAACCCTTTAAAAGCCTTATATTTTGAGACAGTCACCCATTCAAGCCTTGAACTCAACTCTGTAGCACAGGCTGACCTGCCTTAGCCTCTGGAGTAACTGGGATTCCAGGCCAGATTACAGGTGAAGCAGATCTCATATCCATTTTAGTAAAAGGTCACTCAAAACTTGTCTTCAGTTTTGGACTAGATGCTTTGAAATACTTACCTAGAAACGTTTGGCCAAGTTAATTTATGCTGTTTGGGAGAGTTAAGGAATGAACTGATAAACAACAGAAATGTGCATATTGTATTTTTCTCACATATGTGTGTTTGTGCAGGTGCCAATAGAGTCCAGAAGAGGATGTCAGATCCCATGGAACGGAAGTTATAGTCAGTTGTGAGCTGCCCAGCTTGGGTGCTGGGAATTGAATTCAGGTCCTCTGCAAAAGCAATACACACTCTTAACCACTGAGCCTCCTCTCCACCATGCTGGTTTTTTTTTTTTTTTTTTTTTTTGGTATTTTTGAGACAGGGTCTCCCTTTTAGTCCCAGCTGGCTTGGAAGGAGCTCGCTCTGTAGACCAGGCTGGCCTTGAACTCATAGAGGTCCACCTGCCTCTGCCTGGGATTAAAGGTGTGTGCCACCACATCAGCTTTTTTGTTTGTTTTTAAATACATTTTATTGTGTGTGTGGACACAAATGCTGTGATGTAATGTGGAGGTCAGAGGACGCCTTTTTGAAGATAGTGTCTTTTGGGTCTCAGGGATCAGAGTCTCAGGCCTGGCAGCAAGTCTTTTTCCTGCTGAGCCAGACACCTTAGCAGCCCCAAGGTATTTTGTTGTTATTTAGCAAGACCTCCAGGCTGACCGGTTCAGCCTCTTCAGTGCTGAGCTTACAGGTCTGACATCACAGCTGCCTTTCACAGCTTGATTATAGAGTCTTACTGTGTTATCCCAGCTGACCTGAAGCTCCCTGTTGGCTAAGATACAGGCATGTGCTACTCTTGGAGCTGACTGCAGCTTGTCTGACCCTTTCTCTCCCTAGGAGCACAATGGCAGAAAGCCCATCTCCACTGAAGCACTTTGTGCTGGCAAAGAGGGCCATCACATCAATTTTCAGCCAGCTTCTAGAGTTTGTTTCCGAGGGGTCACACTTTGTTGAAGGTTGGTACCTCTTCTGTTTTCACAGTGATCACTGTTGAGAGTAGATAATATTTCAGTTTTAGCTTTGTTTTCTTTTTCTTTATGGAGAGAGGGTCTCATATGGCCTAGGCCTTTGAGCACTGTCAGTGTGTAGCTGAGATGAATTCCTGATCATCCTGCTTCTGCCTCTGGGTGCTGATAATACAGGTGTGTGCCACCCCACCTGGCTTCAGCTGCTGAATTCATATTCTTCTCCATGCTATGAAAAATACCATAATAAACCCTAGTTCATAATTCAGAAACAAGTAAGGAACTGGTCTAGTGTTTCACTATATGAACAGTTCCTTTAATCTCTAGGTTCATATCATTCCTTTAAATCTTAGGCACAGTGAGGGTAAGCAACTTGGTTAGAGTCACAAGCAAGGATGGCCCAGACAGTCTGCATTCAGTCGTCCCATCTGATTTTTCCCGAATCGCAGGCATATCTCTGTCTGCTAGTTTTGCAGTAGAAAGGGAGGGATCTTTAAACTTCTGTGACTCTGAGAATTTAAGCAGTTGGTAGAATCAGACTTACTTCTTTGTTCCTATAAATCATTGCTCCCCACATTTTGAGTTCCTTAGGTCTAGAACCTACATATCTCTAGTATTGAATGTGATATAAGGCAAGTTGTGGTGAATGAGAAATAAAGTGATGATTTTTATTTCCGGTTTGGAAAGAATTTGAATCACTATAATGACTTGTGAAAAATAGTTTGTGAAGCCAGGCGTGGTGGCGCATGCCTTTAATCCCAGCACTCGGGAGGCGGAGGCAGGCAGATCTCTGAGTTCAAGGCCAGCCTGGTCTACAGAGTGACCTCCAGGCCAGCTGGGACTAAAGGGAGACCCTGTCTCAAAAATACAAAAAAAAAAAAGAAAGAAAAAAAAAGAAAAATAGTTTGTGGAGTTGACAGAGGAAGTAAAGCTGGAAATGTAATATCTTCTGTGTATGAGCCAGAAGATTAAATACTACTCTAGGGGCTTGTGAAAGGACAGGTCTGGAATCTGGAGTTGGAGTGACTTGTTCTAGAGCCTCAGGAGAAAATGTTGCAAAGATACAGCAAATAGGAAAAGAAAACAAGAACAAAGTGAGATACAAAAATGAGTTTAATACTTAAGCCAGCCTTTCCATCATCCAACAGCAGCACGTTTATTAATGCCCTTGAAAAGCAGGATGAGCCATGCTGGTGAGCACTGGGCTCCTGTCAAGTCAGTGTTTCTCTCTGATCACGTAGGTGACCAGATGAATCTCTGTGCTTTCTCTCTAAAAGAGTCAGGTAGAAATGGAATGTCAGTTTATCTCCTGCTGCAGAAATGGACCAAGGTGAGAGGTTTGTTTGTTCGTCCTTAGAAATGCAGAGGTTAGGGCCACAGTGGGCAGCTGACCTGCCCTTAACCACAGGAAGCCTAGCTTCAGTCTGTGATTTTTTTTTTTTTTTTTTTGGCCTTTTCCGTTGATTAAGCTACTGTAACCCTTGCCTATGGGAAGCAGAACTTGTGATGAGGTAGCAGTGGCTTACCTAGCTCACTGAACCTCTCTCCTTCACTTCTGAGGAGTTCCCAGCTAGACTTCTCACTTCAGCATGTGGAGCTCTTTCCATTTCAAGATTAGTTTGAGCAATAATAGATGGTACTAGGTTCTTGTTTCTCTCATTAGAATTGGATTAAACTTTTTGATTACATTTATTTATTTTTGGCGTGTGTGTGTGTGTGTGTGTGTGTGTGTGTATGTGTGAGTATGCCATAGCATACATGTGGAGGTCAGGACACCTTTTGGGAGTTGATTCTTTCCTGTCGCTATGTGGGTCTGGATGATGGAACTTAGGTCAGCAGGCTTGTCAACAGTGCCTTTGCCCACTGAGCATCTCACTGGCCTCTGGAACTGTATTCTTGTTTCATATACATTGTGTAGGCGCTCTTGGGAAACTCATATTTCATGTGCAGAATCAAGACATCAGACTGACTTTGAATTCAAGTATTTGCCTGCCTCTGCCTTCTAAGTGCTGGGATTAAAGATGGACTAGTTGGATATGGTGGTGTGTGTCTTTAATCTCAGTACTTGGGAGGCAGAGGCAGCCAGATGTCTCTGAGTTCCAGGCTAGCCTGGTCCATGTTGCTAGTTCCAGGCCAACTGGGGCTACAGGGAGACCCTGTCTCAAAAAGACAAAAAAAAAAAAGGTCGTGGACCATGATGCCCTGGCCTAATTTGTATTTTTAAAATATACATTACTATTTTTATCTTATGAGTGTTCTGCCTGCATGTAAGTGTACCATACGCAGTGCCCATAGATGCCAGAACAGGGTGTTGGATCCTCTGGAACATGACGTTGATGTTGTTAGCCAGACATATGGATGCTAGGAAATCAAAACCCAGGTTAGACTAAAGAGCAGCCAGTGTTCTTAACTGCCAGGCCATCTCTCCAGATCCTTTTTTTTTTTTTTTTTTTAATGTATGTTTTTCCCTGAACATAAATAAGTACACCCATGTGTGTAATGCCCACAGAGGCCAAAAGAGGGTGTCAGCCCGAAACTGGGGGGTGGACAATTGTTGGGTGCCATGTGGGTGTGGAGAACTGAACTGAACCTAGGTCTTCTGCAAGAGCATCCTATGCTCTTAACTGCTGAGTCATCTCTCTAGCCTCTATTTTTAAATTTTATTTATGTGTATCTGTGTGCATATATGCCACATTTGTGCAGTGCCCATGGAGACCAGAAGAGGGCAACAGATCCCCATGGAGCTGGATTTACATGTGGATGTGAGTCACCTGATACAGATACTGGGAACTGAACTGGGTCTTCGGGATGAGCAGGGAGTGCTCCTAAGGGATGAGCAGGGAGTGCTCCTAAGGGATGAGCAGTCTCTCCACACTTCCCCTCCCTAGTTTGTATTTTTGAGAGATAGATGAATATTAAATAAGTCCTTTGACTGAGTTTTTGAAATTTTTAATATTTTTGAAATTCTCTTTTTAAATATTTTATTATTGTTGTTGGGAAGCATCTTTTTGACACAGGATCTCCCTGTAGTCCCAGCTGGCCTGGAACTCACTATATAGACCAGGCTGGCCTTGAACTCACAGAGATCCGCCTGCCTTTGCCTCCCAAGTTGTCTGCCTCCATGCCTAGCTTATTTATTATTATTATTATTATTATTTATTTATGTATGTGTGTGAATGTACTGTCTGCATGTAGGTTTGTGCACCCGTGTTGTGCAATGCCGCAGAGGTCAGAGAGGGTGTCGGATTCCTCTGGAACTAGAGTTCTCCTGGAATTGGAGTTTCAGACGGTTCTCAGCTGCCATGTGGGTGCTGGGGATCGAACCCGGTTCCTCTGTAAGAGTGGTTGGTGCTCTTACCTGCTAGGCCATCTCTCCAGCCCCGCTTATTTATTATTTTTATTTTATGTATATGTATATGTGTATATTGCCTGTAAGTGTGTAAGTGCACCCATGTCATGTAGTGCCTGCAGAGCTCAGAAGAAGGTGTTGAATCCCCTGGAACTGGGGTTACAGATGGTTATTAGCTGCCACGTGGGTGCTGGGAATCAAACCCAGGTCCTCTGTAAGAGCAGTCAGTGGTCTTAATAACTGAGCCCTATATTTTTGAAATTCTTTCAGACATGGTACTCATTGGAATAGGTCATGCCCTTTTTACCAAATACACAGGGCAGTATGTCAGTATACAGTACTTGCCTTATATGCGTGAGTCCCTAGCTTCAATTCTTGCCCAGCCTCCACTGCTACCCAGATACTATGGGCATTTTATTTTATTTTATTTTATTTATTTATTTATTTTTGTCTTTTTTGAGACAAGGTCTCCCTTTAGTCCCAGATGGCCTAGAGATCCGACCGCCTGCCTCTACCTCCTGAGTGCTGGGATTAAAGGTGTGCACCACCATACTCAGCTTGGTTTTTTTTTTTTAAATATGGAATGCTTCACGAATTTGCATGTCATCTTTGCGCAGGGGCCGTGCTAATCTTCTCTGTATCGTTCCAATTTTAGTATATGTGCTGCCGAAGCGAGCACGGTTTGTTTTTTTGAGACAGGGTCTCCCTGTAGCTCCAGTTGAGGCTTTGTAGACCAGGCTGGCCTCCATCTCACAGAGATCCACCTGCCTCTGCCTCTGCCTCTGCCTCTGCCTCCTGAGTGCTGGGATTAAAAAGTGTGTACCACCATGCCAGGCCTGACATCTTTAAGTTTTAAAATTTATTATTATTGTGTGTGTTCATGTGAATGTATGTATATAGTAAGTCTGAGGTCAACTTGCAGGAGTCTGTTCTTTCCTTTCACTGGGTTCTGGGGCTCGAATTCAGGTTATCAGGTTCGGTAGCAAGTACCTTTACACACTGAGCCATCTCACCAGCCCTGAACATTTTTATTTTTCAAATAATATATAGATATATTTAAAAAAAATATATATAAAATATATATATATATATATAAAAAAAAATATATATATATATATAAAATATATATATATTTTGGTCTTTTGAGAAAAGGTCTTCCTGTAGCTTCAGCTGTCCTAGAACTCACTATGTAGACCAGGCTGGCCTTGGACTCCCAGAGATCTGCCTGCCTCTGCATCCCAAGTGCTAGGATTAAAGGCATGCGCCACCATGCCCTGCTCAAATAATATGGTTGTTTTTTTTTGGGGGGGGGTCTTTTTGAGACAGGGTCTCCCTGTAGCCCCAGCTGTCCTGGAACTCACTCTGTAGACCAGGATGGCCTTGAACTCACAAAGATCCGCCTGCCTCTGCCTCCCAAGTGTTAGGATTAAAGGTGTGAGCCACCACCCCCGGCTCAAATAATATGTTTTTATAGAACATTTCAAAATGTATGCAGTTTTACGTATTTCATTGTATAATAACATAATATTAATTTGTACTATTTTAAATACCATTTTAATTTTCAGCAACATACAGGAACCCAGAACTTGATGGAATAGCCACTGAGGATGACCTGGTGGAAATTCAGGGCTACAGAAACAAGCTTGCTGTCATTGGGGAGGTGCTCTCTCGGAGGCACATGAAAGTGGCCTTTTTTGGCAGGTAACCCTCTGTGCTGGAGCGTTCCTGCGCTGCTCCTGCCCCCTAGCCTGTGCTCTGCTAGCTGTGCTCCCCTGCTCTCCAGCAGCACCTTCTACTGTGTCCATGCCCAGCTGCTAGCATGTGTGTCTCCCGAAAGAAACATGACGAAGACTTGTGCAGATACTTTTTTCTTGAGACTGGGTCTCCCTGTAGACCCAGCTGGCCTGGAAGTTGCTATGTAGACCAGGCTGGGCTTGATCTCACAGAGATCTGCCTGCCTCTGTTCCTAGAGTGCTGTGATTAAAGGTGTGTGCTCCCATACCTGGCTATACTTTACTTTTTAAGGACTCTCATCTCTTGTTAGTCAGTTACAAGGATGAATATAATTTGTAATTTTTTTCCCCCTACATAAGATATTATGTAGCCCAGGCTGGGTTCAAGTTTGCTCTGTAGCTGAGACTATCCTGGTACTACAGGGTTGTGTCACCACACCCAGGTATTCCAGGTTCACATTGATTATTAAGTGTGTTTTCAGAAGACCCAGGTGATTGCTTCCAGAGCAAGGAAGCACTAGGGGTCAGCTTGTCCAGGCAGTGGAGGGTCCTGGTCCTGCTTGTACATTCATTTAACCATCAGTATCAGGCTGGGAATGTGGCTCACTGATGAAGAGTCCGTCTAGTGTGCATGAGGCCCTGGGTTGGCTCACCTGTGTTGGGTAGTGCATTTTCATTTGCACTAATATACTTCCAACTTGCCATGGGTTTCTCAACCTGGAACCCCATCATGAGATGAGGAGTATTAGCTTGGATGTGAGCTGGTTCCAAAGACCTCTCTTAGTAGAGAGCCATCACTGGCGGGGGAGGAAGCCACTGTGTGCTTGGGACTCTTAAGTGTTGCATTTGAGATGCTAGGGAGGGTCATCAGGAGGCTGAGTTAGAGGTCTCAGCATGGCGGGGAAGACAGTATTATGACTGTAACTTGGGAAGTCAGCAGGCCAGATCATTAGAGGTCTGAGCATGGTGGGGAAGACTGAGTGTTCTGACTGTAACTTGGGAAGTCAGCAGGCCAGATCGTTAGAGGTCTGAGCATGGCGGGGAAGATTGAGTGTTCTGACTGTAACTTGGGAAGCTAGTGCTGGGCAGGCAGGAGGCTGAGAGTAGGAGGCAGGTGTAGTGACCTCAGCAAGAAATTCCAAGTGCCTTGCTTGTGGGCTGGGCAGGGATGGTTGATGAGAGAGAAGACTGGTTAGGCCAGCCTGGTGGTTCATTAGAAGAGGCAAGAATGGCATGGCTGGTTGAGTGCCATTAGAAGGTTTGTGGGCAGATGTTTGTGTTTTGTGATGTGATGTGGATGTGTAGGCTTGGTGCTTATTAGGCCTTGGAACAGAGCTCTCCTACCTCCTAGCAGGCATTCAGATAGAGTTCTCCAAGCTGCCAGAATCCATCCTAGGAAGTTCAGGAATCATTGGCTTAGGTGGTGATTGAGATTGGGGGACTGAGAAGATAATTCACAGGAAGAGGACAAGATGGGGAGCGCTTAGGCCAGGAAGCTGGGAAGAACTGGGTTGCTAGGGCAGGAATACATTTCGTGGTCATGTCCCTTCAAGATGGGGAGGGCTCAGGCCAGGAAGCTGGGAAGAACTGGTTTGGTTCTATGACCATATCTGTGTGTCCACTAATGAGCTGAGTAGGTCAGCCACACCTTTTTAGGGTTGGGATTGAGAGTGGAAAAGAACCTTTATAAAGATTCTTGAAGCCCAGGCATGGTGGTGCACTCCTTTAATCCCAACACTTGGGAGGCAGGGGCAGGTGGATCTCTGTGAGTTCAAGGCCAGCCTGGTCTACATAGAAGGTTCCAGGACTGCAGGGACTACAGGGAAACACTGTCTCAAAAAGACCAAAAATAAAATAAAATTAAATTGGACAGAGGACCCGGATTCGATCCCCAGCACCCACATGGCGGCTGAGAACCGTCTGTAACTCCAATTCCAGGAGAACTCCAGTTCCAGGGGAATCTGAGACCCTCTTCTGACCTCGGTGGCATTGCACAACATGGGTGCACAGACCTACATGCAGACAGTACACTCATACACATAAATAAAATTAAAAAAATTGAAAAAAATTAAATTCAATTAAAATAAAATAAAAAATGCTGGATGTGGTGGCACATGCCTTTAATCCCAGCACTTGGGAGGCAGAGGCAGGTGAAACTCTGTGAGTTCAAGGTCAGCTGGGGAGACACTGTCTCAAGAAGACCAAAACAAAAAAAAAAAGATAAAAAGAAAATAAAAATACTTGAGCAGATTGGGCAGGAGGTTTGTGTGCTCTTGGAAGCAACCCTCATGCCTCATTCTGTGGGTTCACAGTGTACCTGAGGACTCTGCATTGTTGTGGGCTCCCAGATTCTGATGGGGGACCCAAAGTTGTCTTGAGGGTCCATATGCAATGCATGGAGGGTTTGTTTTAAGGGTGTCACAGGTATACTAAATCACAGTATACTGGCAATAAAAGCCACAGTTTCACTAAGTGGTTAGCATTCCCAACTTCTTCCTGGGGGAAGTTGGGACTGGTTTCCATAAAATAAAGGCATGTATGGCTCTTGCATCCAGCAAAAAATGAGGAGACATTAAGGGAGAGATGATTGCGCACCCTTGAGGTCCAATGCTGTTTGCTAGGGAAGCAGAGGCTCCAAATAGCTACTGAGGTTTCAGTGGATTGATTAGAAGACGAACTCTGACCAGGAGGGAAGGTGTTCCTTGGGTTTCAGGAGTGTGCAGAGTTCTGTTTGCACAAAAAGTTGCCTAAAACTTAGCAGCTAATTCACAACACTCTTTATGATGCACACTGATTCTGAGAGAGCTTCAGTAGGGCACAGGGGGGATGTCCTGTAGTTGTTCTATGCTGTTAAGGCTCAATATTTGAGAGTTAGAGTTGTCTGGATCTTCATTCCTATGCCTGGTGCCTTCCTGAGACAAGGCAGTCAGTGTGGCAGGACTCCAGGTACATGAGATCCAGGCAGAGCTTTTTATTTCTAGCCTTGGAAACCACCCAGTGTTGGCTTGTGAAGCTGACACAAAGCAGCCCTGTTTGGAGATCGCACCTTATCTTGTAGGAAAAGCACCACAGACTTTTGACCTGTGATTTCAAATAATCACAGGATGCAAGAAACAAAAGCTAACGATACCTTTGTGGGAAAGGTGGGATTTGTTTTCTTTTTTCTTTTTTTTTTGGGGGGGGGGGTGTTTTTGAGACAAGGCCCCAGCTGGCCTGAAACTTGCTCTGTAGACCAGGGTGGCCTTGAACTCACAGAGATCCACCTGCCTCTGCCTCCCAAGTGCTGGGATTAAAAGTGTGTCCCTTTCTTTTATCTAAGTGTACATTGCTAGTATTTAAGGAGCTTCTTTATCTTTCTGCTTATTTTATTTTGTTCTGAGATAGGGCCTTTTTAGCCTAGGCTGGCCTTGAACTACTGATGCTCCCGCCTCCACTTCAAGTGCAGAGATTACAGGTGTGTGTCACCATACACTGCTTGGGGCTGTCTGTGCTGGATAGCTTTATTGTCAACTTGACACACCTGGGTTGAGGGAGCCTCAGTTGTAGGAATTGCCAACATTGGACTAGCCTGTGGCCATGTCTGTGGGGCATTTTCTTGATTGTGTGATATGGGAGCCAACTGTGGGCAGTACCACCCCTGGGCCAGTTATTCTGTATTGTATAAGAAAGCAGGCTGAGCATGGGCCAGGGACCAAGCCAGGAAGCAGCACTCCTCTATGGCCTGTCTTCAGCTCCTGCCTCCAGGTTCCTGCCCTGAGTTCCTGCCTTGGGCTCCCTCAGTGATGAACTGTGACCTGGGAGCTGAATAAACCCTCTCCTCCCCAAGTTACTATTGTTCAGAGGGTTTTGTCATAGCAATGTGAAAGCAAACTAGAACTCTGTCCATTTTTTTTATTATTTTTATTTTTTGTTTGTGTAAGTGTATTGTCTGCTTGTATGTAATTGCACTTGTGTCGTCCAATGCCTGCAGAGGTCAGAGGAGGGTGGCAGGTCCTCTGGAACTAGAGTTACAGATGGTCCTATCCACCATGTGGGTGCTGGGAATTGAACCTAGGTCCCTGCAAGAGTAGTTAGTGCTCTTAACCTCTGAACTGTCTCACCAGCCCCCGAGGCTGTCCATCTTTTTGTTAAAAATCCAATCTGTGAAATGGAAACTGTGAGCTCTAGTGGAGAACAGTTTTTTGTTTTTGATTTTTTTAATTTTTCTCTATGTGTATGAATGTACTGTCTGCATGAAGGTCTGTGCACCCGTGTTGTGCAATGCCTCGGAGGTCTCCCCTGGAACTGGAGTTCTCCTGGAATTGGAGTTTCAGACGGTTCTCAGCTGCCATGTGGGTGCTGGGGATCGAACCCGGGTCCTCTGCAAGAACAGTCAGTGCTCTTAACCACTAGGCCATCTCTCCAGCCCCTGGAGAACAGTTTTTACTCTGTTTTGTGTTTCAGGACAAGTAGTGGCAAGAGCTCCGTTATTAATGCGATGCTGTGGGACAAAGTTCTTCCAAGTGGGATTGGCCACACCACCAACTGCTTCCTGAGCGTGGAGGGAACGGATGGAGATAAAGCCTACCTGATGACAGAGGGGTCAGATGAAAGGAGGAGCGTCAAGGTACAAGCCCAGCCTGCCTGCAGGAAGCAGTGCCTGCAGGTTACAACTGCCTGTATCTGCTGTAGGGATGTCTCCTGTAGGGAAGGAGGGACAGGAATATTTACCTTGAGGACTTTAAGAACAGTCACTGATGTCTGAGTTCTCTAAAGGACTTTTTTCTTCAGAGATAGATTATCGGAAGAATAAAAATCTGTCCTTTGTTTTTGTGTGTTGGAGATAGATCCCAGGGCCTCATGTGTATACAGTAAGCTTCCTGCCACTGAACAGTAGCCACAGCCCTGTCCTTAACTTAGAGATAGAACTAAGAGGGTTTTTAAAATGCTTTAATGAAAAGATTATTGGAATTTGTTGTTGCTGTTAATCTCAACTTTATCCCCCTTTTTTTTTTTTTTTTTTTTTTGTCTTTAGAACAGGGTCTTCCCTGTAAGCCCCATCTATCCTGGAACTTGCTCAGTACGATCAGGCCTGGCTTGAACTCACAAAGATCCGCCTGCCTCTGCCTCTGCCTCTGCCTCCCACGCACGCCAGCAGCAAGCCATATTTTAGAAAATAGTAGGGGCTTATGTGAAACTACAACAATATAGAAAAACTGACCATATTGATCAACTTGATTGAACAACACAAGCCCCCCCTGCTGATGGTGGGACCCATGAGCTGTGATGGGTTTGGACAGGGCACACTGCTTGCAAATGGTTTTACATGAAGGATGCTTGTTACTCACAGATTATCACTTACTTGTTAAAAAAATGAAAACAAAACAAAACAAAAAGCAGGAAAGATGCAGAACAACTTATCGGCAGGAAGCATGATTCTGGGATGGGTAGGGGTGGGGTGGGGGAAGGGAAGGGATTATATGCCTGAACTGATTGGAAAAATGATGTATGAATCCAAAGCATCAATTAAAAAAAAAAAAAAGAAAAATAAATAAATAAAAAAAAATAAATAAATAAAAAAAAGAAAATAGTAGGGGCTAGAGAGATGACTCAGTGGTTAAGAGCACTGGCTGCTCTTCCAGATGAGGTGGGTTCGAGTCCCAGCACCTACATGGCGGCTAACAACCTTCCATAACTCCAGTTCCAGGGGAATCTAATACTGCCTTCTGACCTTCAGGGGCATTGCACAACATGGGTTCACTTACATTCAGGCAATACACTCATACACATAAATTAATAAATAAATAAGAAAATAATAAAATCCAGCTAACATTGTCACTGAAATGTACTTCACCTCCAATCAAGACTTTTATGTTTGAAAATAGATGTTTCTTGCTGAGCGAGGTGACACATGCCTTTAATCCCAGCACTCAGGAGACAAAGGGAGGCGGATCTCTGTGAGTTCAAGGCTAGCCTGGTCTACAGAGTGAGTTCCAGTGCTGTATATTTAATGCAAAGACGAGTTAGATTAAATGTGTACATTAGCTTCATGAGTTAACATACCTTAGAAGTTACCTTAAAAATTAGAAATGGCTGGGTGTGGTGGCGCACGCCTTTAATCCTAGCACTTGGGAGGCAGAGGCAGGCGGATCTCTGAGTTCAAGGCCAGCCTGGTCTACAGAGTGAGTTCCAGGACAGTCAGAGCTACAGGGAGGCCCTGTCTCAAAAAGACCAAAAAAAAAAAAAGAAATAGAAATGGTTTTGGAATTCAAGTGACAAGGGTTTCACGAACTGCCTATGAAAAGCACCTTTGTTGAAAGACAGATTTGGTACTGGACATGGTGTTTGACACCTGTACGCATAGCTCAGGAGGAGGCCGAGGCAAGAGGACAGCCATGAGTTGGGGCCAGCCTGAGGTAGAATGAGATCTTGTCTCAAAGGAATACGAAGGACAAATTTGTATTGGCTTCTTGTATTGCCTCCCTTTTTTTCAATAGGATATTTGAGCAAATTTTAGTAACATTTGTTCTAATAATGATGCCCATTTTATCGAAGTACACCTTCATTTCAGAAGAATCAGAAAATACAATCTTGCAAAAAAAGAACTCCATAAACACATACCAGAAACAGCATCAGTGTGGGGAGTTAGTTACCTGATTTCCAGTGTTAGAGCTCTATTTGTGGGTGTTTAGAACATTTCCAATGCTGATTTCTTTCTTCCTCCCTCCCTCCCTCCCTCCCTCCCTCCCTTGAGACAGGGTCTCCCGTTAGCTCTGCTGGCCACTGGCCTGGAATTCACTACGTAGACTAGGCTGGCATTGAACCCACAGGAATTCATTCACCTGCCTCTGCTTCTCGAATGCAGGGATTAAAGGCGTTCACCACTGCCCCTGGCCCAACCGATTGTTTTTGTAGGATGATATGAGTGAAGTCTTTCATGGGAACAGCCCCCCCCCTTTTTTCCTTTCTTTTTGATTATTTTAAAATTCAAATTTTTCAGGATTGTTCAGGTAGTTTTATCTCAAACTATTTGAAGTGCTATCTTTCCAGTTGTAAAAATGTATGCTATAGAGATAGGCTTAGTATATGCCTAGAAATCCTATCCCTGGAGAGACAGGTACGTATTTGTGTTCAAGGCTAGCCTGGGCTACATAGCTAGTATAGGCTAGCCTAGGCTCCATAGTGAGTCCTTGTCTTAGGAGAAAAAAAAAATGTAGCAAATCATAGTATTTCTAATTTTTAATGAGCTTTTTTTCCTTTCTCTCCCACTGCAGACAGTTAATCAGCTGGCCCATGCTCTCCATATGGACAAAGACTTGAAAGCTGGCTGTTTGGTTCATGTGTTTTGGCCCAAAGCAAAATGTGCCCTCTTGAGAGATGACCTGGTTTTAGTAGACAGGTAAATTTTCACATGAATCATGTTTTCTTGGGCATTGGCTTACTTAATAGAATGAGGCTGCTTATGTTGTTGTGATCAAATATCTGACAGGAAGTTTGAGGAAGGGAGGGTTTATCTTGGAGGAAGTTTGAGGAAGTGGGGGTTTATCTTGGAGGAAGTTTGAGGAAGGGGGGGTTTATGTTGGCTCCTGGTTTGAGGCTGTAGTGTGTCACGGCAGGAGAGATGCTGCAGAAAGAATGGCCCTGGCCATGACAGCTGAGTGAGAGGCCACTGGCCTCACTGCTGCAGTTGGAAGCAGGGGAGGGTGCCAGTGCTCAGTGCTCCTCCTTCAGCCTTTTTACCTGGTTTGGTCCCCAGCCCTTGGGGTGCCATCCATATCAGATGGATCTTCCCTGCTCAACTGAACCTCCTTCCTGAGAGCACCCACACAGACAGGTACAGGAACCTCCTTGGTGACTCCAGGTCCCATCAGTGAAGATTACATCATCACTGTAGATTGATTTTGTTATAGGAAAACTTAAAGATAGCCACTTGTGTTGGTTATTTTAAATTTTTGTAGTTTGGATAAATATTTGAAATCTAGAAATTTTTTTAGATATTTTGGAGTATGGATTACATATTCCCCAGTCCTTATTGATAACTTCATTCTATTTTTTTAAATTAAAAAAAAAATTTTTTTATGTGTACGAGTGTACTGTCTGCATGTAGGTTTGTGTCGTGCAATGCCACGGAGGTCAGAAGAGGGCATCAGATTCCCCTGGAACTGGAGTTAAAGACGGTTCTCATCAGCCATGTGGGTGCTGGGGATTGAACCCAGGTCCTCTGCAAGAGCAGTCGGTGCTCTTAACTGCTAGGCCATCTGTTCAGCCCTATTTTTTAAAAAACTTTTATTTATTGGGGCTGGAGAGATGGCCTAGCGGTTAAGAACACTGACTGCTCTTGGAGAGGACTCGGGTTCAATCCCCATTATACATAAAAACTAAATAAAATTTAAAAAATTTTTATTTATTATTTTATATGTATGAGTGTACTGTCTGTATGTAAGTAGGTGCACCCATGTTGTGCAATGCCACGGAGGTCAGAAGAGGGTGTCAGAGTCCCCTGGAACTGGAGTTAAAGATGGTTCTCAGCTGCCATGTGGGTGCTGGGAATCGAACCCAGGTCCTCTGGAAGAGCAGTTGGTGCTCTTAACCACTGAGCCATCTCTCTAGCCCCAACTTCATTCTATTTTCCATTTTATTATTATTATTTTTGGTCTTTTTGAGACAGGGTTTCCCCTGTACCCCAGTTGGCCTGGAACTCGCTATGAAGACCAGGCTGGCCTTGAACTCACAAAGATTCGCCTTCCTCTGCCTCCTGAGTGCTGGGATTAAAGGCATGTGCCACCACCCCTAGCTTTTATTTTATTTTTTAAAGATTTTAAAAATTCATTATTTGTATTTCTTATGTGTATGAGTGTAATGTATGTAAGTGCACCGGGGTCATGCAATGCCATGGAGTCAGAAGAGGGTGTCAGATTCCCTGGAACTGGAATTATGGATGGTTGTTTGCCACCATGTGGGTGTTGGGAACCAAACCTGGGTCCTCTGCAAGAGCAGCCAGTGCTCTTAACCACTGAGCCATCCCTCCAGTCCTTTCAAACTTTAGTGTTTTTCGTTGTTTGTTTTTGTTTTAAGACAGGGACTTCCTATGTAGAACAGACTGACCTCAATCTCACAGAGATATGCCTGCCTCTGCTCTTTCAGACTTTAAATAATACAAAGTTTAACAAAATATCTATAACCCCAATTTCACAAAGGTCATATACTGTGTTTCACTCCTTTTAGCCCTGGTACAGATGTCACCATGGAGCTGGATACCTGGATTGATAAGTTCTGTCTTGATGCTGATGTCTTCGTTTTGGTTGCAAACTCAGAGTCAACTCTGATGAACACGGTAGGATTTAGTTGTATTACTGTGTTTGGGGGTATCCACTTCAATTCTGAAAAATGATGAGGTGGAGAGTGAGTGAAAGCCTGTGCTTCTCTAGGACCAGGGGGCTGTTTCTGGTCTGCCGTGTGTAGTGTTCCCCAGTTCCAGTAGTAATCTAGGGCTCCATGGTTGTAGCTGCCATTAAGTCTTCATGGACTTAAAGGTGACATTTGTGTAATGTTAATGGGTTATTTGTTTGCCTCAGAGGGGAAGAATGCCAACATTGTTAGGGTGTTTGCTTATGTCTTTTTTGGGGGGGAGGGGGGTCATTTCAAGGCAGGGTCTCCCTTTAGTCCCAGATGGCCTGGAGCTCACTCTGTAGACCAGGCTGGCCTTGAACTCACAGGGATCTGCCTGCCTCTGCCTCCCAGTGCTAGGATTAAAGGCGTGTGCCACCACACCCGGCATGTCTCTCTCTCTCTCTATTTTATTTTATTTTATTTTATTTTATGCCAATTTTTATTGATGCTTTGTGCATTTCATACAGAATTTCCAATCAAGAGGTTTTATTTTATTTTATGTGTATGAGTACATTGCCTGCATATGTAAGTACACTTGTGTTATGTGGTGCCCATGGAGATCAGAAGAGGGTGTCAGATCTCCTGGAACTAGAGTTATGGACAGTTGTTAGTTGCCATATGGGTGCTGGGGTTCAAACCTGGGTCTTCTGCAAGAACAGCAGTGTTTTTTTCTTTTTGTCTTTTTGAGACACCGTCTCCCTGTAGCCCCAGGTGTCCTGGAACTCACTATGTAGACCAGGTTGACCTTGAACTCACAGAGATCTACCTGCCTCTGCCTCCCGAGTGCTGGGATTAAAGGCTGTGCCACCACGCCTGGCAGCAGCAGAGTTCTTTTTTTCTTTTTTCTTTTTTTTTTTTTTCCACATAAATTTATTTTTATTATTTTTTTAACAAATCTAGACCCGTGTTGTTGCCCATCTCCCCACCCCACCAGAGCTCATGCATTCTGCCAAACATGCTTTTCATCTCTTTCTCAGTCTTTCTCAATATTCTCCATGAGGAAGTTGACTGTTTTGGGCTCCATGGTTGTAGCTGCCATTAAGTCTTCATGGACTTAAAGGTGACATTTGTGTAATGTTAATGGGTTATTTGTTTGCCTCAGAGGGGAAGAATGCCAACATTGTTAGGGTGTTTGCTTATGTCTTTTTTGGGGGGGAGGGGGTCATTTCGAAGCAGGGTCTCCCTTTAGTCCCAGATGGCCTGGAGCTCACTCTGTAGACCAGGCTGGCCTTGAACTCACAGGGATCTGCCTGCCTCTGCCTCCCAGTGCTAGGATTAAAGGCGTTGGCCACCCACACCGGCATGTTCTCTCTCTCTCTCTATTTTATTATTTTATTTTATTTTATGCCAATTTTTATTGATGCTTTGTGCATTTCATAAGAATTCCAATCAAGAGGTTTTATTTTTTTTATGTGTATGAGTACATTGCATTGTGCAATGAGTCAGTGTGTGAATTCCATGGGGCAGAAGAGGGTGTCAGATCTCCTGGAACTAGAGTTATGGACAGTTGTTAGTTGCCATATGGGTGCTGGGGTTCAACCTGGGTCTTCTGCAAGAACAGCAGTGTTTTTTTCTTTTTGTCTTTTTTGAGACACCGTCTCCCTGTAGCCCCAGTGTTCCTGGAACTCACTATTAGACCAGGTTGACCTTGAACTCACAGAGATCTACCTGCCTCTGCCTCCCGAGTGCTGGGATTAAAGGCTGTGCCACCACGCCTGGCAGCAGCAGAGTTCTTTTTTTTTCTTTTTTCTTTTTTTTTTTTTTTTTTTCNCACATAAATTTTTTATTTTTTTAACAAATCTAGACCTGTTTTCCTGCCCATTCCCCCACCCCACCAGAGCTCATGCATTCTGCCAAACATGCTTTTCATCTCTTTCTCAGTCTTTCTCAATATTCTCCATGAGGAAGTTGACTGTTTTGAGCAGAAGTTCACTGTTTCAGTCAGTAGCAGCAGTGTTCTTAAGTAACCACTGAGCCATCTCTCAGCCCCATGCTTAGTATTTCTTTTTTTTTTTTAAATAGGTGGAAGGCAAGGTTTTTTTTTTTTTTAATATTTCTTTAATAAAATCACTTTCCTTCCTGCTCCCCCAACATTGTCAGGCAAAGCTTTTTCTCTTTGGCTTTTCTTCCTTTTCCAGCCCCCCACCCCCACATGTGCTGTGGGTTCCAGTTTATTTCTGTGTACTCTAAGCTGGAAGATTCAGTCCAAATAAACTCCAGGGTTTAGCTATCTAGCATGCTTTTAAAAATTGTTATTCATCAAAAGTGTGTATGTGACTGAGCTCCACTTTAACTGAGGTGTCACTAGTGAGACCTTTGCTTTGTCGCTATGGTGTCACTCGCTAAGACACTGGTCTTCTGTTGTAACACTGACCATTGCTTATAAGCTAGTAATATGAGAAGCTATGTAAGTGTTTGGACTATATGAGAATATCCCGTGATGAAGGGGAGGGTGATCTGTTCTGATTCTGTTGATTTTACTTGTGCTAGCCTTGTGTTTTTCTCACTGTGATGTTGGGAATCAAACCCAGAGCTTTGTGCTAGATGAGTGCTGTGTCTCTGAGCCACAGCCCAATCCTACTGAAGCTGGTCTTTTACCTGTGGTTTGGCCACTGAGTTTTATTTTATTTTTCACTCTGTCTTAGCCAAAGGGGGAGAAGTGCTTTATGGAAGACTTTTTTTCACTATGGTTTATGCAAGTGTATGCCCTATTAATTTACATAGATAGCTCTTAGAAACTTGACTTGTGATACGTTGGGTTATTCCCCAGCAGCCCCTCCTCTGTCTGCTGTAGAGGTTGGTAAACATGAAGTAGGTTTCAGAATAGCCCTGGCCTTCTCATCCGTTGCTTTTCAGAAGAGCAGAGCCTAAAAAGCAAAGTGCATGGATGCTTCATGTGCTCCACACTGCACGCTCATCGCTGCAGTTGAACTGGTTCAGACTTGGAACTGAAAAGGTTTCCGGGGCTGGTGAGATGGCTCAGCGGTTAAGAGCACCGACTGCTCTTGCAGAGGACCTGGGTTTGATTCCCAGCACCCACATGGCAGCTAAGAATGTCTTTAAGCGGGGCATGGTGGTGCAGACCTTTAGTCCTAGCACTCGGGAGGCAGAGGCAGGCAGATCTTTGTGAGTTCAAGGCAGGCCTGGTCTACAGAGTGAGTTCTAGGCCAGCTGGGCCTAGAGGGAGATCCTGTCTCAAAAAAAAAAGTTTCTATTATAAATGTAAATAGAAAATGCTTTTCAAAATGTTGCCTTGATGTTTTTCAGGAGAAACACTTTTTCCATAAGGTGAATGAACGGTTGTCCAAGCCGAATATCTTCATCCTGAATAACCGTTGGGATGCCTCTGCCTCAGAGCCGGAGTACATGGACGATGTAAGGGTTTTTTCCTTTGTTTTGAATTGTACCCATGTTTTGAATTGTACCCATGTGCATTTTTATCTGAAAAATCAGTACACCTTAGAGAACAAACACTGTAATAGGAATGTAGCCAGGTGTGGATGCCTACCATAAGCCCAGTGCTTAGGAAGCCAAGGCAAAGAGGTCAGGAATTCAGAGCCAGCCTGGGCCACCTAGTGAGTTTGAGGCTAGAGCTACATGAGAACCTGCCTTAAAAAAAAACTGAAAGGGGCTGGAGAGACGGCTCAGGGGTTAAGAGCACTGACTGCTCCTGCAGAGGACCTAGTTTCCAATTCTTGCAACCACTTGGCAGCTGACAACTGTTTGTAATTCCAGTTCCAGGGTCTCTGATACCCTATTCTGACCTCTGTGGGTATTGCACAACAAGGGATACACTTACATGCAGGCAATACACTGAAACACATAAAATAAAAATAATAAATAAAAGATAAAAAAAACTTAAAGAAAAAAATATTATATAAAACCTAAGGGGGCTTGTGATAGGTACCTGGACTACTGCACCGTGTTGAGGGGAATTGTGATAGGTACCTGGACTACTGCACCGTGTTGAGGGGGCTTGTGATAGGTACCTGGACTACTGCACCGTGTTGAGGGGAATTGTGATAGGTACCTGGACTACTGCACCGTGTTGAGGGGAATTGTGATAGGTACCTGGACTACTGCACCGTGTTGAGGGGAATTGTGTTAGGATAGCACTAGTTAGAAAAAAAAAAGCAAGCCGGGCGTGGTGGGTGAATGCCTTTAATACCAGCATTTGGGAGGCAGAGGCAGGAGGAGTCTCTGTGAGTTCAAGGCCAGCCTGGTCAACATAGTGGATTCCAGGACAGCTGAAGCTACAGAGAGATCCCATCTCAAAAAGACTAAAAAAACCAAAAAAAAAAAAAAACCCAAAAACCTAGTTTATCAGAAACTTCTTGTGTTTAACTTTTTCATTTTTCTTTTTTTTCCTTTTTTTCTTTATTATTTTTTTATGTGTATGAGTGTACTGTCTGCATGTAGGTTGGTGCACCCATGTCGTGCAGTGCCGAGGAGGTCAGAAGAGGGCGTCGGATTCCCCTAAAACTAGAGTTAAAGACTGCTTTTAGCCACCATGTGGGTGCTGGGAATCGACCCCAGGTCCTTTGCAAGAGCAGTCGGTGCTCTTAACCTCTGAGCCGTCTCTCCAGCCCCTCATTTTTCTTTTTTATGTATATGCATTTTATGCTTTGCCTGCATGTATGTAAGTGCACCCATATCGTGCACTGCCTGCAGATGTCAGAAGAGGGCATCAGATCCCCTGGAACTGGAGTTACAGACAATTGTTAGCCACCATGTAGGTGCTGGGAACTGAACCCTGGTCCTCTGAAGAGCAGCCAGTGTTCTTAACCAGAGTCATCTCCCCAGCTGGATGTTTAACTTTTTATTGGTGTAAAGCATCACAGAAAAATGCACACATGAATCATTAGTATTCAACTCAGAAAGTTTTACCAATTTAACACACCTCAGTCAGAATCCAGCTCCTTCCTGACACCCCGAGCCCCTTTGGGGCCCTTTGCATCCATTTTGTTTTGTTTTGTTTTGTTATGTTCTTGAGATGTGATTTCCTGTAGCCCAGGCTGTCTCCTAAGAACTGATCCTCCTTATCTGTACCTCTTCAGTGCTGGGATTCAGGAGTGCACCACCACCCCGGTCTGCATTATGCTGGGGCTAGAACACAAGGCCTGGTGCATGCCAGGAAAGAACTCTACCCTCTGAGCTGTGTTCCCACCCACCTTTTAAAATCTGGCATTTGATAGATGTGTTGCTCAGTTTTCTTGATGCAGCAGAGTACTTAAGACAAAGAACTTAAGAAAAACCCATTTTGACTCAGTTTTAAAGGAAGTTTTGTCCATCCTTATAGAAGAGGCTGTGGCAAGTGGGGGTGGTGGTTGGGCAATGTCTTTTTACCCCATTTTACCCTAACCTAGAATGGTGCCTGCCCATAGTCCCAGGCACATACTTTCCTAATGTAGGTGTTTTTCATCCAATCAAGGTGAATCATCATAGTTTATGAATAGATTGCATTTAATTTGCTTGGTAGCATTTCTGATTTCAATAGTATGGTCAGTCGTAGAAAAGCTAGAAAAGGTGAGGCACTTCCATTGCTGCTCACTCATTTCTCCATTCTGCTTACTAGGAAGCTCTCTGTCTGCTATTAATAAGTGTTTTGTACTGGTAATCTTTTAGGTTGGGGTCTCAGGGATTGGAGAAGTAGGATGTACCACCCCAGACAATTCAGTGTTCTTGTTTATTTATGATGCACTGCACCATCATGTAGTCCAGGCTGGCCTGGACTCTCCCTGACCCTCTGCCTGGCAGGGGCTCTAAGTGTGTTGATAAAGGCTTGTACCACCATATTCAGATTACATGGTGCTGTGGAGTGACCAGGGTTTTCTGCATGCCAGGTAAGCACTCTACTAGCTGAACTGTATCCCAGTGCCAGTTTCTATGTTCCTAAGAAGAAAAACACCATTTTTGTTCTGATTATCTTACACTTATTATAGCATGTACCTTCTGGTTCCAAAGGTATTAACAGCTTCATTGCAGAAAGGTTTTTTTTGGTCTTTTTTGAGACCCGGCTGTATTAAAAAAAAAAAAAAGGCATTTTATAGCCTGGAGAAGTGGCACACACCTTTAATCCCAGCACTTGGGAGGTAGAGACAGGTGGATCTCTGTGAGTTTAAGGCTAGCCTGGTCTACATAGAGAGTTCCAGGCCAGCTGTGGCTGCAGGGAGACCCGGTCTCAAAAAAGACCAAAAAAATTTGCATTTTATGTGTATGAGTATTTTGCTTACATGTATGTAAGTGAACCCATATCATGCAATGCCCCTGGAAGCCAGAAGATGGTGTCAGATCCCCTGGAGCTGGAATTATCGATGATTGTTAGCCACTGTTGGGTTCTGGGAACTGAACCCAGGTCTTCTGCAAGAGCAGCCAGTGCTCTTAACCACAGAGCCAACTCCCCAGACCCCCATATTATTTCTTATTATTCCCTTAATACAGAATGAACAAGCTTTTTCCATGCAATTATGTATTGATTTTCGTTAGAGTTTTATAATGCTTGTGTAGTATTTGATGCTGCATCAGAATTTTAAATAAGTATTTAAAAGAAAGATCATAGGGATTTCCTGACAGGAAGTCAAGGATCAAACTTCATTTATCAAAATGCCCTGGATCTGTTAAGTGGGAACTATTACTATACTGTCTGTCATTACAACTGCGGGTTCAGTGGAGGCCTGTGGTTGATGGGTATCACTGTCTTCATCTTGTGTGGTTGCCAAGATTCTTCCGTTGTTGGCAGGTTCGCAGACAGCACATGGAGAGATGCCTTCACTTCTTGGTGGAAGAGCTCAAGGTCGTGAGCCCTTTGGAAGCACAGAATCGCATCTTCTTTGTCTCAGCCAAGGAAGTTCTGAACGCTAGGAAGCACAAAGTCCAGGGGATGCCAGAAGGTGGTATGTAGTTATCACAGAGCTGGTGTGTAGGTATCACAGAGGCTGGTGTATAGTTATCGCAGAGCTGGTGTGTAGTCATGACAGAGTTGGTGTGTAGTCATCACAGAGCTGGTGTGTAGTCATGACAGAGTTGGTGTGTAGTCATCACAGAGCTGGTGTGTAGTCATCACAGAGGCTGGTGTGTAGGTATCACAGAGCTGGTGTGTAGTCATCACAGAGGCTGGTGTGTAGTCATCACAGAGCTGGTGTGTAGTCATCACAGAGCTGGTGTGTAGTCATCACAGAGCTGGTGTGTAGTCATCACAGAGCTGGTGTGTAGTCATCACAGAGGCTGGTGTGTAGTCATCACAGAGCTGGTGTGTAGTCATCACAGGCTGGTGTGTAGTCATCACAGAGCTGGTGTGTAGTCATCACAGAGGCTGGTGTGTAGGCATCACAGAGCTGGTGTGTAGTCATCACAGAGCTGGTGTGTAGTCATCACAGGCTGGTGTGTAGTCATCACAGAGCTGGTGTGTAGTCATCACAGCGCTGGTGTGTAGTCATCACAGAGGCTGGTGTGTAGTCATCACAGAGCTGGTGTGTAGTCATCACAGAAGCTGGTGTGTAGTCATCACAGAGCTGGTGTGTAGTCATCACAGGCTGGTGTGTAGGTATCACAGAGGCTGGTGTGTAGTCATCACAGAGCTGGTGTGTAGTCATCACAGAAGCTGGTGTGTAGTCATCACAGAGGCTGGTGTGTAGTCATCACAGAGCTGGTGTGTAGTCATCACAGGCTGGTGTGTAGGTATCACAGAGGCTGGTGTGTAGTCATCACAGAGCTGGTGTGTAGTCATCACAGAAGCTGGTGTGTAGTCATCACAGAGGCTGGTGTGTAGTCATCACAGAGCTGGTGTGTAGTCATCACAGGCTGGTGTGTAGTTATCACAGAGGTTGGTGTGTAGTCATCACAGAGCTGGTGTGTAGGTATCACAGAAGCTGGTGTGTAGGTATCACAGAGCTGGTGTGTAGTCATCACAGAGGCTGGTGTGTAGTCATCACAGAGCTGGTGTGTAGGTATCACAGAGCTGGTGTGTAGTCATCACAGAAGCTGGTGTGTAGTCATTACAGAGCTGGTGTGTAGTTCACAGAAGCTGGTGTGTAGTCATCACAGAGCTGGTGTGTAGTTATCACAGAAGCAGGTGTGTAGGTATCACAGAGGCTGATGTGTAGGTATCACAGAGCTGGTGTGTAGTCATCACAGAAGCTGGTGTGTAGTCATCACAGAGGCTGGTGTGTAGTCATCACAGAGCTGGTGTATAGTCATCACAGAAGCTGGTGTGTAGTCATCACAGAGGTTGGTGTGTAGTCATCACAGAGCTGGTGTGTAGTCATCACAGAGCTGGTTTGTAGGTATCACAGAGGCTGGTGTGTAGTCATCACAGAGCTGGTGTGTAGGTATCACAGAAGCTGGTGTGTAGGTATCACAGAGGCTGGTGTGTAGTTATCACAGGGTTCCACATACGTGCAGGTGATCAGGTGACCATGGAGACCAGAAAAGGCATTGGGTCTCCTGGAACTGGACACAGGTGGTTGTGACCCAGCATGTAGGTGCTGGGAACTGAACCCGGATCCTCTGTAAGACCAGCTGGTGCTCTTAACGTCTGACCTCTGAGCCATCTCTCCACTCCACAGTTTCCTTCATTTATTTTTTATTTTATTTTATTTCATTATTAATATTATTATTGGTCTTTTTGAGACAGGGTCTCCCATAGCCCCAGCTGACCTGGAACTCTCTATGGAGGCCATTGTGGCCTCATTCTCATAGAGTTTTGCCCACCTCTGCCTCCCAAGTGTTGGGGTTAAAGGCCTGTGCCACCATGATTGGCCAGGGTTCCTTTTTAAACACAAGTGTAGCTTATTTGCAAGCTAGTAGCATGGGCATAGATGTGGTGGCATAGGCCTTTAATCCTAGCACTTAGAAGGTAGAGACAGGCAATCTCTGTGAGATCCAGGGTAACATGGTCTACACTGAGTTCTAGGCCAGCTGTGGCTGCAAGGAGATCATTTCAAGCCAACAAACCAAAAGAACAGTAGTATGCTAGAAATCTTACCTTGCTGTGGACAATGACCTCTATCTTACATGTGGCTTCAGAAACCTGGGCTCAGCTGTGGTCCTGAAATACAGGATAGGAAGTTTTAGGCGTACTGTTGGGAGGAGTGTGATAAGCTCTCAGCAGCTTGGGAAATGGGAATCTTCTTTTAGTCAGTGTATTCCAAACACTATCTGGCCATCTTACCAGATTGCCTGCACATTACTGAAGTGCTGAGCTGGAGGAAGCACTATTTTACTTTAGAAGGTCCTACAGTGTAAGAGGTACTGGTGCTGGCTGTTTGGATATGCTGAGGTGGAAGCTAGCAGGTGCTTCCTTTGATTTAGTAATGCATCATTTTGCTCAGTTTGCTGCAATTCTGTGCTAAGACCAAATCTTGGGATCTTTGAAGACACAAATAACTTGGTACTAGTTTTGCCATCATACCTGTAACTTTAGAAGATATGGCCTCAGTGCATGGTAGTGCTAGTGATGAAAAGCACTGTTAAGCATGGTGTACACCTCTGATCCCCAAATTCTGGAGGTAGAGGCAGACAGATTTCTGTGAGTTTGAGGTCAGCCTGGTCTACATAGTGAGTTCCAGGCCAGCCAGGGCTACATAGTGAGACCCTATTGAAAATAAAAACAAAAACAAAAAAACCTCCAAATAGTATATTCAGCATTTGATACTCTGCAGGTCTTGACAGGGTCCAGGAACAGATGTGTCACAGTAACAGGGACAGCTCTATATATTCAGTTTAAAAATCTTTGCCTAGTGGCTGGAGAGGTGGCTCTGTGGTTGAGTGCCGACTGCTCTTGCAAAGGACCCTGGCTTGATTCCCAGCACCCACATGGGAGCTGAGAACTGTCTTTAAGCTGGGCGTGGTGGTGCATTCCTTTAATCCCAGCACTCAGGAGGCAGAGGCAGGTGGATCTCTGTGAGATCAAGGCCAGCCTGGTCTACATATGAGCTCCAGACCAGCTGGGACTAAAGGGAGAACCTGTCTCAAAAGACCAAAAAAAAAAAAAAAAAAATCTTTGCCTAAGGCAAAGGTTGTGACTCACACTCATAATCTCAGAACTTTGGAATTTGAGGTAAAAGGGAAAAGAAAAAGCAATAAATGAAACTTTGTGGTGTGTTACAGGTGGGGCACTCGCTGAAGGGTTTCAAGCACGGCTACAGGAGTTCCAGAATTTTGAACAGACTTTTGAGGTAGGAGTTTTGTGACTTGGCTGATCACTGCTAGTTGGAGGGCACTAGAGTCTTTGTTGTCTTTGTCTGTCTTTGCCAATAACCTCTGCTGTTATTAAGTGTACTGACAGAGCGAGAAAACAAGGAAGGTATGAAGAAAAGAAGCCCCTGCAGAGTGGATCCCCTGTAAGACTGAACTGTAGGAGTGAGAAGATGGTCCAGTGTTCTTGCGTTGCTCAGTGAATCATTCCGTGTATTCACTAACGTGGAACATGAGCAGACAAACTTGTTTCTGTCGGGACGGGTGGTGGACCCAGCGAGGTAGTCCTCGTTCTTCAGCAGCTCTCTGTAGAGAACTGGTGTAGTGGGTGACTTTTGACACAACCACCTGCACTTCTAACCTGTATTGCTGCTTGCTGATTCTCATTTTGTTCCAGACATTCTGAACAAACTAATGAATATAGCGTTAGTTATAATATTGGTAGGAAACCACTGTGGTTTGTAAGTGGATGTGTGTGCACAATGTGGAGGAGGGAGAGAGTTCACCTTGGGATGCGAGCATTTATTTTTTTTCTAATATCAAGACTCATTCCACATTTGACTGAAAAGTTCTTCAGAGGTTGACTTTCTAGGTTCTCACACAGCTCTGCTTAAATTCCATTCCTTTCCCAATTGAAAATGAACAAAGACTGGAGAATAAGAAAACTCCATTATAAGCAGCAGTTGCCTTAATAGAGGACACACATGTTGAATATACTAGGCTGGCTTTTTATTAAAAGTTTTTGTGAGTTCTTGGGAGGGTGAAGTAGGTGGTTCTCGGCAAGTTCAAGGCCGGCCTGGTCTACAGAGTGAGTTCAAGGCTGGCCTGGTCTACACAGCGAGTTTCAGGCCAGTCACAGCCATGTAGTGAAATCCTGTCTAAAAAAACAAACAGGCTTTCATCTTTATCTTGGTGAGAGGAAAAAAGACTGTTTTAACACAGATCAAGACAAAGAGTTTAAAAAGAAGTCACGGGGCTGGAGAGATAGCCTAGCGGTTAAGAGCACCAACGCTCTTACAGAGGACCCGGGTTCGATCCCCAGCGCCCACATGGCGGCTAAGAACCGTCTGTAACTCCAATTCCAGGAGAACTCCAGTTCCAGGGGAATCCGAGACCCTCTTCTGACCTCNCACTCCTCCTGACCCACTGTGTTCTGTGAACAAGTCCACCCTGTCCTGCTGTACATCTGCACTCCTCCTGACCCACTGTGTTCTGTGAACAAGTCCACCCTGTCCTGCTGTACATCTGCACTCCTCCTGACCCACTGTGTTCTGTGAACAAGTCCACCCTGTCCTGCTGTACATCTGCACTCCTCCTGACCCACTGTGTTCTGTGAACAAGTCCACCCTGTCCTGCTGTACATCTGCACTCCTCCTGACCCACTGTGTTCTGTGAACAAGTCCACCCTGTCCTGCTGTACATCTGCACTCCTCCTGACCCACTGTGTTCTGTGAACAAGTCCACCCTGTCCTGCTGTACATCTGCACTCCTCCTGACCCACTGTGTTCTGTGAACAAGTCCACCCTGTCCTGCTGTACATCTGCACTCCTCCTGACCCACTGTGTTCTGTGAACAAGTCCACCCTGTCCTGCTGTACATCTGCACTCCTCCTGACCCACTGTGTTCTGTGAACAAGTCCACCCTGTCCTGCTGTACATCTGCACTCCTCCTGACCCACTGTGTTCTGTGAACAAGTCCACCCTGTCCTGCTGTACATCTGCACTCCTCCTGACCCACTGTGTTCTGTGAACAAGTCCACCCTGTCCTGCTGTACATCTGCACTCCTCCTGACCCACTGTGTTCTGTGAACAAGTCCACCCTGTCCTGCTGTACATCTGCACTCCTCCTGACCCACTGTGTTCTGTGAACAAGTCCACCCTGTCCTGCTGTACATCTGCACTCCTCCTGACCCACTGTGTTCTGTGAACAAGTCCACCCTGTCCTGCTGTACATCTGCACTCCTCCTGACCCACTGTGTTCTGTGAACAAGTCCACCCTGTCCTGCTGTACATCTGCACTCCTCCTGACCCACTGTGTTCTGTGAACAAGTCCACCCTGTCCTGCTGTACATCTGCACTCCTCCTGACCCACTGTGTTCTGTGAACAAGTCCACCCTGTCCTGCTGTACATCTGCACTCCTCCTGACCCACTGTGTTCTGTGAACAAGTCCACCCTGTCCTGCTGTACATCTGCACTCCTCCTGACCCACTGTGTTCTGTGAACAAGTCCACCCTGTCCTGCTGTACATCTGCACTCCTCCTGACCCACTGTGTTCTGTGAACAAGTCCACCCTGTCCTGCTGTACATCTGCACTCCTCCTGACCCACTGTGTTCTGTGAACAAGTCCACCCTGTCCTGCTGTACATCTGCACTCCTCCTGACCCACTGTGTTCTGTGAACAAGTCCACCCTGTCCTGCTGTACATCTGCACTCCTCCTGACCCACTGTGTTCTGTGAACAAGTCCACCCTGTCCTGCTGTACATCTGCACTCCTCCTGACCCACTGTGTTCTGTGAACAAGTCCACCCTGTCCTGCTGTACATCTGCACTCCTCCTGACCCACTGTGTTCTGTGAACAAGTCCACCCTGTCCTGCTGTACATCTGCACTCCTCCTGACCCACTGTGTTCTGTGAACAAGTCCACCCTGTCCTGCTGTACATCTGCACTCCTCCTGACCCACTGTGTTCTGTGAACAAGTCCACCCTGTCCTGCTGTACATCTGCACTCCTCCTGACCCACTGTGTTCTGTGAACAAGTCCACCCTGTCCTGCTGTACATCTGCACTCCTCCTGACCCACTGTGTTCTGTGAACAAGTCCACCCTGTCCTGCTGTACATCTGCACTCCTCCTGACCCACTGTGTTCTGTGAACAAGTCCACCCTGTCCTGCTGTACATCTGCACTCCTCCTGACCCACTGTGTTCTGTGAACAAGTCCACCCTGTCCTGCTGTACATCTGCACTCCTCCTGACCCACTGTGTTCTGTGAACAAGTCCACCCTGTCCTGCTGTACATCTGCACTCCTCCTGACCCACTGTGTTCTGTGAACAAGTCCACCCTGTCCTGCTGTACATCTGCACTCCTCCTGACCCACTGTGTTCTGTGAACAAGTCCACCCTGTCCTGCTGTACATCTGCACTCCTCCTGACCCACTGTGTTCTGTGAACAAGTCCACCCTGTCCTGCTGTACATCTGCACTCCTCCTGACCCACTGTGTTCTGTGAACAAGTCCACCCTGTCCTGCTGTACATCTGCACTCCTCCTGACCCATTGTGTTCTGTGAACAAGTCCACCCTGTCCTGCTGTACATCTGCACCCCTCCTGGCCATGACACAGTGTCTGCTTTCCTAGAATGTCTGCTAGAAGACATGGCCAGATGACTAGAGAATGTGCTGGAGAGCACTGGTTCCCAACCTGGAGGAGGCACAGAATCTTGGGGTCCTTTGGAGAATTGCAAGGTCCTGACCTTCCTAGAGATGCTGTTCTAGTTGGACTTGGGTTGGCCTAGAATCTGCATGTAGTCAATACTCCAAGTGATTGCTATAAATAGGCTGACTTAGGAGGATTCCTATGTATGTACATACATAAATACACACAGAGGCACATACTGCAGTGCTGGGTCAAACCTAGGGCCTTACCGTACTAGGGAAGGCTTCTGTTACTGTGTTACATCCAAGGGCCTGATTTTTTTTAAATTAGGTTATTATTACTGCTATGTTTGAGGTGTGTGTGTGTGTGTTTGTGTGTGTGTGTGTGTGTGTGTGTGTTTGTGTGTGTGTGTTTGTGTGTGTGTGCAGGTCTGGGCTACAGGAAACCTTTCTGGAGTCTGTTGTCTGTTCTGTCTACTATGGACTTGGGGCATTGAACTCAGGTCTACATGACAAGCACTTGTACCTGTTGAGTCATCTCACCAGCTTGATTTTCCTCGTTGATGTTGTGTTTTGAAATAAGGTCTTCCTGTGTATCTCAAACTGCCCCTGGACTCTTGCTATGAGGCCCAGGCTGTCCTGGAACCTTTGCAGTCTAGCCTAGGCTGGCCTCTAATGCATAGTCCTTTTCCCATACCTTCCCAACTGCTGAGTTACAGGCATATGCTACCATGCCTAGACCTAAAATGTTTTCAGAAGAAACTTGGAAGTTGATTTTTAAAATACTGTAATAGTTTATTTGAAAATGTAAACATTATTTATGGAAAAATCGCTTATGGAGAATATGAGGGTTCATAGTTTGACATCTTTGTTTAAGGCTGTGATGATTGATAGGCATGGTGTTGCATGCCTCTAATCCAAGCACTTTGAGGCTTAAGAAAAGGGGTTGCAAGTTTGAGGGGAGCCTGGACTATATGCAAGACAATCTGTCTCACAAAAATCACAAAGAAAATAAAGCGAGAACTTGTGATTGAAGGAATAATCAGAGCTGGACATGGTGGCATACATCTTTAATCCCAGCACTTGGGATGCAGAGGCAGGTGGATGTCTGTGAGTGAGTTCAAGGCCAGCCTGGTCTACCTAGTGAGTTCCAGGCCAGCTGAGGCTACAGGAAGACCCTGTCTCAAAAATACAAAAAAAATTAACATTTATTTTATGTGTGTGAATGTTTTGCCTGCTTGCATTTAGGTGTGCCTATGTTGTGAACTACCTGTGGAGGTCAAAAGAGGATGTTAGATGTCCTAGAATTGGAGTAACTAATGGATGGTTGTAACCAGTCTCCTGAATGGATGTGGGTGCTGGGAGCTGAGCCCAGATTCTCTGGAAGAGCAGCCAGTGCTCTTAATGCTGGGCCATCTCTCCAGCCCAGCACTTTTTAGCTTTTTCTTTTCTTTATTTCTTATTTTTTATTTTTTTTTAGCTTTTTCTTTTTAATGTATTATTATTTTAATTTTAATTTTATGTGTATGAGTGTACAGCCTGCATATTTGCAAGTTCACCTGTGTCATGGTGTCATGCAATGCCTGTGGAGGTCAGAAGGGGGCATCAGATCCCCTAGAACTGGAGTTATAGATGGTTGTTAGCCACTATGTGCATGCTGGAAATTGAACCCAGGTCTTTTGCAAGAGCAGCCAGTGTTCTTAACCACTGAGTCATCTCTCCACCCCCACTTGTTATTTATTTTATTTTTTTGGTCTTTTTTTTTTGAGACAGGGTCTCCCTGTAGCCCCAGCTGGCCTGGAACCCACTCTGTAGACCAGGCTGGCCTTGAACTCACAGAGTTCTACCTGCCTCTGCCTCCCAAGTGCTAGGATTAAAGGCTTATGCCACGCCGCCTGGCTGTTTTTTCTTTTTTTTTTTAATAAAGTTTTTTAAAATTTTTTAAAATTTTATTTATTTATTTATTTTTATTTTATTTATTTCTGTATGTGTATGAATGTACTGTCTGCATGCAAGTCTATGCACCCGTGTTGTGCAATGCCGCGGAGGTCAGAAGAGGGCGTCAGATTCCCTTGGAACTGGAGTTCTCCTGGAATTGGAGTTTCAGACGGTTCTCGGCCGCCATGTGGGTGCTGGGGATCAAACCCGGGTCCTCTGTAAGAGCGGTCGGCGCTCTTAACCGGTAGGCCATCTCTCCAGCCCCTTATTTATTTATTTTTATGTGTATGAATGTACTGTCTGCATGCAGGTTTGTGCACCCCTGTCGTGCAGTGCCACAGAGGTCAGAAGAGGGCGTCGGATTCCCTTGGAACTGGTTCTCAGCTGCCATGTGGGTGCTGGGGATTGAACTCGGGTCCTCTGCAAGAGCAGTTGGTGCTCTTAACTGCTAGGCTATCTCTCCAGCCCCCTGGCTGTTATTTTTTAAACCTGGGTTTGGATTGGACATGCTTACTCCCAAAACAAGCTGGACATTCAGATTGATTTGTGCAGTTGTTTCACTTTTATCTAGGTTTGGTGGGTTAGGGGGATAGGTAGAGTAAACTCTTCTCTCAAATACCTATGGCTTGTTTCCTGGGATGCCAGTAAATCTGGATGTGGGCTGTAGGGTGTGTTAGTAGCATGGTGCCAGTAGTTCCTACCAAACCATAAAACAATTACTGTGACTGTAATTGTTTTATGGTTTGGTAGGTAAGTGTCCTCTTTCTTAGAAGACAAATGTTGGTATGTTTTGATTTTGGGTCAGGGTCTCACTGTGTGAACTCCTGGGTCTGAGTGATCCTCCTCCTTAGCCCTCCTGACTGGGCTGTAGATGTGACAGTGAGGTCCTGGTGGCTGCACTGATCTTTAGTGTAAAAGTATGAAGCCAGGAGTGTGCCTGTGACCTGAGCTGAGGAGTTGAGGGCCATTCTGGGCAGCTTCATGAGACCCTGTATCTTTAAACAAACTAATCAACACCCTGTGTGCGCATATACATATATACATAATGTGTGTGTGTTTATGTAAGTATAAAAGTGTATATCTGAAAAAAGATGTGTATCTGTGTGTATGGTGCATCTGGATAAGAAGTAATTGTTGGGTATTTGTGTAACTGCATGATTAATTAGCTATTTGTAGGACAGTTGGTTCCTGATTAAATAACAGAGACATGTGCTCATGTGTGCTACCAGTACAGATTCATTAGCTGATAGTGTCTGAGGGCTCCTCAGGGCTTGTGCACTCAGGTGAAGGGGATGCCAGCCTGGGCCCCTCTTAGTGAGAGGGGTCCCTTCTCTTCATGTTCTGACCTCACACTGCGGAGCCTAGCTGTAACTCTGACTTCACACTGTGGAGCCTAGCTCTAACTCTGACCTCACACTGTGTAGTCTAGCTGTAACTCTGACCTCACACTGTGGAGCCTAGCTCTAACTCTGACCTCACACTGTGTAGTCTAGCTCTAAATCTGACCTCACACTGTGTAGTCTAGCTCTAACTCTGACCTCACACTGTGGAGTCTAGCTCTAACTCTGACCTCACACTGTGTAGCCTAGCTCTAACTCTGACCTCACACTGTGTAGTCTAGCTCTAACTCTGACCTCACACTGTGTAGTCTAGCTCTAACTCTGACCTCACACTGTGGAGCCTAGCTCTAACTCTGACCTCACACTGTGTAGCCTAGCTCTAAATCTGACCTCACACTGTGTAGTCTAGCTCTAACTCTGACCTCACACTGTGTAGTCTAGCTCTAACTCTGACCTCACACTGTGGAGCCTAGCTCTAACTCTGACCTCACACTGTGTAGCCTAGCTCTAAATCTGACCTCACACTGTGTAGTCTAGCTCTAACTCTGACCTCACACTGTGTAGTCTAGCTCTAACTCTGACCTCACACTGTGGAGCCTAGCTCTAACTCTGACCTCACACTGTGTAGCCTAGCTCTAACTCTGACCTCACACTGTGTAGTCTAGCTCTAACTCTGACCTCACACTGTGTAGTCTAGCTCTAACTCTGACCTCACACTGTGTAGCCTAGCTCTAACTCTGACCTCACACTGTGTAGCCTAGCTCTAACTCTGACCTCACACTGTGTAGCCTAGCTCTAACTCTGACCTCACACTGTGTAGCCTAGCTCTAACTCTGACCTCACACTGTGTAGTCTAGCTCTAACTCTGACCTCACACTGTCTAGTCTAGCTCTAACTCTGACCTCACACTGTCTAGTCTAGCTCTAACTCTGACCTCACACTGTCTAGTCTAGCTCTAACTCTGACCTCACACCATCTAGTCTAGTTCTAACACTGACTTCACACTGTCTAGTTTAGCTCTAACACTGTGCTGTGTGTGACCTGTGTATTTGGGTCTTCATTGCTGATATCTAGATCTGCTTCATCGAGGAACATAACATTTCTTTTAACCTTTTTTCTTTTAAAATTATTTTATGCTTTTGTTATAATTTTGTGGAGGTAAATTTGGCATACTTATGAGGCAGTTGTTTAGAATAAAATCATAGCTGTGTTTTGGCCATTAAAAAACCAGTACCTTGGGGCTGGAGAGATGGCTCAGTGGTTAAGAGCGCCGACTGCTCTTGGAGAGGACCCAGGTTTGATTCCTAGCACCCACATGGCGGCTAAGAACCGTGTTTAACTCCAGTTCCAGGTGAATCTGACACCCTCTTCTGATCTCCACAGCATTGCACGACACAACAGGGGTACACCTAGCTACATGCAGACAGTACACTCATACACATAAAATAATAAAAAAAAAAGAAAAAACCAGTACCTCATCATTCAAATGCTTATAGTTGGGTAGCTGTTAGAGGATTGAAGGAAGCATCCCGGAATTCTGTTTCTGCTTTAGGCACGTGGAGAACAAGAATGCAGAGGCTTGCTGTCACTAACTCTTGAAGATTAGTGAGCACAAGTGATGTTTCCTAAGTGGAAGTGAAGCTACTGACTCAGGAGAGTGGGCCTTGAGCTCTAGAATCGCTGACAGTTGCCACCATACGCCCTCGCCCTATGCCTACAGAAAGGAATTACTGTTTCCCATACCTTAAACAAAATACTGGACAGGGAGCATACCTTGAACAAAGTACTAGACAAGCATACCTTGAACAAAGTACTGGACAGGGAGCATACCTTGAACAAAGTACTGGACAGGGAGCATACCTTGAACAAAGTACTGGACAGGGAGCATACTTTGAACAATGTACTGGACAGGGAGCATACCTTGAACAAAGTACTGGACAGGGAGCATACCTTGAACAACGTACTGGACAGGGAGCATACTTTGAACAAAGTACTGGACAGGGAGCATACCTTGAACAACGTACTAGACAGGGAGCATAGCTTGAACAATGTACTGGACAGGGAGCATAGCTTGAACAACGTACTGGACAGGGAGCATACCTTGAACAACGTACTGGACAGGGAGCATAGCTTGAACAAAGTACTGGACAGGGAGCATACCTTGAACAAAGTACTGGACAGGGAGCATACCTTGAACAAAGTACTGGACAGGGAGCATACCTTGAACAAAGTACTGGACAGGGAGCATACCTTGAACAAAGTACTGAAGGGGGAGATACATAGCCAGAATTATAGACTTTTTTGAGTGAAGTGCACAGATAATTCTTAGAGACAATTCAGGGAACATCCAGCAGGCTGATGAGTTCAGAGAGTAGACAAGTACCTGAGCAGAGGGACTTGTTCACTCCCTGAACTTCAGAGCTGCTTATGGAGACAGGAAGGAGCCTTGGAAAGTAGTTAGGACATTTTATTAGCTAAGTGTGTAAAAAGATAAAAAAGATGGAGTCACTGCGGCACTGGAGAAGTGCTCAATAAAAGTGACTTGAATAAAAAAAATGACCATAGAAATTAAACACATTTCCTACAAACAAGCAAACAGGTTTACGTACTGATGTGCCGTGTTGTGAGCCGGCAGTTTCTTGGGTTGTTCAAAGTCATCACAGATTTTTTTTTTTTTTTTTTTTTGGTAAATATGCTCAGTTTTTCAAAGGTTATGTCAGTGTAAAATTTGACTTTCTCTGAGATAACAATGAAAGAGGCTAGTTATAATACTAATTCTGTAATCTTTGATGATAAATGATATAAAAATGTATGTTTATGTAACAAATACATTGCACATGTTAAAAACTGAAACCACTTTTAACAAACTAACTGTCCTTATGCTTTCTGATGTAATCTTCTTTCTAATTAAAAGAATAGTCTCGTGTGGTTCCACCCTTTAATCCGCACTAGGGAGGCAGAGGCATGACAGATCTCTGGCGTTCAGGCAGCTGTTCTACATACGAGATCTCTAGGCCAGCTGTTGGGACTAAAGGAGACCCTGTCTCAAAACAAGACAAAAAAAAAAAAAAAAAAAAAAAAAAAAAAATGACAGGGTCCCCACCAGGGCTGCCTAGTGGGACCCTGCCAGAAAGAGCAAAGCCAAGGTGCTGGGTGTGGTGGCGCATGCCTTTCACACACATCAGGGGCTTCAGGAACACCGTAACCCTAGTTCTAGGACATCTAATGCCCTCTTCTGGCCTCCACACGCATGTGGTAGACAGTCCACAAACATAAGTACATATAAATGAAAAGAAAAATCTTTAAAAAAAAAAGTAAAACCAAGAGAAGGACATACTTGTTATGGAATACTAATTGATTTGTACAGCTGGTAATGCTTTGTAGGCTAGTTAGCTTGAAGGAGAGACAGATGAAGAAGTAATCATTCGGGCCTGCATGTTGTACACTGCAGACTGATGAGCCTTGACATGCTACTCTGCAGGGGTTTTCTATAGGTGACTTAAAATATTGCTTATTGTTGAAATTTTTAATTGTTCATATATGGATCCATAGATATCCTTTCCAGTAAGTGGCTTTAGAAATATCACCATGTTATCTAACCAAACTTAAAGAATTTTAGAATAAATTAAAAAGATTCTTAACTCAAACTTTATTTGTATATATATTGAAAGTATGATTAAAGCAAGGTAAATAGACTAAAATTCAAATAGGTCATTCTAATAGGAAAGCTTTCTTAACACTGAAATTGTATCTTTTTGTTGTTATATAGTCAGCCCATTGCACATTACTGTGTAAGAATACACAAAAATATAAACTTGCTGTTACACTCTTTTTACATCTGAGTTCTTTAATTTGTTTAACCTTTGTAATTTTAAGTTCTGTTTAATCATGCAGTTTTTTCTGTCTCCTTGGTTTGGGTTTGAGTTAAAATCAGCAAGTTTTTGTGTTTGAATTCCTGAAAGCGTTGGGATGGAATTACAGTAATGTGTTACGGCTTGGGCCCTCGCAGGAGTGTATCTCGCAGTCAGCAGTGAAAACAAAGTTTGAACAGCACACTATCAGAGCTAAGCAGATTCTAGACACTGTGAAAAACATAATGGACTCGATAAACGTGGCAGCAGCAGAGAAAAGGTAGGAGTTCCTTTATTATGGCGTCAGACTTTCGTAAACACTTAATACACTAAGGTCAGTTTTGTGATTTAATTGGTGCCTGTTGGTGTATTTCGTTTGTTTATTTTTTGAGATGGGGTCTCCCTGTAGCCTCAGCTAGCTTGGAACTTGATATATAGACCAGGCTTTCCTCGAACACCAGAGATCCACCTGCCTCTGCCTCCTGAGTGTTGGGATTAAAGGCATACACCATCACGCCCAGCCTGTTGGTGTGTTTTTAGATGAATATTTAATGATACAATATTTGCTAATTCTGTGACCCTGAACACATCATTTACATTCCTTGGCCCTCAATGCTCCTGCGTCTGAGCTGTGGCTTTAAAATGTTGAGTGGCTTTAGTGTCTTCAGAGCAGAGGAAGGCCAGTTCTTCAGGCAGAATCATGAAGAAATCCAAACCACGTGATGCTCTGTTGGCATTCATTCAGTCCCAGTCCATGGCCCATTCTTTTACAAACTTGGAAATGAACATTCGAAAGTACGGAAGAGTGCTGCTAAGAAGTGAGGTACTCCTGTGATGTAGCCCTGGGGATGCTGAGGTAGGAGGGGCAGGGTCCGAGCTGTTCATTTAAAACAAAGCATGGTTCACATCAGCTTGGTATACTAGAAATGAAGACCAGAACATTGTTAGGTGTGGCAAAAGTCATGCCAAGAGGACTCTGTGGCACCTGAGCAAGCTTAGCCTAGGTCAAGGAAACATCCGAAAGGGGTAAAGTTAAAGGGTTATTTTGAGACAGTTTCTAACCTAAGCTGGCCTTGAACTCACGACAATTCTGCCTCAGCCTTCCCAGTGCAAGGTATTTTGAGCTTTAGCAGATATGCCTGGCTGAAACTTAAGATATTTTGTTAGTGGTGCATGAGTTTTTGTTGTTTTGTTTTTAATATTGAAAGTTGATCTGAGGACCTCATGAATACAAGGCAAAGCTGTCTACCACTGAGCTACAGCCGCAGCCCTTCCTTAAAATGGAAGTTTTGTTCTTGGTGGCGTGGTGGTGCACACCTGTAATCCCAGCCCTCAGGAGGCAGAGGCAGGCACCCCACAGAGGTGAATTTGAGGCTAGCCTGGTCGACATTGTAAGTTCTGGGCCAGCTGTCCTAGAACTCACTGTGTAGACCAGGCTGTCCTTGACTTCACAAAGATCTGCCTGCCTCTCGAGTGCTGGAATTAAAGGCATGCACCTCTTAGGCAGAGCATTACATACAAAAGTGGAGACCTGCCCAATGTGGAGCCCAAGCCCATCTCAGTCCTGCAGCCTCTCTGCCTCTCTGCACAGCCTGTGTGCTGAGTGCTGCTGAAGGCCTCTCCAGGTTGACAGCCTTTTTTTTTTTTTTTTTTTTTTTTTTAAATATGGAAAGCGTCATGAATTTGGGTGTCATCCTTGCGCAGGGGCCATGCTAATCTTCTCTGTATTGCTCCAATTTTAGTGTATGTGCTGCCGAAGTTAGCACTTGACTGCCTTTTTTATAGCATCTCATATCTACCTGACTGACCTGATTTTTCTTTTTGAGACAGGGTTCCCCTGTAGCCCCAACTAGCCTGGAACTTAACTCTGTAGATCAGGCTGACTTTGATTTCACAGAGATATGCCTGCCTCTGCCTCACAAATGCTGGAATTAAAGGTGTGTGCCACCAGGCCCAGCTGACTTTACTAACTTTTGAAAACATGGGACATTGGACATTTTCTTGGCTGTGTGGGCCATCCCATCTTTTTGTGCCTCCCCATGTCTGCAGTTTTAGCACAAAAGCACTCATCTGTAGAGAGAGCACAGGTCACAGAAGGGGTGGAGCAGTTTTGTTCCCATGTGGAGACAGCATCCTAACTGACCCTGAGTAGGAGGTAGGTGGCAGGTGGGCAGAGAGACATGTCATTGCAGGAAGTCCTCTGCACAAAGGACTTGGTAAGTCAGAAAAATCCTTCAGACTCGGAAATACAGGACTTCTTTTTTCTTGTCATGCTAATGATTTAGTGGATAAATGAGTGACCTTGCTTAATTGCTTTAGGAATTTAATGCACCTTGAATATTGACAACTCTTCATAATAAAATAGGGTTTATTCAATGGAAGAAAGGGAAGACCAAATTGATAGATTGGACTTTATTCGAAACCAAATGAACCTTTTAACACTGGATGTTAAGAAGAAAATCAAGGAGGTGACTGAGGAAGTGGCACACAAGGTACGGAGCTGCCCGCAGTCCTGCTGCGTGCTGACACTGGCTGCTGTCCTCCCCTTAAGGAATGTATTTACCCCAATTCCATATTCTGAGTACTTGGCTGTCTTTTATTTTTATCATATTTATTTATTTGAGAGGGTCTTGCTATGTAGCCCAGGCTGACTGTGAATTACTTTAATTTTTTAACTCTGATTTTTTTAAATGTTTTCAGGTTTCATGTGCAATGACAGATGAAATTTGTCGACTGTCTGTTTTGGTAGATGAATTTTGTTCTGAGTTTCATCCTACCCCCAGTGTACTGAAAGTGTATAAGAGTGTAAGTTAAAGTTGTTGAAAGTTCCTCTAAGAGCATTCCTCACTACACTGTCCTCTCTCTTACTTAGTGGCTTTGCCATTTCGTTGATGGCAGTCAGTACACAAATGATGACAGCTCTTCTGCAGATGTAAAGTGTCTCGTACATAAAACTACAGGGGGCCTGGGGATGGAGCTCCACATGTGTGAAGCTCTAGGTTCAGTCACCGGCACCCCCCAAAAATTATCCTCTGATAATGAGATCAAGATCATTTAAGCAGTCTTTACAGACTATGTGAACATTTGCAATCATCGACAGGAGTTAAATAAGCACATCGAAGATGGCATGGGGAGGAACTTGGCTGATCGCTGCACCAGTGAAGTCAATGCCTCCATGCTTCAGTCCCAGCAAGAAATTATCGGTAATGTTCATGTGTCCGAGTCACGTGCAGCCTCCACCTCCTTCCTTATTCCTTCCCCCCTCCTTCATAAAGGGTTATTTTTTATTTGGGTGCATTGTTTAAAGGCACTGTTTCTTTAAATAAATGTAATATTTCTCTTTCTAGAAAATTTAAAGCCATTACTTCCAGCTGGCATACAGAATAAGCTTCAGACACTGATCCCTTGCAAAAAATTTGACCTCAGCTATGACCTCAATTGCCACAAGTTGTGTTCGGATTTTCAGGAAGATATTGTGTTCCGATTTTCTCTGGGCTGGTCTTCCCTCGTGCACCGATTCCTGGGCTCCACAAACGCGCAGAGGGTGCTGCTTGGGTTGTCAGAGCCTGTCTTTCAGGTGTGAGTCTTTGACCTAACAGTTGAAACTCATGCTTTGCTCCTGCTGCTTTCTCTAATAACACTGGCTTACCAGACCTGTCTTGTTTAGGAGCCAGCGTCTGTCTCAGTAGCCCTTCTGAAGTCTGTCTGCTAGCAGAAGGGCTTTAACCCCTCCATACTCTATAGATGTTCTGTGTTCAGTTTGGACAACTTCCTTCCTTCCTTCCTTCCTTCCTTCCTTCCTTCCTTCCTTCCTTCCTTCCTTCCTTCCTTCCTTCCTTCCTTCCTTCTGCTCATTCACTCATTTATTTTGTGTGTGTGTGTGTGTGTACATGTAAATGCCAGGCACACATGTGGATGTCAGAGGACAACATGCAGGAGTCACTTCTTTCCTTCTACTGTGTCTTCCAGGGCTTGAACTCGGATCCTCAGGCTTGGCAGCAAACACCTTTACTCACTGAGCATCTCTGTAGCCTGAGAAAGTTTTATTTTCTTTTTCTTTTATTTTCTTGAGTGTCTGGGTATGTATCTCTGTGGGTGCCCACAGAGTCCAGAAGAGAGTGTTGGATTCCTGGAGTTGGTATTTGTGAGCCACTTGATGTGGGTGCTGGGATTTGAACTCTGGTCCTCCTGTTTGAGCAGTAAGTGCTCTTAACCACTGAGCTATCTCTTCAGCCCATTTTTCTTAAAAGAGTTTGGTTTCAGGCTTTAAATAAATTGGAATGAGCTTTAAAATTTGTTAATTTTATAATTTTTGAGGAAATTTATGGAGTTATAGAACCATCACCATAATCTAGTTTTAAGGCCTTTTTGTCCCCTGATGCTCATTGTGGTAAGTTGTCATTCATACCTCCCAGCTCACCACTAATCCTTGATTCAGACTTGCCCTTTCTGACCTTGCCTGCAAATAGGAGCATATAAAGAAAGATATGGCCTGGCTCACTCAGCGTGTTTTTACGTGTCCTCAGTGTTGTCACATGTGTCAGTGCTTCACTTCTGTGGGTAGACATGTTCCATTCTCCATTTGTCAAAGTGCCTTTGGAAGGAAGGGCTTGTGGGAAACACAAAAACCTGCTACAAGTGATTACTTAGGACACAGGAGATAGATGTCGTCAGTGACATCAGTGGGGGACAATGAGGCTGAGTATTTCAGACTTGAGTGAGCTCCAGCAAGCACTTTTTAAGATAATTTCCCATATATGTCTGCCCATTTATACTCATTTGAAGGTTCTTGGGCCACATCCAAATGATATTACTCCCTTCCTAACCCCTCCCCCCTCACCTCCCATCAGTTTCCTTTGTTCCTAGATATCCTTGCTTCTACTTTCATATCAGTCCCTATGTGATTTTATTTATTTATATATATATTTTGAGGCACAATCTCTCTGCCTGGAGCTCACTATGTAGACCAGGCTGGCCTTGATCTCATAGAGCCTGCTTCTGCCTCTTGAGTGTGGGATCACAGGTGTGTGCCACCACACTTGGCCCTCTGTGATTTTATCAGAACCCACAGATGAGAGAAAGCAGTATTTGTCTGAGACTGACTTGGTTTACATCCTATATCTTTAGTTGTGTCCTTTTCCTCGCAAATGGCAGGACTTCATTCTTTGTGGCTGAAAAGCATTCTTTGTATATAAACTGTGTTTTTAAATACATTCTCATTGTTGGATACCTGGGTCAGTCCCAGAGTTTGCTTGTCTGTGGTTGCTGAATGCCTGTGTGCCATCAGGGGGACCTGTATTCTGCTCTGCATGAGGGATGATTACCGGGCCACACAATGGCTCAGGGCTATTTGTGTGTGTGTGTGTGTGTGTGTGTGTGTGTGTGTGTGTGTGTGTGTGTGCGTGCTCGTTCCCCCTTTTTCAGACAGTCACATATAGCCAGGCTAGCCTAAAACTCAGTACCTAACTGAGATGATGACCTTGAATTTAGGATCTTCTTGCCTCTACCTCCCAAGTGCTGGGATTGTAGGCCTATACCATCATACCCTGCTTTTTTCCTTAAAGACAAGGTCTCACTTTGTAGCCCAGGCTAGTCTCAGACTTAAGATCCTCCTGTTTTAACTCCTGAACATTGCGATTACAGCCATGCATCGCACCTGGATTTCATGTTTAATATTCTGATGACTTGCCGCACTTCCAAAGTGATTGTGCTGTTTTCATCCTGCCAGCTCTGAGGTTTAGCTTGGCCCCTGTGCCAGTACTGATGTTTCCTACCCTGGCGGGTGTGGGGTGGTGTCTTGTAGGCCTGGTTTATATTCTCCAGTGCCTACTTTGGAACACTTTTCTGTGGTTATTAGCCCTTTTCTGGCCTGCTTTGTGAACTGTCTGGTCCTATTTTTATGGGGTTTTTTGTATTTTTTTACTTAGTGAGCCTCTGGATTGGAATTTCTTTGATATATAATTTCCAAATACATTTTTCTAATGTGTGTCTTGTTTAATTTTCTTTGGTGTGTTGAAGTTTAAAAGGTCTGTTGGTCATTTAAAAAATATATTTTTACTTTTTTTTTTTTATTTCTGTATGTGTATGAATGTACTGTCCATGTGCAAGTTTGTGCACCCGTGTCGTGCAATGCCGCAGAGGTCAGAAGAGGGTGTCGGATTCCCCTGGAACTGGAGTTCTCCTGGAATTGGAGTTTCAGACGGTTCTCGGCTGCCATGTGGGTGCTGGGGATCGAACCCGGGTCCTCTGTAAGAGCGGTCGGCGCTCTTAACCGCTAGGCCATCTCTCCAGCCCTATTTTTACTTTTTTTAATTGAGCATTTGTACAACTCATACAGTAGTTGTTCCCAAGTAAACCCAGTCCCCCCCATGTCCCAACCCCCCATTAGAACTCATGCATTACAGCATTCAAGCTAAGCCCTCTCCAATCAAGCTCCCAAACCTAGATGTCCTTCTGTGCAAATAGATCCTCTGGAGTCTAGTCAGCAAATCTAGGAATCCTAGATAAGGTGTACTCTTCCTCAGTCTCTTGTAGTTCCTAGTCCAGGGTCTTGTGAGGCAAGGTTTCATGCTGTAGTGCAGGTTGGCCTGGATCTTACTGTGTAGTCCAGACTAGTTTTGAATTTATGGCAGTCTTCCTGCCTCAGCTCTTGAGCTGTGATATTACATGTATGAGTACATCCAGCTAAAACGTTCTTATTTAAAAGGTATTGTGTGTGTGTGTGTGTGTGTGTGTGTGTGTTTGTGAGCACGCATGAGCACACCATGATGTGAGTGTGAAGGTCAGAGCACAGCTTACAGGAGTCAGTTCTATCCTTCTACCATGTGGATTCCGAGCATCAAACTAGGTCATCTGGCTTGGTGGCAAGCAACTTTACCTGTTGAGCTGTCTTGCCAGCCCCAGGTTTTTATTTTGAAGTCTGTCCTACCTTGGTTTCTTACTTGATTGTTTTAAGAATTATGTTTTTGATCTGGAGCATTTTTGTTTTTGTTTTACAGAAAACAAAGTGCTGGGAATTTAAGGCAGGTTATTGCACAAGCTAAACACACATTTTACTAAAAAAAAAAAAATGCGGTTTTAATTCCTAGGATTAGAGAGAGAGCTCAGTGGTTAAGAAAGTTTTACTCTTCTAGAGAACCTGAGTTTTCCTAGCACTCATGCTGGGCAGCTCCAGCTCCAGGGCATCTGGCTTTCACAGCACATATGCTGCTGTTTACATACCCACACAGATGCACATAATTAAAGATGATAAACATAAGCTAAGGAGTAGAGAGATGGCTCAGTGGTTAAGAGCACTGTCTGCTCTTGCAGAGGACCCAGATTTGGTTCCCACCATGCACATGATAGAAAGCATTGGATTCCCCTGGTGCTGGGGGAATCCAGTGCCTTCTGACCTATTCTGGCCTTGCATAACACAGTGTACTTACATGTAGGCAATACTCTCATACACACAAAATAACAATGATAAATACAGTACTTAAAGAGAATAAGCCAGGTGTGGTGACACACACCTTTAATTAATTCCTGTAGATCCAGGTAGATCTCTGTGAGATTGAGACCAGCCTGGTCTACGTAGAGAGTGCTAAATAAGCTTTAATTTCTGTTGAGTTTTTTTTTTTTTTTGTCATTTTAAATAAGCTTTAATTTCTCTTGAGGGTTTTTTTGGTTGTTGTTTGGTGTTTTTTTGTTGTTTTTGTTTTGTTTTGTTTTGTTTTATTTAGGTCGTTTTGAGACAGGGTCTCCCTGTAGCCCCAGCTGGCCTGGAACTTGCTATGTAGACCAGGCTGGCCTTGAACTCAAAGAAATCCACCTGTCTCTGCCTCCTGTGTGCTGGTATTAAAGGTGTGTGCTACAATACCCGACACTGTTGAGTTACTGTTAAATGTATTGTGTTCTCTCTCTCTCTCTCTCTCTCTCTCTCTCTCTCTCTCTCTCTCTCTCTCCCTGCAGCCTCAACTGTCCTGAAACTCACCATGTAGACTAGGGCTGGCCTTGAACTCACAGAGATCTGCCTTCCTCTGCCTCCTAAATGCTGAGATTAAAGGCGTGCGCCACCATGCCTAACTAAATGTATTGTTTTTTATGCCATTAGTCCAGGCCATAGAAAATAATTTTTGTGAGGGTCCATGCTCTGATTTCAGCACTTGGGCGGCTGAGGCCAGAAGACTGAGTTCCATGCAGGGAGGCAGCCTGGAAGAGCTGGCTGAGCAAAGTATTTTCATCCTTTTACTTTCTTCATATTGGTGTTATGCTCATTATTTGAAGTGTCTATCTATCTATCTATCTATCTATCTATCTATCTATCAAAGTATTTTCATCCTTTTACTTTCTTCATATTGGTGTTATGCTCATTATTTGAAGTGTCTATATCTATCTATCTATCTATCTATCCATCCATCCATCTATCATCTATCTAATTTGCTTTGATTTTTAAAACTAACTTTGTAACTATTCTCTTTTTTCTCCTAAATTTGGCAGCTTCCTAGATCTTTAGCTTCAACCCCCACTGCTCCTGCTAATCCAGCAGCCCCAGATAATGCAGCCCAGGAGGAGCTCATGATCACCCTGATCACAGGCTTGGCGTCCCTCACATCTAGAACCTCTATGGGTGTCATAGTTGTTGGAGGCGTGGTAAGAAACAGTCCTTCTAATAAATAAGGATGGAAATTGTTGCAACTACATATTTGATTGTGTTCCCAGGATCTGTAGGGCGAATGAAAATGTGTGGATTAAAAGTAGTGAATGATAAGCCTTTAATCCCAGTACTCGGGAGGCAGGGGCAGACAGATCTCTGGAGTTCAAGGCCAGCCTGGTCTACATTGTGAGTTCCAGGCCAGCTGGGGCTATAGGGAGACCCTGTCTCAAAAACAACAACAATAACAAAACCCCAAAACAGAGCATTTTCCTGTCAGCATACATATATGAGATATGTATCTAACACCATATACTCATTTTGGTTTTTTGATACCTATAACCTAAAAGAAATTTACATTTTTAATTTTTTTTTTTATTTTGTAGTTCTTAGCCTCAGCCTTTAATGGCTGTGCTATCCCCACAGCCCATTAATTTTTATTTTATGTGTGTGTTTGCCTGTATGTATGTAAATGCACCTATGTATGTGATGTGTGCAGAGGTCAGAAGAGGGCATCGGATACTCTGATACTGGAGTTACCAGTGGTTAGCTACCATGTGGGTGCTGGGGATAGAACTTAGGTCCCCTGCAAGAATGGCTAGTTTTGCTGAGCCATCTTTCCAGGCCTGTTGCTATTATTTTTGAGAGATATTAATTTAATCTACCAGATGCAGCAGCCTCTGAAAGTCCATCCTGATATTTATATTTATTTGACCAGATTTCCTTGTGGATAAGGTCTGTGAACTTTTGTTTTCGTTATGTTTCATTTATTTTTATTTTATGTGTATTAGTGTTTCACCTGCATTTTGCATGCACTACATGCGTGCCTGGTGTCTGCAAAGGCCAGAAGAAAGTGTAGCATGCCCTGGGTCTGGAGTTAGAGACTGGAGTTAGCTGCCATGTGGGTGCTGGGAACTGAACCTGTGTCCTCTGGAAGAGCAGTGTTTTTAACTACTAAGCCATCTCTCCAACTCTAGTGCATTTATTTATTTATTTATTTATTTATTTATTTATTTATTTATTTATTTAGAGGGTTTCTCTCTGTGGCCTTAGCTAACCTGGAACTCACTGTGGAGACCGGGATGGTCTCCATCTCATAAAGATCCATCTACCTCTGGCTCCCAAGTGCTGGGATTAAAGGCATGTGCCAACCACAGCCAACTCTTTTATTTTTGTCTTGTTGCTCCACGAATGGATAGATGAATGCTGGGGCATGGGGACTCTGGGCTGAGTGTAGGAGGGCTGGTTTGTGTCCTCATGGATAGATGAATGCTGGGGCATGGGGATTCTGGGCTGAGTGTAGGAGGGCTGGTTTGTGTCCTCATGGATAGATGAATGCTGGGGCATGGGGATTCTGGGCTGAGTGTAGGAGGGTTGGTTTGTGTCCTCATGGGTAGATGAATGCTGGGGCATGGGGATTCTGGGCTGAGTGTAGGAGGGCTGGTTTGTGTCCTCATGGGTAGATGAATGCTGGGGCATGGGGATTCTGGGCTGAGTGTAGGAGGGCTGGTTTGTGTCCTCATGGATAGATAAATGCTGGGGCATGGGGATTCTGGGCTGACTGTAGGAGGGCTGGTTTGTGTCCTCATGCTGCCCAGTTCCTATTTTGGAAGGATTGGAAACTGGATTTCCTTCTTTATCAAATTCAGATCCACATTGGTTGGCTCAGTGAGAGCCCTTTGTACATTTTGAGTATACTGTAGATGGAAATTTATTAAGCTGAAAATTATTAGTATTTTTTTTTATATTCTATAAATGGCCTGCTTTTCTGCATTTGCAACAATTAGGAGGTCACAGGGTTCTGCCAGGATTTGGGCTTCATGTTCCTCAGTGCCAACATCTTGACTGGCTTTGTCCTATTGCCAGTGGTATGGACTTGGGGGGGCAACTATGAGTGAAGAGGTTTTACAGTCAATTTGTGTTGTCATGAGCCAATAAGCCAATGAAATTGAGAAGGTAGCAGTAGCCTCTTTATTGTCGGTTTTCTCTATAGCTTGCTGTAAATAAAAGTTGGTTTTTTTGAAAGATTTCTATTTATTTATTTATTTATTTATTTGGTCTTTTTTGAGACAGGGTCTCCTTGTAGCCCCAGCTGTCCTGGAACTCACTATGTAGACCTGGCTGGCCTTGAACCTGCCTCTGCCTCCCGAGTGCTAGGATTAAAGACATGCGCCACCAGGCCTGGCGATTTCTTTTTATTTTTTAATTTTTATTATTTTTTTAAATTTGTTTATTATTTTTTATGTGTATTAGTGTACTGTCTGCATGTATGTTGGTGCACCTGTGTCGTGCAGTGCCGCAGAGGTCAGAAGAGGACATCAGATTCCCCTGGAACTGGAGTTAAAGTCGGTTCTTAGCTGCCATGTGGGTGCTGGGAATTAACTCTGGGTCCTCTACAAGAGCAGTCAGCTCTCTTAACTGCTGAGTCATCTCTCCAGCCCCCTTCTTTTTATTTTTAGCTGTGTATCTGTGTGTCCTTGTATGGGTACACGCATATGAGTACATGTGCCCAAGGAGGCCAGAAGAGGCTGTTGGACCCCTAGAGCTGGAGTTACAGGGCATTGTCAGCTGGCTGACATGGAGATCTGCTTGACTAAAACTATAATAATATAAGATTTATCAAGAGATATCATCCAGTGTCATCTCTGGAATCAGATATTTGATCATGGCTGTTGCTGTCAAGGGTTTGTGGGGTTGGATAGGGATAATTGATTGCACCAATTGACTTAAAGCCAGAATTCCGTGTCCTATAAATTGATTACAGTAATATTTATAGTCAGTTGCTGCCTTTTGTCAGGGATTCTATTCCTCTGGCTCTTACTGTTCCTCTGACTTGTATAATCTTCCCATCCCCTCTTGCAAGATGTTCCCCAATCCTCAGGTGCAGGGGTTGCTCTAGATGTATCACTTGGGGCTAGGCAACACACCTGCTTATTGTCTTTGCGGTATATGCATTTTTAGAAGTGAAATAGGGGTCACAATGCCTTTTATTATATGTATTTCTCAGTGTGAGCTGTGGCTTTGTCTTGCAGATTTGGAAAACAGTGGGCTGGAAGCTCATCTCTATTTCATTAAGTATGTATGGAGCTTTGTATCTTTATGAAAGGCTAACCTGGACCACTCGTGCCAAAGAGAGAGCTTTTAAGCAGCAGTTTGTAAACTATGCAACTGAGAAGCTGCAGATGATCGTGAGTTTCACGAGTGCCAGCTGCAGCCACCAAGTACAGCAGTAAGTAAGCGTGTGGGAGGGGCGTCCTACACAGAACGCTCCTGAAGTTCAGGAGCACGTTTTGTAATCACCACATTTTGTAAGTCTTCCTTCCTGTCCCCACTTGAGTTCTCCCCATTCTCTGGTAGATCAGATTTGAACATTTGGAAATTGGTTTATAGGCACTCCCTAGAACTGGAGCTCTTTTAAGGAATAGTACTTTAGCAGACCTGGTTTGAGGTAAGTTCCTCTTAAGATGCTTGTGGTTTCTTTTATTTTATCATATTATGTGTATGAGTATATTGCCTGCATGTGTATAAATGTACCCATGTCGTGCAGTGCCTTGAGGAGGTCAGAAGAGGGCATCAGATCCTTGGAACTAGAGTTATGGATGGTTGTTAGCCACCATGTGGGTGCTGGGAATCGAACCTGGGTGTTCTGTGACAGCAGTCAGTGATCTTAACCATTGAGCCATCTCTCTAGCTCATTTGTAGTTTCTTAAATATGAAAGTTGAACCCCTGGCACTTAAATGGGCTTAGTTGTGGGAAGACTGCTGATCAGTTTGTGGGGTTTTTTGATGTTTTTTGAGGCAGGGTCTCCCTGTAGCCCCAGCTGGTCTGGAACTCAGTATGTAGACCAGGCTGGCCTTGAACTCACAGAGATCCGCATGCCTCCTGACAGCTTCTCCTTTTATATATCTTAAATACTGTAAATATTTGTAAAATAAGTTGAATTTTACTGAAATCAAGATGGAGTGTTCTGTCTATAACTGCATTTGAGTGCAGAATTAAACAGCCCAAAATGATCTCTGCCTAAGGAGAGAGCATGCACATGGTGAAGCAAATTGAAGGGATCGGTTGTGTAGGTGAAGTGGGAGTCTGAGGAGCTGCATCAGTGGAGCTGACGGATCTTTAGAAAAGGCTTCAAGGGGAAGGTGGCAAGAGGCTAGAACATGGAGAACAGGGAGACAGGAAGGAGAAGGAGGTCAGGACATGGAGAACAGGGAGACAGGAAGGAGAAGGAGGTCAGGACATGGAGAACAGGGAGACAGGAAGAAGAAGGAGGTCAGGACATGGAGAACAGGGAGACAGGAAGGAGAAGGAGGTCAGGACATGGAGAACAGGGAGACAGGAAGGAGAAGGAGGTCAGGACATGGAGAACAGGGAGACAGGAAGGAGAAGGAGGTCAGGACATGGAGAACAGGGAGACAGGAAGGAGAAGGAGGTCAGGACATGGAGAACAGGGAGACAGGAAGGAGAAGGAGGTCAGGACATGGAGAACAGGGAGACAGGAAGGAGAAGGAGGTCAGGACATGGAGAACAGGGAGACAGGAAGGAGAAGGAGGTCAGGACATGGAGAACAGGGAGACAGGAAGGAGAAGGAGGTCAGGACATGGAGAACAGGGAGACAGGAAGGAGAAGGAGGTCAGGACATGGAGAACAGGGAGACAGGAAGGAGAAGGAGGTCAGGACATGGAGAACAGGGAGACAGGAAGGAGAAGGAGGTCAGGACATGGAGAACAGGGAGACAGGAAGGAGAAGGAGGTCAGGACATGGAGAACAGGGAGACAGGAAGGAGAAGGAGGTCAGGACATGGAGAACAGGGAGACAGGAAGGAGAAGGAGGTCAGGACATGGAGAACAGGGAGACAGGAAGGAGAAGGAGGTCAGGACATGGAGAACAGGGAGACAGGAAGGAGAAGGAGGTCAGGACATGGAGAACAGGGAGACAGGAAGGAGAAGGAGGTCAGGACATGGAGAACAGGGAGACAGGAAGGAGAAGGAGGTCAGGACATGGAGAACAGGGAGACAGGAAGGAGAAGGAGGTCAGGACATGGAGAACAGGGAGACAGGAAGGAGAAGGAGGTCAGGACATGGAGAACAGGGAGACAGGAAGGAGAAGGAGGTCAGGACATGGAGAACAGGGAGACAGGAAGGAGAAGGAGGTCAGGACATGGAGAACAGGGAGACAGGAAGGAGAAGGAGGTCAGGACATGGAGAACAGGGAGACAGGAAGAAGAAGGAGGTCAGGACATGGAGAACAGGGAGACAGGAAGAAGAAGGAGGTCAGGACATGGAGAACAGGGAGACAGGAAGAAGAAGGAGGTCAGGACATGGAGAACAGGGAGACAGGAAGAAGAAGGAGGTCAGGACATGGAGAACAGGGAGACAGGAAGAAGAAGGAGGTCAGGACATGGAGAACAGGGAGACAGGAAGAAGAAGGAGGTCAGGACATGGAGAACAGGGAGACAGGAAGGAGAAGGAGGTCAGGACATGGAGAACAGGGAGACAGGAAGGAGAAGGAGGTCAGGACATGGAGAACAGGGAGACAGGAAGGAGAAGGAGGTCAGGACATGGAGAACAGGGAGGACAGGAAGGAGAAGGTGTTGAGGACATGGAGAACAGGGAGGACAGGAAGGAGAAGGTGTTGAGGACATGGAGAACAGGGAGGACAGGAAGGAGAAAGTGTTTTGAGGACCATGGAGAAAACGGTCAGTGTAGCCAGTGTGTTCGTGAGGCACCTGGCTAGCTAGGACAGCACCCTAGGCGTGCTGGAGCGGAGTCTGGATGATTGGGTATGTACGTTGGGAGTGATACCACCAGCAGTCAGCTCTAGTGTGACATACGTAGTGACTCAGACCAGAGATGGCAGTGAAGAGCTTTGTTTACACAGTTGAGACGAGGAGATCACAGGCTTGAGAGAGGTCTGTTTGTGCACCACCCCATATCTGTAGTGTACTTGTCTTACAGTTTTGTTTGTATGGGGGGAACTATTTTTTCTGTGCAGATACTTGTACATCCAGGACCTCCACAGATCATTGGAGCGCTTCATACAAGTAAACAAAGCAGCTTTCCTTTTTTTGTTCAGCCAACCTTTATTACAAGGAATTATGGGACACGAAAGTTGGAAGATAACTTGCTCCTCCCTTTAACTTCCAATGGAGGCTCCTTCAGATCATTATCTGTGAAGTATTAGTGTTCAATGAAATATTACCTAAATGAAGATGCATCACACTGGGATTTGGTAGAGTGGGGATAAAGAAGATTAAAAAGGCCAGGGATGGACATGGATGCACAGGACAGTTGCAGAGAAGTGTTAAGCATGTGCTGGGTGCAGCACATGTTTTCCAGACATGTTCCTGGTTGTGTGCTGCCGCCGCCGGAGCCAGTCCACTAGCTGGAAACAAATTTCTGTGATTTAAAGGATTTTTGTCTACTTCGTAGAAGTTCATAGGATTGATCTTTCTTACTAATTTTTTTCCTATTCTCAACAGTTTCTTATTTTTATTGAGCAAGGAGAAGAGTGAAGTGTGTCGTCCCTCTGAAGGAAGCTCCCCTCCCCCTCCGTGTTTGTGACTCCTGCAGCTGGTTCTCTGGTTGTGTTTGCAGTCCCACGCAGGGATCAGGCAGCCTCTTGAGCTGTGGCCCTGAGGCCAAGCCTTACGTCAGGGTAACCTTAGCGGTTGGCTTTGAGTATGACTAGGGACTACTAAAGCTTTTCTCCTTGTTCAGGTTTATTCATTTTAGAAGACATTCATGACTGCTTTTTTTTTTTTAAAGAGAAATGGCTACCACTTTTGCCCGTCTGTGCCAACAAGTTGATGTTACTCAGAAACATCTGGAAGAAGAAATTGCTAGATTATCCAAAGAAGTTGATCAACTGGAGAAAATACAAAACAATTCAAAGCTCCTGAGGTATTTTAACTTTTTTTTCCCTCTCAGTAACATGAATATTTACTGTCATCTCACAACCAAAATAGTCATATACAGTCACTAATAAGTTTCTTTTTGGACTTTTAAACTAACTTTCTACTTTGGTTTAAATTAATAATTTCTGTGTTTGGTCAGGTGTGGTGGCACATGCCTTTTTTAACCACAGCAGAGGCAGGAAGCTCTCTTGGAGCTCAAGGCCAGTCTGGGCTACATACCAACTTCCAGGCCAGCTGAGGTTATACAGTGAGATCCTGACATAAAAACAAAAGAAAACAAACAAACAAAAAAAAAACGCATGTTTAGTTCCATGTTTTAGAATTGCATTGAAAGCTAATTTCATAACAGAATGAATTTGAATTGAAAGTTTTTTAAGTCTTTTACTCCTTCATGGGCTAGATTAGTGCTCTTTCAAAATACACATTCTATAATTTAAGATGAGTGTTTTAGCTGGGCATTGTGGTACACAACTGTATCCATAACACTTGGGAGATAGAGGCAGGAAGACTAAGAGTTCAAGGTCAGTCTCATCTACATAGCAAGTTCAAGGTCAGTCTGGGCCACACAAGACTGCCAAACCAGACAGACAGAAGTTTTTAGTCTTGTGTCCAAGAGCATGGTCCCTGTTCTTGCTGAGGACAGTGAGTCCCTATGTCTGAAGCAGTGAGAATACACATGGTTTCCTGATAAAGTATGGACTCTGTTTTAGGATGATATATTGGGATCAAGGAACATTTTTTCCTGGTGACAACTGAAGTGTTGGCAGTTTTAACTTCTCAGTTCTTACCCATGAACCCGCTTGGCAGCATGTCTTGGAGAATTGTTAAGCACCGTCTGAGTGCCACTGCTCTTCCAGGCTTGAACTGCCAACAGCTGCACATGACAGAGGCGTAGTGGCCCATGTCCTCAGCTTCAGGAGTATGCACTGCACACAGCTGTGCATGTGAGGGTCTTGGGTGATTAGTGTTTACAGATTGAAGGACTGTTTCTGTGACCTGAATTTTGAGAGAATGCATTTATTGTCAGCTACATGATGGTGTCTGGGTCAGTGATGAACCCTGTATTCATGGGTGTTGCCTAAAGATTATATGAAGCTGAAAATTTCCTGTGATTTAGTGATGGAGCCTTTGTAAGGTGATAGTGCAACACATTACTACCTGTTTGTTGACATGGGTTCCACTGTGTTAAAACTGCCTGGAGCATTTAGTACAGTGGCATGCTGTGCAGGTCTCTAACCTAGAAGCATCAGGCTATCGCACAGGGTTCTGTGTAGAGTAGGTTACAGCCTGTCAGCTAAGTATACTCTGTAGTTCTCACACAGCACTGAAATGAGCTGACAGCAAGCCATGTTCTTTTTAGGTTCCGCTAAGAGCAAGAGTGAGGTGAGACTGCCGATGGCTTAGGCTCAGCCACATTGTCCGCTGTTTCAGGCGTGCTGTCATAGCAGTGTCTTCATTGGCATATATACATTCCCTTCTGTGATCTCAATCCAGTCATGTGTTCAGACACAAGAAAGACCCCTTCCTTCTGTCTGATAGAGCACAGGCTTAGGCTTGGTATGAGAATGAGCTGTGCAGATCTGTGCTGCCTGTTTAGTCTGGTTTTCCTCTGCTAGCAATTGGCCTGCATTCAGTGCGGTTCTGGTGTTGGCAGTGTTCTTGGTGGACTGTGACCCTTGCCAGCTTCTCCTCATACACAGTGCCTTGTTAGTACTTCACACTTCCCTCAAAGGCAGTTTCACACGTGGCCGTGACTTAAGATGTTATTCCCATCCAGGACTGTTTGCTGTGACTGTGGTCTGTTGCACTTTTTTTCTTTATTGAGGTTCATGTCTCTTGTCTTCGTGGTGCTGGTTTTTATTCTGGACCTGAGCACTGCACAGCACACAGTGGATGTTGGGCAGGCCTGAGTGTGACCAGGCGAACCAACTGCTGGCTGGAATCCTGGTTTTAAGTTTGGATAGAATGTTATTATTTTTCTCATTGACTCTTATAATTTTTTTTCTTTCTTTCTTTCTTTCTTTCTTTCTTTCTTTCTTTCTTTCTTTCTTTCTTTCCTTCTTTCTTTTTTCTTTTTTTTTTTTTTTAAGAAATAAAGCTGTTCAACTTGAAAGGGAGCTGGAGAATTTTTCGAAGCAGTTTCTGCACTCGAGCAATGAAGCCTCGTCACAGTGACAGTGAGGGCCTCGGTGACCGCCTCGGAGGCCGTGGAGCTTGGAAACAGGAGAGTTACTTTTATCAAATGACTTCAGTGAATTACACTAACTATAAGTTGCAATGCTCTGTGTAGATTGTGGTAGTCTGTTGCAGGGTGTTTGTGCCTTTTGAAGAGTGTTGTGATGTATACACCATTAGTTTTAGTTTGGAGTAAAGAAGAAACTAAGTTGGGTTAAATGATGAATTGGTGAACCGGCTGTGACTGCCCAGAACCGGCTGTGAGCACTGACGGCTGGCTCCTGCGGCTCTCCTCAGGGCTCTCTGTCAGTTCTGAATAACACTTCCTGGCATCCAGGACTTAGTGAGCTTTTCATCCTCCTCTTTATGGGAACAGGAAATGTTTTATAAGCCAGCTTGCTCTAACCATCAGGGAGTATGGGCTGTTCCTGGGTGTACTATTTATGCAAGTTACAGTCACTTGGCCAGTGTGGCAAGTATGTAAACCACTAATAAACACACTGTTTTTACCCTGACTTCTAATCCCATTAAAACTGATGTGAAACAGGAGAAAGGCCTGTCTTTACAGCGCACATGAAGTGTCTGGTCTAGTTTTCTCTCTGTCTCTTGACACATTTGTGCTACGAGCTCCATTTAGGGCTCTGGTTGAGTTCAGCAGAGAGAGCACTTCTGTGAGCAGATGTCTGAAGGGGTGGAGGCGGCTGGCAGGGCACAGGAGGTCTGCCTGGAGGGTGGGGACCTGAGGGGACTCAGGTGCCAGGACGTGCTCGGTGGACTTGCTGGGCTCAGCCCTACTGGGGCTTTTTCTTTAATTTCATGAATTTTCTGGAGCTCCATTAAAAATTGTCACTATTTTTTTTGCCTTAAAGTTTATGATTCATGTATCATGTTTGCTACTGAATTGAGCTTACTGACAGCTGTGGAAATACGTTAAGTGGCAGGTTGTCTGACCTTGTGACAGAGAAGCACTACCTGGATGCCTGTCACTCCAGGGGCGCCATCTGGGGGACGCTGTGTTCCACAAGGGTGATGTGGGGCAGAACTTGAGGCCTTGTCTTTTCAGTACTTCCTTTTCTGTGCCTTTTAAGGCTCCTGGGTGCTAATTTATCTTCACGTAGGTGCACCACCACTTTTAAGGTGTTTGAAGGATGTATTTAGGCTAAAGGAATGTTTCAGAATTACATTTCATGCAAATCAAGTATTGGGCCTCAGTATTCAAATCAAAATACCTTTGACTACTTTTTGGTTTTGTTGCTGGTTTTTAACGCAAAACATGACAGAAGCTACCAAGAATGATGAAGTGAAAATTACATGAAAAGGTGATGTGTGAAATTGAATCTGTTACCATGGACTGCAAAGTTAGCCTGGTGCAGTGATTCTCCAAGTGTGGGCCCTGGGTTGTCAGCATTTAAAAAAAATATTTTATCTATTTTATGTGTATGAATGTACTTTCTGCGTATATGTAAGTGCACCTGTGTCATGCAGTGGCCATAGAGGTCAGAAGAGGGCGTTGGATCCCCTGGAACTGGTGTAACAGACAGTTGTTAGCTACTATTTGGGTACTGGGAACCGAATCTGGGTCCTCTGCAAGACCAGGCAGTGCTCTTAACTGCTGAGCCATCTCTCCAGCCCCAGTCAGCATTATCTTTAAACTTATAAGATCTGCAGATTTTTCAGGCCTCAACCCAGAAGTATGGCATCAGCGACACCAGGTTTGGGGTCTGCAGTTAAACAATCCCTGTGGATGTTCCTGATGCACTGTGGATTCTGGGAACTACTTGTACTGTGTTTCTGGTATAGTATACTTTCCAATCCTAATTAGAATGTAGTTTCAGCTGATGACGTTTAGAAAATGTATGGCTGTTGAGACTGGAGCTTTAATACTGAAAGCCAGTTCTTACTCCTGGATGTAAGCGCACCTATGGCTGGGCCCATAAGTTATACTTGATTTGCAAATTACAAAGAAAGTTTGTAATTATGACTGTTATAGCCCAAAGTTACACTTGATTATTTACTATGTATGTCTGCAGGATTATTTATAAACATTGTATAATCTTGAACTTGATACAAAACATTTTATAAGTATGCAAGCTTGCAAGATGAAAATAAACGTGTTTGCCTGTTAGTTGGTACACGCAGCACTTAGACTCCCACTGCAGCCGTTTTATGGCGACATGTAAGCTGTCCTGCACTGCTGGCTCTAATGACTGTACTACTGTCGTTTTGTTCCCTTGGCCAGTGGTGGAAAGGGTAAGATGCTGTCCACTACTGTTTGAGTAAGGGAGGGGGCAGTTGGAGGTTTCCCACAGTAGATATGCAGCTGGCCAGAATGAATACATCTTACACTGAGAGAATCTATACTGTAAGCAGAACTGACTGGAAAATGGAACTGAATTATTCTAACAGAATAATTGTTTTGGTCTTTTAAGACAGGATCTTATGTAGTCCTGGCTGGCTTCAGATTTTGGATCCTCTTACCTCTGCATCCTGAGTTCTGGAATTCCAGGCTGAGGCCTTGTGCTCAGCTCAGGGAAGGAATGGCTGACTTGTTAATGAGAACCTATCCTTTAACAATAAGCCAGGGGGGCTGGAGAGATGTCTCAGTGGTTGAGAGCGCTGACTGCTTTTGCAGAGGACCTGGGTTCGTTTCCCAGCACCCACATGGTGGCTAAGAACCGTCTTTAATTCCAGTTCCAGGGGAATCTGACGCCCTCTTCTGACCTCCACAGCAAATTGCATGATATGGGTGCACCAACCTACATGCAGACAGTACACTCATACACATAAAAAATAAATAAAAACAAAAACAGTAAGCCAGAAGCTGGCTTTAGGTAGGTCAGTAGCATCCAGTCTTTAGGTAGGTGGGTAGCGTCCAGTCTCTCCCTTGCTTCTGCTGCCCATTCCTTTTTCATGGAAAAAAAAATGACCAATCTTGTGACTGGAGAGGTGGCTCAGTAGTTAAGAGCATGTACTACTCCTGTAGAGGACCCAGGTTTAGTTGTCACCACTCACATTAGGTGAGCTTTGGATCTGTCTCCTGGTTTCCATGGGCACCTATGGTGTACATAAATTCACACAGGGACACACACGTAGAACAAAATCTTAAACAAATCCCAAGCTGGGTGTGGTGGTGCACCCCTTTAATCCCAGTGCTCAAGAGGCAGAGGCAGGCGGATTTCTGTGAGTTCAAGGCCAGCTTAATCTACATAGTGAGTTCTAGGACGACTGGGGCTACAAGGAGACCCTGTCTCAAAAAGACCAAAAATAAATAAATAAAAATAACCAATGTTTAGATAAAGGAATTAGGGCTGAGCATGAGGACTGAGGCTTAATTTTTTTTTTTAATTATTTTTTAAAAATATTTTTGTATGTGTATGAATGTACTGTCTGCATGTAGGTTTGTGCACCTGTGTCATGCAATGCCTTGGAAGTCAGAAGAGGGCATCGGATTCCCCTGGAGTTAAAGACGGTTCTCAGCTGCCATGTGGGTGCCAGGGATTGAACCCAGGTCCTCTGCAAGAGTGGTTGGCGCTCTTAACCGCTAGGCCATCTCTCCAGGCCCTGGGGCTTAATTCTTAAAGTCTTGTTAATAGTGACTTAAAACAATGTACAGTGAACTATGGTTAAAAGCACTTTATTGATTATAATATCAATTCACAGCAACAATATTTCACAAGCAACTGTACAAATAAAGGAATGAATCACTGTAAGGAAGATCTGAGGACACTGTTAAATTATGGCCCAAGTCCATAGTTTGTGGCTGGTAGAGCTGATGTTAGTAGTCAGTTGGCCACCTGTGTAGAAACTTTCAGGTGAAGAAAAATGCTTCCAAAGTGCCTTAGACCAGTTTCAAGACATTCTTGAAATGGTGCATCTCATGTCTTCGGCTAAGAGCAGTAGGCCAGAGCACCATTGTGAGAAGGGCAGGAAAGGTCTACAACACCCTCAAGCATACCACTGGGCTAGTACCAAGTCAGTGCTTGTGATGTAGGTTCTGCTGGGCACAGTCCAAGAGTAGAAACAAGTTTTTTCCTCATAATGCTACATTATCATACCTGTTTTACAAAACCAACCAATATGCAATGAAACTTTATCAACATGCAAACATTCCCCAAAGTGTCCCATCAGTCTGTGGTTGACATCCTGTGAATGACCATTGTAACCAAGGCAAACAGAGGGTGAGCCACATTCTGCAGCATCCTACTCCACATACATGTTAGTGTCATTGCTTCACAGTTCCATCCGGAGCTGATATGGTTTTAAACTATGTGGACGGACATTTCTTGCTAAAACGATGACAGGCTATGAAATTCTCCAAGACCAATAAAAATATTTTTTATATGATAGCAGATCCATCTGGGGACTAACTATCGATTTTTATAAGTTAGTAATAATAAGCACAAGTATTGTTTTACAGTTTAAAATCAAACACATTCATACATATTCATATATTCATAAATTTTTCCTGAACATTTTCACTTGTAAGACCAAGCCTTAACTTTTATTATTGAATTTAAGACATCAACAGGGTCAGATAAACTTTCATCAGTAAAAACATCTGGTTTTGTGTTTATGGTAGGTTGTTTCTTTTTAGAGATTTTATTTGTGTGTGTGGCAGTGGATGTGTGCACCTGCCAGTGGCGGCCAGAGAGTGTGTCAGATCCTTAGACAGGCAGTTGTGAGTTACCCAACATGCGTGTTGGGAATTGTCCTTTGGAGGAGCAGCAGTGGTTAAGTGCTCTCAACCACTGAGCTATTGGTCCACCCCCAGTTCCTCTCTTAATAGTTTAAAATCCTTAACATCTGAGAAACACATCTGCCCTCTCAGAGAGACTACACCATCAACCAGCCCTAAGTGAAAAACTGCTGATTAGACTCCTGCTGTTGAAGGTCCAGGCCCCACAGCTTTGCTTCTGTGAAGGTGGAGTTCACATTGGTGCATGTGCGCCACAACCAAAAGTCTGAGCTAGGAAGGGGCCTGGAGTGCGAAGTCCAGCAGCACAGCTGCAGAAAATGAAGCCTGTCCAGGTGGAGATGCCTCTGACTGTGGCTTTGGAGAGGATTTACCCAGACCACATGGTTGAGAAAAGAATATGCACTGTTAAAATATTCTTGTGGGAAGTAGACATGGTCACGCAGGCCAAGTTACTCTAGAGGATGAGGCAAGAACGCCTACAGATTGACGGTGTAATCCTGTCTACATGTCAACCTAACAAGGCACATACATTATACACACACATTTCAGGAATTCTTAGTCGCACAGGAGCAGACAGCTGAGCTCAAAGCACAGGTCTACAAGTGTATTGAGCAGCTGGAACCCACCACTGGAAAGCGGCACAGTAAGGTGAGTCCTGGGTGGGAGTGCATGTACGTCACATTCAGTCTTGGTTCCTTTCTAGCTGTCCACTACACATAAGGGGAATTATTTAAATTATGTTGTACACAGACTTCAGTAATAAACTAATTTTCATTTCAAAATATATTTTGAGGCCACAGAATTCTAGTGTGCACTTCCTAACCTTTTTTTTTTTTTTTTGACAGAAGCATGTTGTGGGAACTGCTGACCTGGATAAAGCTTTCATACACATATTTTTGCAGGAGTCGGGGTGTGACTGTGTCCCTCTAATGCACCCTGTCTCTGGCTTGGGTAGGACAGACTGTTGATATGGCTCGGTTGTAGAGCATTTGCCTGACAACATACACAAGGGCCTGGGTTCTATGCCCATTAGCCCTGACAAAATTTAATTAAAAAATCAGCATTAGTGAAGGGCTCCCAGAAATCCTAACCGGATACAAACACACAGTATATCTGGCCTCTGTTTCTGTTTTAATCCTGTAGCTTAATCCCCTTCTGTGCATTTTGTTCTCTAAGACCAACCCTGATTTCATTTCAGCTGGTACATGCATCAACTCATCACAATATAAAAATGAAAATCCACAGGTGCAGTCTGGGCATATTTAGGTTACAGTTACAAAAGTTAACACAGCGGGCTGGAGAGATTGTTCAGCGGTTAAGAGCACCGACTGCTCTTGCAGAGGGCCCGGGTTCGATTCCCAGCACCCACATGGTGGCTAAGAACCGTCTTTAACTCCAGTTCCAGGGGACTCCGACACCCTCTTCTGACCTCTGCGGCATTGCACGACACGGGCGCACCAACCTACATGCAGACAGTATGCTCATACACATAAAAAATAATAAATCAATAAAAAAAAGTTGACACGGAACTAGAGAGACAGTAGCCTGTAGTTTACTGAGTTACAAAACACAATGCACTTGTGTATATCAGAATAATCCATGACTTCAGCATTCAGCAAGCTGACTGACTGCTATTGTCAATCATTTAGATTCATTTGCAGGGAAAAACTGAAAGGTGTCTTTGTTCAAGTTGGGGGTGGGCATTCTGGTGACAGACATGTTACTATCTATACCACGTTCTGACTCACTGAAAGAATGCTTTAGGAACTTCAGAATGGAGTTGCTCAGCTCTACATATTATTTACAGTAAACTATTTAGGAGCGATTTCCCATGAATACTGTGGGAGGGGAAAGAAAAAAGTGAAGGACATAGGTAGAGACTTGCCTAGCATGCATGATGCCCTGGATTCCCCCTGAGAACACACCACCCCGCTCCACAAAAAAAAAAAAAAAAGAAAAGGAAAAGAAAAATTTAAGGGCATGGATAATTTACACCATTCAGATTTGTAAAGCTACCCTGTTGTAAACTCGTGCCAGTGAATAGTTTTATATCTCTCAACCTTAAGGCTGAGAAATGACTTCCTATCACCAGAGAACATGGAGAGTCTCTCAGTGAAAGGACAAGCCAAACGCTCAAGCTGAGTATGTGCACTATAGACTTAGTTCTAGAACGTGAGATCAGCAGTGGAGTCCTACTGTTCTAGTAATAAATGGTCAAAGTGAAATGTTACCTCTAGCCTTCAGGCCTCTTGTCTGTCCAAGACAGATGAGCACTTACTAGATCACTCCCATCCAAGAGTGCAGGAGTAGCTGCTGGCTCCCTCAGAGACGCCTCACCTACCATGAAGCTGTCAGGGGCTCAGGCTAAAGAGTGATGTCTGAATCCAAGGGGACTTGCAGACAGCACACAGATCCACAGTCTTGTAGCAATCACTGGGTCTGGTTCTTCCATGACAACACAAAAAAGTGACATTTCTTATATATACAAAGTTTAAGGTATAGGCCTTAACAAAATGCAAACACAGTAAGCAAGTACTATAAAGTGTATATTCAATTCTACACAAAGAATTAGTACAAGCAAAAAGTTGTCAGGGTTAAAATTAACCCAACTCCTCAATATACCAGTCCCCTTGACCTCAGCAAGGACCTTTCCTGCTTTTTTCCCACCACTTTTATTTTTTTTTAGCTTATTGAAAGCTGATTTTTTTATAGACTCGTCTCAATAGAAAAATCTTCATCTGCAAATAGAAGGTAGAATTTTTTTTCACAGCTATAGGCTGTAGCATTGATTTCTCCAGATACCAATGGAGGACAGAAAATACATGACGCCGTTAATTCCAGATTCTAAGAAAACTGTCCCAGGAGCCTGTGGCCACAGCCATGCCGTCATCTGTCACACCTAAGCAGCTGACACGGTTGTCATGACCAGCAAGGACACCTACAAAGAAAGGTCAGCACAAAGGTAAAAAACTAGAACCGAAAAATGTCCTTTAAGATCTGGAAGGTGCCAGGTGTGGTGGCGCATGCCTTTAATCCTAGCACTTGGGAGGCAGAGGCAGGTGGATCTCTGTGAGTTCAAAGCCAGCCTGGTCTACATAGCTCCAGGCCAGCTAGGACTAAAAGGGAGACCCTGTCTCAAAAAAACCAAAAAAAAAAAAAAAAAAAAAAAAAAAAAAAAGATCTGGCAAGCAACCAAACGATCTGTCCAACATCCCAAAGGCCAAGGGTGGTGTGAACAGGGTCTGAACCAAAGCAGGGACAGACATGGCAGAACAAGGTTGCACTAGGAAGGGCCTGGATCAGAAAAAATGCCCCTTCCTCCACCTGCCAATCACATGAAAAGCCATTCTGTGCCTAGCCCAAGACGCTGGGGGGAATAACATCTCCTGCCTGGAGGAGGCGGTTGAGACTGGTGAAAATGAGGAATGGAGTTCCCGTGCTAGTTGTGGTTCCTTTCCCACTTGAAATTGGCCTGGAACTGGCAGTCAGCTTTTCTGCTCCAGTGGGAAGGACTGAAGACATGGAGGGGACCAAGCCTGGATCCAGGAGAGGAGGCCAGAGAGGTAGGGATATGCTCAGTGGTGAGCTCTTACCCTGGCCCCAGCATGGGGGAATTTTCCTGTGTGTGTGTGTGAAGCATATGTATGTGTGTGCACCTGTGTGAATGTACATATGTGTAGTATGCATGTAAACATGTATATGCACAAGTGTGTACATATCTAAGTGAATATATGGATGTGCCTATGGGCAGGCCTGTATGTATGTACACACATATGCACGTACATATGTGTGCATGCACATGTGCAGCCATGTGTACATGTTTTATGTGTGTGTATATGTGCATTTGCATTAATGTGTGAACATATGTGCATATACATGGGTATTTGTATTTGTGAGCATATATGCATGTATGCACATCTGTGTCTATGAGTGTATAAGTGTATGTGTGTATATAGTAAGTATGTATATTGTGTATGTGTATGGTGTATACATGTGTGTCTGTGTGTAAATGTGTGCATGCATATGCATGCATGTATTTATATATATGTATGTATGTGTGTGTATATATATACACACTCTCTCTTTGTGTATATATACATATATACACACACAAATGCCAGAAGACCTCCGTATAATCCTGGCTCTTCAGTGGGATGGTTTGGGTGTCTTTTTTTTGGTCTTTTTGAGACAGGGTCTCCCTGTAGCCCCAGTTGTCCCAGAACTCACTATGTAGACCAGGCTGGCCTTGAACTCATAGAGCTCCACCTGCCTCTGCATCCCAAGTGCTGGGATCACAGGCATGCACCACCACGCCCAGCTTGCTGTCTCATTTTTAAGTATGAAAAAGCCAAGAATGTGGAAACGCAGAAGTCTATGCTTGAAGAAGAAAACTTCAGAAGTTCTGCCATTGATAACCTCCATGAATCAAGACCTCCTTCACGGAACGAGAATGGGGGCTATAGCAGAGAAAATCGCTCCAAAAGTGAAAGTTCAAGCATAGGGGTTGGGAACAGGACATTCTCCCAGAGTGTACAGAATGCAGAAGAGCCTAGTGAGCATGACAACAGAAGCGGAAAGGACAAGGGAAGAGAACCCAGCACAGTGCATGACAAAGGATCTACTAGGACAAAAGTGGGAGGGTTCATGTCTGGGCAGGCTGCACAGCAGCCAGGTGTGAAGGTGCACGCCTGTGATCACAGCACTGCCAGGTGGGGGTGAGGGTGCGGCAGAGACAACCTGGTCCACATAAGTGAGTTCCTGGCCAGCTACAAGACTGTCTCAAATACATACACACATACGTACATATATTCATATGTATATGTATGTGTGCATATATGTGCATATGTGCCTATGCATGAATGTATGGATATATATATCCCCAAAGTAACTAGAGAATACAAACATGTTGCATAGCAAAGTATAAAAAGAGGCCTAGTTTTCCTCATTCTCACTGCCCAGCAGTGAAGACTGTAATTTTGTGAACACCAAATGCTGACTTTGTTTACTGCATGTTTCCCTACGTAGGGGAAACTGGGGGAATGGAAGGATGGAGTTGTTCTGCAGACAGGTGTTAGAGCCAAAGGCTTGCCACTCGTGATAGCCAGTCAAGGGAAATGTCTATGTGCATAGACAAGGAAAAGTCAACAGCAACCAGGCATAATATGTAGAGGTTGGCTTGAGATGGGGGCTTGCTATGTAGCCCAGACTGGCCTCAAACTTATGCTTTCTGCCTGTCTCCCAAGGATTGGGATTACAGATGGGTACCCCACACCCTGCCAATTTAACTTGGGATGCAGAAAAAACATTTGCTGTGTTTTAGTAGCAATCCATATAGATCCATCTGATTCCCTGAGTATAATTTTAAGTAACTTGAATTAAAATTAAAATTCACACAATTAAAAATGTAATTAATCATAATCAAAGTATGGTTTAATGTGTTTTTTTTTTTAATATGTCAGAACTTGCAGTGGAGGACTCCAGACAAGGCTTGGGGACAATGAGTCTGAGTCCTCAAGGTTAATTTTAGGCAGGTGAGCCACAGCAGACAAGGTTTCCTGTCAGGTTAGAAGACTATGGTCTAGGGGTGGTTCACACATGTAGTCCCAGTACTCAGGAGGCTGAGGCAGGAGGATCTCCTGGAGCTCAAAGCCAGTCTGGGTTTTAGAGTAAGACCTCATCTCAAAATAAGAATAAAACAAAACAGGAAGGAAAAGAAAACTGATTTTTGTCCTCGTTATTCATCTTTACACATAAATTTATCAAACAAAATATACAGATCCTAATACCACTCTTCAGAATGACTGTGGGTAAGATGCATCAGGGAGGCTGGCAGGGTGCTGTTTCCCACTGGACTGTGATGCCTAGGCTCCTGAGAACGTCTTCCAGCTTCCTTAGAGAGAACCCGGCACTCACCTGCCCTGTCTCCTTTCAGAGTGTCCCACACATTGCAGTTGAAGTCATCGTAGCCGGCCAGCAGGAGGCGCCCACTTTTGGAGAAGGCCACAGAAGTGATCCCACAGATGATGCTGTCATGAAAATACAGCAGCAACTCCTGGTCTGCTCGCAGGTCAAAGAGCCGACAAGTGGCATCATCTGAGCCGGTGGCAAAGGCATAGCCACTCGGGAAGAACTAGAAGGAAACAGGCATCTATGCATCACCAAGGCAGAGGGCTTGGAGGCAGAGGGCAGAGAGGTGAGGCAGCTCTGTGCGAACGTGTCTGCTTGCCATTCAGTGATTGCTGAGACTTTGCTTCTTTGTATTTGAGACAGTTTTACTCTGTAGCCCAGGCTGGCCTAGAACTGGAAACCCTCCTGCTTCAGCCTCCTGGGTACTGGGATCACAAGCATATGCCACTGTGCCTGGCCAAATATTTTTTTAGTATTCTGGGCTTTAGTTTAAGAGTCAGGACAGAAGCCAGGCATGGTGGCACATGCCTTTAATCCCAGCACTCTGGAGGCAGAGGCAGGTGGATCTCTGTGAGTTCAAGGCCAGCCTGGTCTACAGAGCAAGCTCCAGGCCAGCTGGGACTAAAGGGAGACCCTGTCTCAAAAAGACCCCCCCCCAAAAAAACCCAACAACCAAAAAACCCCAAAACAAAAAAAAACTAATAAGAGTCAGGACAGAATAACATGTAGAAAGCATATAGCCTACTGTTCAGCACACTGTCACAATGCTGGCTGTGGCCCTCCACCTGCTAAATAGACTGTTCCAGTTCAGTGTTAGTATATGCCTGTTACAGAAGAAGCAGGAGCAGTGAGCTGCATCCTGCTGTGCTGGTAGGTATGGTCTGAGTCCAGTCTAAGATGAGCAATAAAGCGGTGGCTCTCAGGAGCAGGGACACCTGGATGCCCAGGTCAGAAACAGCAGGCCCAAAGCACAGGCAAATATTACAATGACTATTACTAGAACTGCGTTTATTCTAAAGTCCTATGAGAAATAAATTCAAAAGATTTCAGAAAACATAAAAAATTGGGGCTGGGAGATGGTTCCATCGATAAAGCACTTTCTGTGCATTGGTGAGGACTGGAGTTCAGATCCCCAGTGCTGACATCAATGCTAGGTATGCATGGGGTCCCACCCATAATCCTGGCATCTAGATGGCAGAGCCGGGGATCTCAGAGCAAGCTGAGTGACTAGATTAATCACATTGGTGAGCTCTGAGATCAACTAAGGGACCCTGCCTCAATGAATATGTGGAGAGTGATGGAGGAACACTCCCAACATCAGCCTCTGGCACCTGCATGCAAGTGCACATGTATGTATGCATGCCTGTACACATGTGCAAACATGCACACCACACACGCATATATATGTGTGTATATATATATGTATATATACTTGAAAAAAGAGAAAAGATAAGCAGCTCCCACCATACTATGCACGAAGTGAGCACTGAAGAGCCCTGCATGCCATCAGGGTGTGAGTAGCGTTTCCAGCTGCGGCACTGCCAACACTGCCTTGCACAGGAGTGGCAATTCCCTCCACCCGCACCTGTGCTGTGAACCAGTTACTCCTGACCTCTGTGTGATCTCTGCAATTGAGCTGTGTTAGGTTCCTAATTTACAGGAACAAAATGGATATAAATTGGTTTTATTTACTACAAACATTACAATTTGCCTTGTAATTTTGTTTACTTTAAAAAAGTCTACAACCATTTTAAAGTTTCCTGTAGTCAAGTTTAGCTTTTATTTCTAGATTTCCTTTATTACTTTTTTTGTTTGTTTTTGAGATGATGTTTCATGTAGCCCAGGATAGCCTTGAACTCACGATGTAGCTGAGCTCAAGTTTTTGGCTTTTGGTCTTTCTTTTTTCTTTATTTATTTTTTGAGAAAAAAGTCTCCCTGTAGCCCCACCTGGTCTGGAACTTGTTATGTAGACCAGGTTGGCCTTGATCTCAGAGACATCCACCTGCCTCTGCCTCCTGAGTGCTAGGATTAAAGGCATGTGACAGCTCCTGGGTATTGGAATTATGGGCACATGCTACCACACCTGTCTTTTCTTCACTACTTATTGCGTGTGTGGAAACCATGCAGGTGTGTGTGTGCACATGGAGGCTGACACCAGGTGTCCTCTATCTTATGCTTTTGTGGTTTTTGTTTGTCTGTTTCAAGGCAGGATTGCTCACTGACCTTGGATCTCATGAGCAAGCTGGAGAGCAAATGCATGTTTGCACAGCAAGCACTTGAATAACCAAGCATCTCCCTAACTCCTTTCTCCATTACATTTTGTTCAGTTTTGTTTTGTTGAGACAGGGCCTCTCTGTAGCCCCAGTCGGCCTGGAACTCACTACATAGAGCAGGTTGGCCTCAATCTCACAGAGATCCTCCTGCCTCTGCCTCCCGAGTGCTGAGATGAAAGACATGCACCACCATGTCTGTTTTCCTTCATTATTTAGTTAAAAATTTTTTCAGTTTTATTTATGTGTATGAGTGTTTTGCTTGCATGTATGTATGTGCAACTATGTCATGCAAATGCCCATGAACGCCAGAAGAGAGTGTTGTGTCCCTTGGAATTGGAGTTATAGATGGTTGTGGGCTGCCATGTGTGTTGGGAACTGACCCCAGTCCTCTGCAAGTGCTTTTAACTGCTGAGCCATCTCTCTACCCCTCCTTCATGGGTTTTAATGAGTAGCCTTCCTACATTATTAGCTGATAGACGATGTTTTAATTCTTTTACTTTCATTTTTCACATCTTAATTTTTATCCATCTGGAGCTTATGTCATAAGCAGCCCTCAATGTTGGCCTCTAACTTAATTTCCCTTTTAAAAATTTTATGAAGTGCACAGAGCTTAGATCAGGGATTTCCCAGTACCACCAGAAGCACAGGTAGGAGCCGGGCACTTCAGCCAGGTGTATTGTTGGATAATTCTATCACTGGGTTGTTTGATAATTAAATCATTATCTTGTGGTGGTGAAGTCTCCCTGCTAGCTGGTATAAGAGGTGGGCCTGTTGGCACTATGAGACTTGAGTGCACAGAGCTTGGATCAGGGATTTCCCAGGACCACCTGAAGCACAGGACACCCCCCACCCCCACCTCCAACTGGAATTGCTGAGGGAGTGTCCAAGTGGATTCTTTGGAGAACCTTCCGAACAGAAAGCAAAGAGTGAGTTAAACTTCCAATAGAAAGTCTACAACTTAGACAAGCCAACACTCCATAAGCAAGGAGAAAAACAAACAAACAAACAAACAAACAACGAAGGCATCTGAAGGAGGCAAGCAAAGCGAGCCTTCAACACAGTGAAAAGGCATTTGGGATTTGCATTGGAATACAGGCAAAGAGAAACCCACATGCCAGGGAAACGACAAGGGGACAACATGGGAAAGGTGCAGGATTCCAAACCAAGCTCTACCAACTCTGTGGGAGATTCCTACACTGGGATCCCCCTGGGGATGGCCCAGAACACAGATCTTAGAGGAACAATTGCAGACATATTCAAAGAATATAAAGAACAAGTCAGAGAACTAAGGAGAGAGAATGAAAAACTCAAGAAGGACCTAGACGGAGAGAATGATAAACACTGGAAGGAAGTGGAAACACTGAAAAAGGAAACCAACCACTGAAGCAAGGAGCTACAGGAAGAGACTGAGAAGCTCCAAAAGGAAGTGGAAATACTACTGAAATTACAAGATGAAATGAAAAAGGAAATAGAACACTCATCCAATCAAGAGGAAAGGAAGGGAAAAAGCCTCAGAAGTAGAATGGAGGAAGCAGAAAAAAGAATATCAGACCTGGAAGATAACACAGAGCAACTAAAAAGCTCAAGTAAAGATTGTGAAAAATTTAAAACTACACAAAAGTGGAACAACCAGGAATTGTGGGACACTATGAAAACATCAAACCTCCACATCATAGGGATAGAGGAAAGAGAAGAATCCCAAGAGAATGGTATTGATCAGCTCTTCAACAGAATAAGAGATGAAAGTTTCCCCAAACTTAAAAAAGACAAACCCATACAAATACAAGAAGCACATAGAACACCAAATAGACAAGATCAGAAAAGAAAATCCCCATGCCATATCATAGTTAAAATGCTAGACAACCCCCCCCCCCAAAAAAAAACAAAATTCTGAAAGCCACAAGAGAAAAACAAGAAGTTACATATAAGGGGAAATCTATCAGTATTACAACTGACTTCTCAGTGCAAACTATGAAAGCAAGAAAAACGTGGAGCAAAGCATTCCCAGTGTGAAAGGACTATAGATGCCAATCCAGGTTACTACACCCAGAAAAATGTCGATTATAGTTGAAGGAGAGAGAAAAATCTTCAATGACATAAGCAAGATGATAGTATACATGTCCAGAAAACCAACCCTTCAGAGAATGCTTGAAGCAATTCAAAGGACAGAAAAAAGGAGCAACTATTCCCAGGCACCTAGAAAGAGAAATTAGGGGCTGGAGAGATGGCCTAGCGGTTAAGAGCACCGACCACTCTTACAGAGGACTCAAGTTCAATCCCCAGCACCCACATGGTGGCAGAGAACCATCTGAAACTCCAATTCCAGGAGAACTCTAGTTCCAGGGGAATCCAACACGCACTTCTGACCTCCGTGGCACTGCATGACACGGGTGCACAAACTTGCATGCAGGCAGTACATTCATACACATACAGAAATAAATAAAATTAATAAAAAAGAAATAAATTAATAAAAGCATAACTGCAGAAGTAGAAACCTAGACCAAAAACGCAAATGGATAATAAGGTGAAAGGAAGCAACACACATCTTTCAGTTGTAACCTTAAATATTAATGGAATAAACTCCCCAATCAAAAGACATAGACTGGGAGATTGGATTAGGAAACAGCTGCCTACAAGAAACCCATCTTACCCTCAAGGATAGGCACCAACTTAAAGTGAAAGAATGGAAAAAAATATTCCAAGCAAATGGTACCAAAAAGAAAGCAGGCATTGCTATTTTAATATCAGACAAAACAGACTTCAAAGTAAAAGAAATCAGAAGAGACAAAGAGGGCCATTACATATTTATCAAAGGAACAATTGACCATGAAGTTTTCACAATCATGAATATATATGCACCAAACTCTGCTGCACCAAACAGTATAAAGAAATTCTCCAGGACCTCAAGGCACAGATTAACCCCAGTACACTCATAGTAGGGGACTTCAATATCCTACTGAGCTCTTTGGACAGGTCAACCGGACAAAGAATAAAAGAGAGAGATCCGAACTGAATGAAATGATATACCAAACGGACCTCACAGACATCTACAGAATATTCCACCCAAATACCAGAGAATATACTTTCTACTTAGCACCCCACTGAACATTCTCCAAAATGAAGCACATACTGGGACACAGAAAAAACCTCCACGAATACAAAAAGATTGAAATAATTTCATGCATACTATCAGACCACAGTGCAATAAAATTTTTATTTATTTTTTTATGTGTTGTATGAATGTATTTTTATGTGCATGAGTGTATGTAAATGCACCTATGCTGTGCACTACCTAAGGTCAGAAGGGGGCATTGGATCTCCTATAAGTGGAGTTACAGCTAGGTGTCAGCTGACATGTGGGTGCCGAACCTGGGTCCTCTGCCAAGAGTAGCCAGTGCTGGTTACCTCTGAGCCATTTCTTCAGCCCCTAAATTAATTTTCTTAATAGTTGAGCAGTTGTTAATGAATTTTCTATTGGTTTTCTGCTATATCGTTCACTGAATTCTTGTCAGCAGCCTGTGCTCTTCCTAGGGGATTAGCCCTGATCCCAGAGCATGTGAGGAAATCCTGCAACATGAGCTCCCTCCGTGGCCCTAGGGTTTTAAAGTAAGTGTTTGAGGATATGTGCCTGGTTCAGTGAAATATATTTCTAGTTACTAAACTCAAATGTTTAATAGTGATATTTTTTCCACTTCCCACATCACCTCTTACTGAGGTTTAGATCTAACTATATAGGGTGGGTTTGGGGAGGTTTGGGTAGTGGGGTAGTGGCATGCCTGGCCCTTTAGGGAGCAGAAGGCCCAAGGGCAGTTCCTCAGCCCAGCTGTGCTGGGAGGTGAACAGGTTTTTGGAAAACTGAAGCTGCTCTTAGTGGGCTTGGCTTCTCCAAGCAGGAGGTGCTTTCCTTTATAAACTCCTGGATGCCCAGGAGTCCCAGCCATAAACTGTGCCTTCCATTCACCATGCCTCATGTCACCGGGCTACCCTGCAGTCTCTGAATCCTTGCACTCGCCTTGCCTCTTGTCACCGGGCTGCCCTGCAGTCTCTGAATCCTAACGCATCCTCCTTGCCGGCCTTCGGGCCACTTCCTTCCATTAACAACAGCAAAATAAGCTCTGCTTTCCTCACAGGAAATCCAACACTGTCATTTGAAGCTATTTTGTCAGCCAGTGTGAACTGACCTTGTTCTCTGGAGAGAGGTGCTGCCACGTGCAGGTGGTGTTCTGAGGCTCGTGGCCTTGTGCAGGCGGTGTTCTGAGACTCACCACCTTGTGCAGGCTGGGTTCTGAGGATCACGGCCTTGCTGTGGTCTAGAGCTTGTGCAGGGTGCACTGAGCCTGTTCAAGGGAACCCCTCACACCTATCCACATTCCATTTGCTCAGCTACAGATGAAGCTATTATGGTTTGGCTTCTGAGCTTAATGTTCTAAATAGGATGAGAGCTTTTATTGTTAAAATCACTACTAAACATAACTAAAAATGGCAAATATAAATGTTGATCATGATTCCAACCTAAGAAAAGAAACTAGCATAATCTATTTTTTTTCTTTTGGGCTGCTTAATAGAAAAGGTTTACTTTATAGCACAGATCAGCCTTGAGTTTGCAGAGAAGCTCTGGCCTCTGCCTCCTGAGGGCTGGGACTAAGCCACGGAGTGGCATTACATTCAGCCTTGTATACAGCATCGTCCTTGAACCATATTTCAAAAGCAAGCCTTGCAGCTGAGTGTGGCGGGTTACAGCTTTAATCCCAGCACTTTGGAAGCAAAGGCAGGTGGATCTGTAAGTTCAAAGCCTGGTGTACATAGAGTCCAGGCCACCCAAGACTACACATTTATGCCCTGTGTCAACAAACAAAAACCACACCTTGCTATGCAGTGATATCTTTTTTTTTTTTTTTTTTTTTGAGACAGGGTCTCCCTTTAGTCCCAGCTGGCCTGGAGTTCACTCTGTAGACCAGGCTGGCTTTGAACTCACAGAGATCTACCTGCCTCTGCCTCCCAAGTGCTGGGATTAAAGGCGTGTGCCACCATGCCTGGCGCAGTGATATCTTAATATAGTACTTAATGCCCCCCAACACAAAAACTAATGAGGAAAAACTATCAGTCACTATAGATTCTTATTTTAGGGGCTTGGGAGATGGCTCAGTGGGTAAGAGTACTTGTTCTGTAAGTATGAGGACCCAAGGACCTGAGTTTGAATCTCCAGTGCCCATACAGGAAGCATGGTCAGAGTGAGCCTGTAACCCCAGCATGGGGCAAAAACAGGCTGAGCCTGAGAGCTTTCTGGCCAGGCAGCTGAGCCAGAGAGGAAATCTTCCAGGTCAGGGAAAGACCCCATCTCAAGAGAGTAAGGTAGAGAGAGATAGAGGAACATACTCAACATCTTGCTGTGGCCTCTGCTGTGTACACACAGCTGTGGACACCCCCACACTCATATGCATGCACCACACACATACAATGGGAATGACATTTACAAATGGACATAATCTGGAATAATGACTTGTAATTAACTCCAGCAAATTGTGCACTCTTCTGTCTGTGACCACCTCAATTTGGTACTCCATGCCAAAAAATAATGAATGAGCATGTGTATGCTTGAGAATTAATATGTCAGAGTGTACCCTTGCCCACTGGACACGGGAGAGTGGGAGGACTCCTCTGGTGACTGGGGTGAATGTGGTATTCTAGAAGGAGGGAGAGAAGACAGGACAGTCCGTTAAAATAAAGGTCGGGCCAAGCTGTACTTCCTCAATTGAAACTTGAGAAGCCACTTTGAATGAAATTATGGGTGTCCAGATTTGGACACAGTTCCAAGGTTGGAGGACCAGTAAAACAGTTCTGTCAGCACAGTTCCAGGGTGTGGAAGCCTCCAGAACACAGCTAGAGAATTAGTGTCCTTGGAGTTTGGGCCAGCTCTTATAAATTAAATTTAAGAGTTGGGCTTTTGAATGTAGAGTGATGGCTCAGTACTTAATAGCACTGGTTTCTCTTGTAGAGGACCTGGGTATGATTCCCAGAACCCACATAGTGGCCAACAACCCCTGTAACTCCAGTTCCAGGGGGATCTGATGCCTTCTTCTGTTCTCTGTGGGCATTGTACTACATGGGTGCACTAACATTCAGGCAATACACTCATATGCATACAATAAAAATAATGCCCCCCCCAACTGATTGCAGAGCAAGTGTCCAAGTGGGACTATAGTAGTTGATTTCAGGATGCAAGGCAATAAATGAAACAGAAAATGTGACACAACTACAGTCCTGCAACACCAAGCCCCACAACCAACTAACCTAGAGGAACTGGCTGGCAGGAAGCAGAGTGAGCACAGTGCTCAGCAGGGTACTGACCCTGTTGTTACCTACCCAGTTTTTGGAGGAACTTCACAACAGAAAGGGAAGAGTGAGCTAGACCTTCCGATATATAACCAAAATTGAAAGCCTGAAACCTAGACAAGACAACACTCCATAAACAAGGAGAAAACAACAAAGGCATCTGAAGGAAGCAAGGAAAGCAAGCCTTCACCAAAGTGAAGAAACATTTGAGATTCACATCAGAATACAAACAAAAAACAAGCCCACATGCCAAAAACACAATGAAAGAACAATGTGGGAAAAGCACAGAATAATTCCCCACCAAGCTCTACCAACCCTATAGGAGATTCCTACAATGAGATCTCCCTAGAGGTAACCCAGGACACAGATCTTAGAAGAACAGTCATAGACATATTCAAAGAAATCAAATAATATAAAGAACAAATCAGAGAACTAAGGGGGGAGAATGAAAAACTCAGGAAGGACCCAGAGGGTCCAGAAGGAAGTGGAAACACTGAAAAGATCCCCTGCTGAAATGAAAAGGAAAACAATCAGTGGAGCAAAGAGCTACAGGAAGAGACTGAGAAGCTCCAAAAGGAAGTAGAAATACTAAAGAAATCACAGGATGAAATGAAAAAGGAAATCGAATGCTATCCAATCAAGAGGAAAGGAAGGAAAAAAGCCTCAGAAGTAGAATGGAGGAAGCAGAAAAAAGAATATCAGACCTGGAAGATAATGCAGAACAACTAAAAAGCTCAAGTAAGGATTATGAAAAATTTTAAAATACACAAAAGTGGAACAACCAGGAATTGTGGGACACTATGAAAAGATCAAACCTCCACATCATAGGGATAGAGGAAAGAGAAGAATCCCAAGAGAATGGTATTGATCAGATCTTCAACAGAATAAGAGATGAAACTTTCCCAAAACTAAAAAAAGACAAACCCATACAAATACAAAAACACATAGAACACCAAAGAGACAAGACCAGAAAAGAAAATCCCCACGCCATATCATAGTTAAAATGCTAGATACCCAAAACAAAGACGAAATTCTGAAAGCCACAAGAGAAAAACAAGTTACACATAAGGGAAAACCTGTCAGAATTACAGCTGACTTTTCAGTGCAAACTATGAAACCAAGAAGAATGTGGACCAAAGTATTCCCAGTGTTAAAGGACTATAGATGCCAACCCAGGTTACTATACCCAGTAAAAATGTCGATTATAGTTGAAGGAGAGAGAAAAATCTTCCATGATATGAACAAGATGATAGTATACATGTCCAGAAAACTAACCTTTCAGAGAATGCTTGAAGCAATTCAAAGGACAGAAGAAAGGAACAACTATTCCTAGGCACCCAGGAAGAGAAATTAATAAAAGCATAACTGCAGAAGTAGAAACCTCGACCAAAAATGCAAATGGATAATAAGGTGAAAGGAAGCAACACACATCTTTCAGTTATAACCTTAAATATGAATGGGCTAAACTCCCCAATCAAAAGACATAGACTGGGAGAATGGATTAGGAAACAGAACCCATCTATATGCTGTCTACAAGAAACTCATCTTACCCTTAAGGATAGGCACCAACTTAAAGTGAAAGAATGGAAAAAAATATTCCAAGCAAATGGTACCAAAAAGCAGGAGTTGCTATTTTAATGCCAGACAAACTAGACTTCAAAGTAAAAGAAATCAGAAGAGACAAAGAGGGCCATTACATCTTTATCAAAGGAACAATTAACCATGAAGATATCACAATCATGAATATATATACACCAAACTCTGGTGCACTGAACTTTATAAAGACAATTCTTCAGGACCTCAAGGCACAGATTAACCCCAGATACTCACAGTAGGGGACTTCAAAACCCCACTGAACCCTTTGGACAGGTTAGCTAGGCAAAGAATAAACAGAGAGACATCTGAACTGACTGATATGATACACCTCACAGACCAGAGAATAAACTTTTTACTCAGCAACCCATGGAACATTCTCCAAAATTGGCCACATACTGGGACACAGAAAAAAAATCAATAAATACAAAAAGATTGAAATAATTTCATGCACTCTATCAGACCACAGTGCAATAAAGTTCAGTATCAACATCAGGATAAGCCCTACCATCTACAAGAACATATGGAGACTAAACAACACATCCCTGAATAATGAATGGGTCAAGGAAGAAATAAGAAAGAAATAAAAGCATTCCTGGAACTAAACAAAAATTACAATACAACACAACCATACTTGTGGGATACTTTAAAAGCAGTTCTAAAAGGGAAGTTTATAGCCCTGGGTGCCTACATTAAAAAAAAAAACACAGAAAGAGCACAAAAAACAATCTAACACTCACCGAAAAACACTTGAGAGACAACAAATGAACTCTAAACCAAACAGACAGGAAGAAATAACAAAAATCAGAGCAGAAATCAATGAAATAGAAACAAAACAATACAAAAAAAATCAATGAATCCAAAAGTTGGTTCTTTGAAAGAATAAACAAGATAGACAGACCTCTAGTCTAGTTAACCAAAAGAAAGAGCAACTCCAAATCAATAGAATTCATGATGAAAGGGGAAATATCACAACAGACAACAAAAAGATCCAGATAATCATATGGGAATATTTCAAAAACCTATATGCTACTAAATTTGAAAACCTAAGAGTGACAGCTTAAACAGACCCATAATATATGAAGAAATTGAAAATGTAATAAGAAACCTCCCAACTAAAAAGAGCCCAGGCCCAGATGGTTTCACAGCAAAATTCTATAAAACATTTAAAGAGGACTTACAACCATTATTACTCAAACTGTTCAGAAGGATACAAGCAGAGGGAAATCTCCCAAATTCCTTCTATGAAGCCAGAATCACTCTAATACCAAAACTAGGCAAAGATACAACTAAAATAACAGAACTTCCAGGCATGGTGACTCACACCTTTAATCCTAGCACTTGGGAGCCAGAGGCAGGTGGATCTTTGTGAGTTCAAGGCCAGCCTAGTCTACAGAGTGAGTTCCAGGACAACTGGGGCTGTCTCAAAAAAACCAAAACCAACCAACCAAACAAACAAACAAACAAAACCCAGAACTATAGACCCATCTCATTAATGAACATAGACACAAAAATTCTCAACAAAATACTTGCAAACTGTATACAGACCCACATAAAAAAGATCATCCATAATGACCAAGTTGGATTCATACCAGAGATGCAGGGATGGTTCAACATATGAAAATCAGTAAATATCATAAAACACATAAATGGACTGAAAGACAAAAACCACACAATCATCTCAATTGACACAGAAAAAGCCTTTGATAAAATCCAGCATCCCTTCATGCTTAAAGTCCTAGAGGGAACTGGATGGGAGGGATCATTCCTCAATGTACAAAGCCATATACAAGAAGCCCACAGCCAACATCATCCTAAAGGGGGAAAAGTTAGTTAAAGGTAGGAACTCAGCAAGGCTGCCCCTGTCACCATTCCTCTTCAATACAGTGCTTGAAATACTTGCTAGAGCAGTAAGGCAAGACAAGGAAATTAAAGGAGTACTAATTGGAAAAGAGGAAGTCATGCTATCCCTTTTTTTAAATGATATGATAGTTTACCTAAGGGATGCTAAAAACTCCACCAGAAAACTCCTAGAAATGATTAACAGTTTCAGTAAAGTGGTGGGATATAAAATTAACCTAGAAAAGTCAGTAGCCTTTATGCAAACAACAAGCAACTGAAGAAGGAATATAAGGAGATCTTCCCATTCACAATAGCCTCAAAATCAATAAAATACCTAGGAACAAACCTAACCAAAGACACCAAAGATCTCTACAACAAAAATTTTAAACCCCTGAAGGAGGAGATTGAAGAAGACATCAGAAGATGGAAAGACCTCCCATGCTCATGGATTGGAAAAATTAATATAGTAAAAATGTCCATTCTACCCAAATTAATATACAGATTCAATGCAATCCCAATTAAAATCCCCAAAAGTTTCTTTACAGGCTTGGGGAAAAATCCTTAATTTCATATGGAAAAACAGACCCAGAATAGCCAAAGCACCCCTGAGTGAAAAGAGCAATACAGGGAGATCTCTATACCAGACTTCAAACTGTACTACAGGGATATAGTCATTAAAAACAGCCTGGTACTGGCACAAAATCAGACTTGTAGACCAATGGAACAAAACTGAAGATCCAAACTTGAGCACATACAATTTTAGCCAGGGGGCCAAGAAGACTCAATGGAGGAAAGACAGTATCTTCAGCAAATGGTATTGGCAAAACTGGATCACCACTTGTAGAAGAATTAAATTAAACCCCTACCTCTCGCCCTGTACAAAAATCAACTCCAAATGGATCAAAGATCTCAATGTAAAACCCCAAACTCTGAAGGTGATAGAAGAAAAAGTTGGCAGCAGCCTACATGACATAGGCGTAGGGAAAGACTTTCTTTTTTTAAAATATTTATTTATTTATTTATTTATTTATTTATTTATTTATTTATTTATTTTTATGTGTATGAATGTATTGTCTGCATGCAGGTCTGCGCACCCGTGTCGTGCGATGCCGCGGAGGTCAGAAGACGGTCTCGGATTCCCCTGGAACTGGAGTTCTCCTGGAACCGGAGTCACAGACGGTTCTCAGCCGCCATGTGGGTGCTGGGGATCGAACCCGGGTCCTCTGCAAGAGCGGTCGTCGCTCTTAACCGCTAGGCCATCCCTCCAGCCCCGGGAAAGACTTTCTAAATCAGACAGCAGCTGTGCAAGAAATAAGGTCAACAATTGACAAATGGGACCTCATTAAACTCAAAAGTACATCAAAATAAACAAGAAAGTGAAGAGAAAACCTACAGAGTGGGAGGAAACCTTCAACCACTGATACATCTGACAGAGCATTAACTTCCAGAATATATAAACTACTCAAAAAACAAAGAAGAAAGAAAACAAAAGATGGAATAAAGAGCTGAACAGAGACTCCAATAGTGAGGAAATAGAGATGGCTGAGAAACATCTTAAAAAAGTGTTCAACAGGGTTGGAGAGATGGCTCAGCAGTTAAGAGTACCGACTGCTCTTGCAGAGGACCCGGGTTTGATTCCCAGCACCCACATGGTGGCTAAGAACCGTCTTTAACTCCAGTTCTAGGGAAATCCGACACCCTCTTCTGACCTCTTCGGCATTGCACGGCACAGGCGCACAAACCTACATGCAGATAGTACATTCATACATATAAAAATAAATAAAAATTTAAAAAGTGTTCAACATCCCTAATAATTAAGGAAATGCAAATTAAAAGCACTTTAAGATAGCATCTCACTCTTTTTTAAAATTTTTTATTTATTTCTGTATGTGTATGAATGTACTGTCTGCATGCAAGTGTGTGCACCCGTGTCGTGCAATGCCACGGAGGTCAGAAGAGGGTGTCGGATTCCCCTGGAACTGGAGTTCTCCTGGAATTGGAGTTTCAGACGGTTCTTGGCCACCATGTGGGTGCTGGGGATTGAACCCAGGTCCTCTGCAAGAGCGGTCGGCACTCTCAACCGCTAGGCCATCTCTCCAGCCCCTCATCTCACTCTTATAAGACTGGCTAGTATCAAGAAAACAAATGATACCAAATGCTGGAGAGGTTGTGGGGAAAGGGGAACATTCATTCACTGCTGGTGGGAATGTAAACTGGTGAAACCACTATGGAAAGCAGTGTGGAGAAACCTTAAAAACTCAGAATGAGCTTACCACCTGACCCAGTCATACCACTCCTGGGTATATATCCACAAGACTCATCCTACTGCAGAGATACATGCACAGCCATGTTAATTACAGCTTTCTTCATAATAGCGTAGTGCCCATCATCCAACGAGTGGATACAGAATATGTGGTACATCTACATAATGGAGGTCTATGCAGTGGTAAAGAAAGATGACATCATGAAATTTGCAGATAAATGAAGGGAGCTAGAAGATATTATGTTAAGTGAAGTAACAGAGTCCCAGAGAATGGTATCCCTCATCTGTGGATGCTAGCACCAAGTACCTAGTGGTAAGACAGACTGAGCAATGTTAATGTTATATTCCTCATGATCTGAAAACAACTGTGCTCTTATATTGTGAATCCCTTAACAGGTTCTAGAATTAACCTACCTTTTATTTTCAGACTTTGGAATTTTGGATTATGGGTGGAGGGTATGTATGGATATTTTAGAGTAATATAAAATCAAAATGTAAAAATGTGAATCTTGAAATATGATTTGGAAATAACACAGTTTTTGTTTATAGATGACATAATTTTAGTATAGGTGGGACATACACACACACACACACACACACACACATCGAAGCAATACAAGTTGGAGGGAACAGCAACAAGAAAAGAACTGGGACAAAAAAAAAAGACGACTGAAAAGGTGAAGCTCTCCCCCAAACAATAATCCTCTGCTTTGAAAAAAACTCTGAAAAGAGTCAGAAAAACATGCAAGACATGTAGGACAGAATGCATGAACTCAGGTGGGGTGGGGGGCATGGAAAGGGAAATGAGTCTAAATTGGATTGAGAAATGATATATGAAAAATTTTAATAACAATAATATTATATTAAAAATAAATAATTGGTATAATTAGGTAATTATATGCCTCAACCCATCACTCACAAACACAAAATTTTAAATAATAGTGATAATAATAAAACAAGTTCACTATTTTAGAAAACTGAAAAAGGAAACCACGCCTGCCTGGTGCACACAAGGCCCTCAGTTCAACTGTCAAGCACACACACACACACGTGCACACACAAATTTAAAAATCTATTTTAAAACCTTAGTAATTAGAGCTGGGTGTGGTGGTGCATTCCCTAATCTCAACAAAGGCAGGGGCAGGTGGATCTCTGTGAATTCAAGGCCATCCTGGTCTATGCAGACTTCCTGGCTAGCTGACGCTACAGGGAGACCCTGTCTCAAAAAGACCAAAAAACAAAACAAAACAAAAAACCCCTTTGTGTTTATAAATATAAGACGGTTAAGAAGACAGACGGAGAGAGGTGCAGGCCTGCCTCTGGCCATGTTGCTGTTCCCAGCAGGCTGACCTTTCTGATGTCTCAGGTTGAAGACGATTTGACTCCATTAATTTTGGGAAATAAGCTTGTATTTCTTACAAAAATTAAGGCCTACATGTATGAATTAAATTAAAAAATCAAACCCTATTATTTGATGATTTGATGTTGTAAGGGCTTATAAATCATAAGAATCTGTGAAAGCATTTGTTAGACTTGTATCACGTGCAGCACTTTCAGACGTAAACTTGATTGGTGGAGGCAGGAGGATCAAAGGTTCAAGGTCATTCTCAGCTACATAGTAGAAAGGTTGAGGCCAGCCTGAGCTATATGAGACTCCATGTGTCCCTCCCCCCCACCAAAGAAAACAGAGAAACAGTTGAACAGAAGGAAGTGCTCTTCACTTACGCTGACTGCGTTAATATCCGAGACGTGTCCAGTGAAAGATTGTCTACACATTCCATCTCGGACATCCCAGAGCTTCGCGGATGCATCACAAGCACCAGAAACAAAGGTCCTGGTGTCAGGACTCAGAGAGAGGCTCATCACGTCGCCCGAGTGCCCGGTGAAGGTGGTGGTCTGCTGTGCGGTTTCAATGTCCCACAAAGCACTGAAAGCAAAAGTGAGCAAAGACGAGGTGAGCACACCCCTTCCTGCACCCCGCTCCTCCTAGTCAGGAATCTTGTAGAATAAACTTACCAAGTCGTATCTCCTGAGCTTGTGATGATCTGTCTGTCATCTAAAAATCGGCAGCAGGACAAGTATCCTGCAGCAGAGAGTGTCAGGGTATCATCAATTCAGTGACACAGAAATCAGACTTAAAAATATACACCCGGCAGCAACACTAGCACCCCCACTTTAATCACTGGCCACTCAGTGACCATGTTGAGTATGACAGCTCTGGTCCCCTTCCGGGTATGTGCGGCCCATTGAGAACCATGCAACTTCGATACAATAAATAAATCAACAAGCCACCCACATTCTCACGCTGTTTTCAGTGTGTTTATGATTTATGTTGGCCCCATTCCTAGCTGACCTGGGCTGCGTGTGCTCTGCAGGCCGCAGGTTCGAGGTGCCAGAGGAGAGTTCCTTTAACCAGTATCTGTAACCCAGGGCAGCAAGGGCCAATCACTGGGAGAACTCGGAATAGTGTGAGAAATCAGAAACTCACACCAAGGCTTTGCAGGATGTGGCATTTCGGGGGTTGGCCTCCACCAGTGTTTCTGAGCCCAGAAATGGCAGGCAAACACCACTGTAAAGACTCAGCAGAATAATGGTCAAATAGTGCCAAAAATGCGGATAGGCAGAAATATGAGAGGCAGAAACTGAATTCCCCTCAAGGGACTAACTCCACTCGGTGGACCATGGTGGGTGCGGCGGCCAGCAGAGGATCACAAGGACAACAGCTCCAGCACCGCGACGAATGCCTCCGACAACTGGACCAGGCCAGTGGCCAACCCTGCCACTTCTTACATGGCAGCAGAAAATGCAGAAGGATAGATTTACTTCACTTTTGTATTTCTCACCATTCACTGGATTGTTTGGTAGCAAGTTTATCACTTTTACAAAAACAGTAAGGCTATTTTTGAAAGAAAAATGAAATCATGGGGACTGGGAGTACAGTCCAGAGGCAGAATCTGTGTTCAGGAAGCTCAAGGTCTGAGGGCAAACCACAGCACCAAATTAAAAACAGGTTGAATTACTGCTTTCTAGACCATGGTGATTTCTGCCTCCTTCATTAGTCAGCTGAGCACAGTTTTCCCTGGGTCCTTGCTCAGCCCTTGGGAGGGACAGCTGGGGAGGTCAGAGCAGCGTTTTGAGCAGCTCACCCGTGTGCCCTGGCAGCTCGCGGCTCACCCGCACGTTCCCTTCTCGGGTCTTCAGGTTGTATATGGAGCAGATGTTGTCCAAGCCTCCACAGGCCACATAGTTCCCAGACGGAGCATACGCACAGGTCATCACCCAGGAGGATCGCAGTGGAATGGCATGCATCTGCCACACAAACAGCACCAGGAAACCGTTATGGAAAAGACTGGGAGGATGGTCAGTAAGCCGCTACACAGCCCATCAGTGAGTTCCGATGGTCAGTAAGCTGCTACACAGCCCATCAGTGAGTTCTTAAAAGACTGGGAGGATGGTCAGTAAGCCACTACATAGCCCATCAGTGAGTTATTAAAAGACTGGGAGGATGGTCAGTAAGCCGCTACACAGCCCATCAGTGAGTTCCTAAAAGACTGGGAGGATGGTCAGTAAGCTGCTACACAGCCCATCAGTGAGTTCTTAAACCAGTTCATAGTGAATCTAGGAAAGTAGGCACTTCTAAGAAAAAAAAGCCAATAAACGTGTAAGAGTTTGAGAGAGGCAGCCACCAGACTGCGTGGAGTTTTCATTGAATTTTTGTGTATTTTATGCAGAACATCTTTTTTTTTTTTTTTTTTTTGGTCTTTTCGAGACAGGGTCACCCTGTAGCCACAGCTGTCCTGGAATTCACTGTGTAGACCAGGCTGGCCTTGAACTCACAAAGATCTGCCTGTCTCTGCTTCCCAAGTGCTAGGATTAAAGGCGTGCGCCACCATGCCCAGCCTACTCATCTTTTTATTTATTTATTTATTTATTTATTTATTTATTTATTTATTTATTTGTATGAATGTACTGTCTGCATGTAGGTTTGTGCACCTGTGTCGTGCAATGCTGCGGAGGTCAGAAGAGGGTCTCGGATTCCCCTGGAACTGCAGTTCTCCTGGAATTGGAGTTACAGATGGTTCTCAGTGCCATGTGGGTGCTGGGGATTGAACCTGGGTCCTCTGCAAGAGCAGTCAGCGCTCTTAACTGCTAGGCCATCTCTCCAGCCCTTTACTCATCTTTATACCCTCTTCCCCATCGGTACCTGTGCATAGATTCCCCCTGCCCCCCTCCAACACTGGACGCATTCTGCCATTTATGTTAAGGCCTATTGAGACAGTGCAAGTTCATCCACTGGGGGTCTGGTCAGCCTACCCGGAGTCCCTCCCTTTAGGAAGATCAGCTCTTCCTCACCCAACAGTGATCAGCTGCCCAACAATTCTTCAGCTAAGATTGGGGCCTGCTGTCCATTTCCACAGTTCTATGCTGGGTTTTTGTCTGCTTGAGTTTGCATGGGTCTTATGCATACTGATACCATCAATAGAGGTTCATGTAAGCAAAGTCCCTGGAGCCTGTAGGATTCTACTTCCATATGGTCACACACCTCCACCCTGACTCACAATTCTTCTGCCCCCTCTTCCACAATGGTCTCTGAGCCCTGGATGGGTGAAGTTTAATACCAGAGTCCTATCCGAGGACCCATATTCTGCAGACTCTTATTCTCTATGCTTTGGTCATTTGTGGCCTTTTGTGTTCATCTTCCTCTGTTGCATGAGGGAGCTTCATTGATGAAAGTCGAGAGATGCATTAGTGTTCCCTCTACCCCTATTCCACCATGTTCTATGGGCCTTTGGTGTAGAGGTTCCATTTGTAGATTCTGGGCCTCTGCTTATTTTCCATGCATGACCAGTTGTGGAGATTTTGGCAAAATTCTTTATTAGTGCTGAAAAGAGGCCTTTCCCACATCCTAACATTGAACCACAGGTGGGAGGGAGCTGACAAGTATTGGAGCCAATCAAATGGCTCTTCCCAGGAGAGCCCTTCTGTTAACAGGCACACATTCTGGGGTCTCACTCAGAGAACTCGGGGTCAAGGATCAACTCACACCTGTCAGCACTTTTCTACCTAACACCAGGCCTTCAAAGGTCACGTGGAAAGATTTAAGGAGTTTAGTGTGCCAAGATTAAACCCTCACAGCATGCTCAAGCATCTTGCAAACCACCCATCTTGTGCCTACGTCTCCTGTGATGCATCTGTACAGTGTGCCCATGCATTCTTCGATACTACTATGCTCTCCTTTAACCTCAAATAGTAATGCAACAATGCAATTTTTTTGTTTGGTTTTGGAATATGATGTTGAATAAGACTAGCTTAATGCCTTTAATCCCAGAAGAGACAGGCATGCAGATCTCCGTGAGATGGAGGGCAGCCTACATAGGGAATTTCAGACCAGCTGGGGCTACAGGAAGACCTTGTCTCAAAAAGAACAAAATAACCAGGTGTCGTGGCAAATGCCTTTAATCCCAGCACTCAGTAGGTAGAGGCAGGTCGATCTCTTAGAGTTCAGGGCCTGGTCTACATAGTGAGCTCCAGGCCAGCTGGGACTAAAGGGAGACCAAAATAAAAAGACCAAAACAAGCAAGCAAACAAACAAACAAACAGCTTACTGAGCACTCCCAGGGGCAGGGCATGCCTTGCCTGAGCAAGGCCCTAAGTTTGGGCTGCAGGGGGCTTAAGGGGAGGGTCTGGGCTGAAATTATTGCTTATTTCAATGTTATTTTCAAATGTTTAATCAAAGTTCTTCTAGGTATACATAATATAAAAGTATTTGACTTGTGAAAAATCCCTACAGATTTTCTACTATCAGCAAAGGTTCCTTAAATCAAGGAATCCTTTCACTGTAGTCAGAGAACGCAGGTTTTCACCACTAGATCTCAACTGGTGGTTGGAGTGAGGCCAAGCTGAACTTTCCAGAGGCCATCTAGCCTGCCACAGCTAAAAATAAAGGCCTCAGGACATCCAGAAATTGGAAATTAAAAAATCATGTGTATATAAAAATGATAGTCTTCAAAAATTCAAATAAGAAAAATAAAATTCAAAATCCAGGTGTGGTGGTGTATGACTATAATCCTGGCACTTGGGAGGAGCCAGGAGGACCAGGACTTGAGGGCCAGCCTCAGCTACAAAGTGAGTTCGAGGCCAGCCTAGATTCCATGTGAGCCTATCTCAGAAAAAGAAAGATTGAAGTAAAACACACTGAACCATATTCCTGCACTTTCTCCCTGGAAATAAAAAAGGAAAGGATATTAGCGAGAAGCAGCAGACCTCAGAGAAGACGTGGATCAGTAAGAATGGCCAGCTCGGAAGAAGGGGGTCTGAGAATGAAAGAAGTGCTGGACAGCAAATACCAGATCATTGAAAAGGCAGGTTAAGAAGTCTTACCTTATTTGTTGTATAGCTGTCCCAGATAATTAATTTTCCATCTTGGGAAGCACTGACAAGTAGCCTAGAAGAACAGACACAAGAATGCTTAGACACGGAGAGAAAAAGGTGTTAATTAGTAATGCATTCTACTAATATAGGACAGTTCAGAAAACAGTTTTCTAATAAAGCCTCGATATCAAAAATGTATTTCCAATTAAAAAATTATGTTGCAGTTAAAAGCGCTGACTACTCTTGCAGAGGACCCAGGCTCGATTCCCAGCTCCTACCATGGCGGCTAAGAACCATCTGTAAGCTGGGAGTGATGCTGCATGTCTTTAATTCTAGCACTGGGGAGGCAGATGCAGGTGGATCTCTGTGAGTTCCAGTTCAGCCTGGTCTACAGAGTGAGTTCCAGGCCAGCTGGGGCTACAGGGAGACCCTGTTTCCAAATAAATAAATAAATAAATAAATAAATAAATAAATAAATAAATAAATAAATAAAAGTTGCGTACCAAAAACTTTAAACAGAAGATATTATTTAGCCATGGACTAAAAGTGTCTCTTCCTATGATTCAATTTTTCCCTGGTGACATTTTTGTTATTACCAAATGCTTTGTTAGAGGTAAGTGGAGTGGCTTAGAACTGACTGACTTAAATGTAGTCACCAGACCCAGCACCCACATTTCATCCAGTCTAAACCAATCATCTCAGAGCCTGTGAGCACGGGGCAGTACTGTGGGTGCCCTGCAGGACTCAGCTTGGGGCTGGGGGCCTGGGCCATGTAGATAAGGCATTTACATAGGTTTATGTGAAACAAAGCAAGTACAAGGTGTCAAAAGTGACACAAAACTATCCCAAAGTTAAAAAAGGAATCCATATGGCTGGTTCATTGCACTAATTAAAAGAGAATGCATGTAGAATGGGATTTTTAAAAAGGTTTATTTTAAATTATATATATATGCCTGGGGTCTGTGTGGTGTTAGGTACACACCAGTGCAGGTGCCCACAGAGGCACTGGATCCCTTGGAGCTGGAGTTACAGGCAGTTGTGGGTGTTGTGAACTGATCTCAACCTTCTGCAAATGCAATACATGCTCTTAGACTCTGAGCTATCTCTCCAGGTCTGGAAAATGGGATTTGGGGGGCAAAACATGTATATCTGTGGAGGAGGGTAAGAATGACCAGTGATCAGGAGGAGGGAAATTCCGGGGTGTCACCCAGCTGTGAAAAAAAGAGGGAGCTCAAAAAGTTCAGCTTAATTATTTATGAACTCGACCTAGTCACGGAATTGTTTGTTCTTTCCTGAAATTTCACTTTTTCACCATGGTATAAAATATAACAGAGTAGTACGGTACGGGTTCTATAATATATATCAGAGTAGTACAGTACAGGTTCTATAATATAAACCAGAGTTCCTAACAGAGTAGGACAGTACAGGTTCTATAATATACACCAGAGTTCCTAACAGAGTAGTGCAGTACAGGTTCTATAATATACACCAGAGTTCCTAACAGAGTAGTACAGTACAGGTTCTATAATATACACCAGAGTCCATAACAGAGTAGTACAGTATAGGTTCTATAATATACACCAGAGTCCATAACAGGGTAGTATAGTACAGGTTCTATAATATACACCAGAGTTCCTAACAGAGTAGTACATTACAGGTTCTATAATATACACCAGAGTCCATAACAGAGTAGTACAGTACAGGTTCTATAATATACACCAGAGTCCATAACAGGGTAGTATAGTACAGGTTCTATAATATACACCAGAGTTCCTAACAGAGTAGTACACTACAGGTTCTATAATATACACCAGAGTCCATAACAGAGTAGTACAGTATAGGTTCTATAATATACACCAGAGTCCATAACAGGGTAGTACAGTACAGGGTCTATAATATACACCAGAGTTCCTAACAGAGTAGTACAGTACAGGGTCTATAATATACACCAGAGTCCATAACAGAGTAGTACAGTACAGGGTCTATAATATACACCAGAGTCCCTAACAGAGTAGCACAGTACAGGGTCTATAATATACACCAGAGTTCATATCAGAGTAGTAAAGTACAGGTTCTGTAATATACACCATAGTCCATAAAATTGGGTGGGGGTAGCAAAGGGGCGCACATGGGGGAGGAGACCGAAATATGATCAAAACATATTATATGAAATGTGCAAAAATTCAGTTAAAAATTATAAAAAATGTCAAAGATATGAAAAGCCCATTCAGTTCCCTTCCCTGCTGGCAAGTACAGAGGGGAGGTCCGAGAGCCCCCTGGGGAAGGGCCCAGGGGGATTCCAGCAGTCAACTAGGATAAGTATGCATGCTGGAGAGATTAGCAATGAACTGATTAGCAGGGCTGGAGGGTGAGTCAGGGTCCTGGTGATATTTTGAGAAAATTTTTAGGAAATGGAAAACAAGTATTTCTATGGTTAGATTCAGGTTAAAAGTCTGCTTTATCAACAAGGCAAACTATTAAAAATATTTAAATGTATCACCTATCTATCATATCTATCTATCATCTATCTATCTATCAATCATCTCTATCTATCACATATCTATCATCTATCATATCTATCTATCTATCTATCTATCTATCATCTATCTATCTATCTATCTATCATATCTATCTATCATCTATCAATCATCTATATCTCTATCTATCATCTATCTATCAATCATCTATATCTCTATCTATCTATCTATCTATCTATCTATCTATCTATCTATCATCTATCATCTCCAATCATCTGTGTGAGAGTACATGCAAGTGGAAGTCAGGAGACAACTTTCAGGAGTCCATTCTCTCCTTCCACAGGCAAAATATTCTTTTCTTTTTGAAAGAGGACCTCACTATGTATCCCTGGCAATCCTGGAACTTGGTATATAGAACAGGCTGGCTTCAAACTCACAGAGATCCACCTGCCTTGCCTCTTGAGTGCTGGGATTATAGGTATGTGGCGCCATGCCTGGCCTTAAAATGTTTTAAAACTAGAACATCCACCCTAGCTTTATGTTAGCTGTCAGTTACTAATTTTATCTGCCCCTCCTAGGAGACAGTGTACTGTGTTAGTGTACCGAAGCCATCCCTCTCTCTTTTTAAATCAAGATTATATTAAATTCGAAAACATCTACAAAATGATTAGCAATAACAACACAAATGTTTTGTAGACTGACAATGGACTGACTGGCCAACTTGCCCATCCCAGCAGAATTCCTGCCCATTCCTGTGGCTTCTCTAGGGCCAGGTCACCTACCACCTCTGTTCTGTTTTCTTCTGACATCTTCCATTGTGTGGGGCTCTTACAGAGGCAGAACTTCAAGCTACAGGGATAGAGTCTCTGACTTCTTTTTTTAAATTAATTAATTAATTATTATTTTTATGTGTATGAGTGTACTGTCTGCATGTAGGTTGGTGCACCCATGTAGTGCAATCCCGCAGAGGTCAGAAGAGGGCGTCAGATTCCCCTGGAACTGGAGTTCAAGATGGTTCTTAGCTGCTATGTGGGTGCTGGGAATCGAACCCGGTTCCTCTGCAAAAGCAGTCGCCGCTCTTAACTGCTGAGCCATCTCTCCAGCCCCAAGAGTCTCTGACTTCTATGTCCATCACATATCTGCTATTTAGTGGCTTTAAACAGCCTCTCAAAAACAAGTTATCATTTAACACTGCAAAACCTCACCATTACTACCAACAACCCCTTCTGTCCTATCTCCCCACACTTCACTTCCTCTAACTGCTGCTAATGCCATTTTCCATCTCTGAGTTGGAGAAGTGAGGGAGGATTGCTCTAGTGACAATTTTATTTGCCTCCTGGAAGATCTGAACACATGCGCAATCACTCCTGGCAAGATGAACCAACCAAAGATCGGACTGCCATTGTGGCGGCATGCCAACCTGCTATGCCACAAATTGCAGAAAGCAGAAGGAGGCTGCACTGCACCCAAGAGACATGGTGCATCATGGATAGACCATCTGCACTGCAAGGCATGAGTGTGTCAGTGTCTCGGTTGCCTCTGCATGTGCTTGGCCTCCACAGTAACGCTCATATGTGCTTCAGTATTCAATTGAAGTACTCCTGTGTAAGGCCAGGTATGGTGGCACTCAGAAGGCAGAGATGGGCAGATTTCTCTAAGATCCAGGCCAGGCCAGCCAGAGCTACAGGGAGTCTCTGTCTCAAAAAAACCCCAGAATAAAACAAAACCCCATTTGTATAATTCAATCTTTTGTGAAACTAGTTCATAAATTTCAGTAACAACCGCTGACTTGAACAGAGAAGTTCAACTGTGTTTGGCCAGACATGGTGGCAAATGCCTATAATTCTAGTACAGGAAGCTGAGGTGGGAGAATTTAGATTTTTGAGGCCAGCTGGAGCTACTTATCAATAACCTGTTTCAAAACAAACACCACTACAAAGTTCCCTATTCTTGGCATATTAAAAAACATATAACACTCTTTTATAAGGAAAGAAATCCTCTTCTAAATGGTTTCCCCAGATCACTCGACAAAGATTCATTTTTCTTTTTGAGACAGAATCTCAATATGAAGCTGTGTCTGGGCTGGAACTTCCTACGTAGACCAGGCTGGCCTAGAACTCACAGAGATCTACCTGTCTTGGCTTCCTAAGTTCTGTGATTAAGTTCTGGTGTATGCAGCACCACGCCAGGGCTACAAAGACTTTTTGAGAAGCAATTTATTTGTAAATACCATTTTATTATTATTATTATTATTATTATTATTATTATTATTATATTTGTGTTTATGATGTGTGTGTGGCACACACGTGGAGGTCAGAGGACAGCTTTCCAGAGTTCATTGGTTCTTGCACCTTTGCCAAGGAGCCTAGGAGCAAACTCTGGTCTCCAGGCTTGACAGGAAGCAGCTTTACCTGCTGAGCCATGTTGCAGGCCCTAAAGACTTCTGTAAAATTCCCAACTTGGGGTGCAGCATAGTGGTTAAACACTTCCCTACAAGCAGGGGCCTCTGAGTTTGATCCCCATCTTGGCAAAAATTTCTCAACTTCTTGTCAATGGATATCCCTAATATAATGAACGCATTCATAACTGAGGCATTTTCTACAAACCCTTCACAAGTAAGGTTTGTTTTTGAACAAAGAAAATGACCATTAATGAACACTTTCTGTGGGCCGTTTGGAGCCAGCAGGCACTGACCTGGAATCACACCCCCAGTGCATGGCGTAGATCTTGGCCAGGTGGCCCCGCAGCGTGCGCCTTGTTCGCATTTGTATTCGGCCCACGGAGTCCACATTAGCTGTGATCTTTAGAAAGTGACAGAAAGGTTATTCTGTACCTTAGCCACCCTTCAGGAAATAAACTAGAAGCAATTAGTAGACAAAAAAAACCCCATAAATGAACTGTGAGTGAAGGTGATTAGCACAAAGAATTCCACAGAATTGCTGTGAGGTCAAAGAAAACCACAATAACAATGCAATCCTTGTGCTGTTACATGTAGAATTATTGCTTTTGTAGTTGGTGAATGAAGATGGACAGATAGATTTCCATATTTAAACTCCAGCCATAGTAGAAAATAGAAAAGGTAGGAAGGTAGAAGGAAGAACAGCTTCTAAACTCTGGGGCCTAAGAGGCAACTGTAATTCACACCAGCCTAACAAATGTTTTTAAATTATTATTATTATCATTATGTATGGGAGTGGACCTGTGGAGGTCAGAGGACAACTTTGTGGAGCCGATGTGTGTGAGGAACAAAAGGTGGTGGTGCAGGGGTTCAGAGTACAGGGGAGAACATCTGACATGGAGAACGACCAGGAAATGGGTATCTTCTGGAATCATAAAGTTCTGCCAGAACTTTTTTTTAAAAAGGAAGTTCTCTACATGCATAGTACAGAACCTATTTCATTAATAAAAGTTATTAGTATTAAATTAATGGAATCTTAAGAATTTCCATAAGAAAAAAAGCTTATCAAAGTATATGAAAAAGAATTACAAAGGGCTGGCAAGATGGTTCAGTGGTTAAGAGCACTGACTGTTCTTGGGGAAGACCTGGGTTTTGTTGCCAGCATCCACATGGCGGCTAACAACCATCCTTAATTCCAGTTCCAGTGGATCTGGCGCCCTCTTCTGACCTCTGCTTGGATTACACAACACAGGTTCACTTACCTACATGCAGGGAATATACTCATAGACATAAAAAAAATAAAATATTAGAAAATAATCATAAACTAAATGATCCTACAGCGTCTGCAGTGTGGTTCTCCCTGCAAATGTTATTTGGCAGCAATCTACAGGGTATTTACACTGTCCAGACGGCATTCAGCACGTTGCATCTACTTTTCCATACACGTTGCACGTGACTTACTTTCAAGTGAGTACTAGTAAAAATGGTTTGGCCGCAATCTGTATCATGTTGTCCTATGAATCAGGAAGTGATCTGGGGGAACTTTACCTGGACAAGCGTAGCATCGTTGCAGGCCTTCCTGGCGTCCTGAACCAAAGGAATGGGAAGATGAAGGCTTAGATGTGGAAACCTCTGGGCACGATGAAGACACTTTGGTGGAAATACAGTTTGAAAATAAACTTTGACTCTACCACATAATCTTAATTTAAAAAGAACAGATTTATTAGGGTCTGGAGAAATTGCTCAGTGGTTAGAGCACTGGCCACTCTTGCAGAGGATCCAGGTTCAGTTCCCAACACCCACACTGCAGCTAACAACTGTCAGTAACTCCAGTTACAGGGGATCTAACACGCTCTTCTAACCTCTGTGGGCATTGCACACAAGGGTGAACTTACATACACGAAGGCAAAACAGATATAAGATAAAAATAAGTCAAAAAAATTTTTTAAGATTCATTTATTTTATTTTATTTATTTATTTATTTATTTATTTATTTATTTATTTATGTGTGCGAATGCACTGTCTGCATGTAGGTCTGTGCACCCGTGTCGTGCAATGCCTCGGAGGTCAGAAGAGGGCATCAGATTCCCCTGGAACTGGAGTTCTCCTGGAACTGGAGTTACAGACGGTTCTGAGCCGCCATGTGGGTGCTGGGATCGAACCCAGGTCCTCTGCAAGAGCAGTCAGTGCTCTTAACCGCTAGGCCATCTCTCCAGCCCCCTAATGATTCATTTTAAAAAAATTTTTTATTGATGCTTTGTGCATTTCATACATTGTTTTCCAATTCAGTTCAGGCACATTTCCCTTTCCCTTCCCCCCCACCCCCACCCCATCCCAGATCATGCATTCTGCCATAACTGTCCTGCATCTTTCTCTCAGTTTTTTTCATTTTTTTTTCATTTTTTTAGCCTGATTAAGTGAATCCATGAGTACAAATACAGCACCTTCGTGGCAAAACCAATACAGTTGAAGGCTGTTGTGCCCAAACCCCAACAGCCCCCACACATCCAGTGGGCGGGGGGGGGGGGCGGGGGGTGGGGGGGGGGGTGGGGGGGGGGGGGGTGCGGGGGGGGGGGGGGGTGACGGGTTGTTTGTTCAATCAAGTTGATCAAATGAGTGTCCAGACTTTTTTTAAATTTTTTAAATTAATTTTTATTTATTTCTGTATGTGTATGAATGTACTGTCTGCATGCAAGTCTGTGCACCTGTGTCGTGCAATGCCGCGGAGGTCAGAAGAGGATGTCGGATTCCCCTGGAACTGGAGTTCTCCTGGAATTGGAGTTTCAGACGGTTCTCAGCCGCCATGTGGGTGCTGGGGATCGAACCGGGTCCTCTGTAAGAGCGGTCGGCGCTCTTAACCGCTAGGCCATCTCTCCAGCCGCCAGACTTTTTATTGTATGTGTAGGAGTGTTTGCCTGCACAGAAGTGCACCGTGTGCATGCAATGCCTGTAGCGGCCAGCAGAGGGCACCAGAATCCCTGGAACTGCAGGGACAGCTGGTTATTAGCTGCAATGTGGGTGCTGGGTACGCAACGTGGGTCCTCTCAAGAGTGGCCAGTGCTCTTACCCACTGAGCCATCTCTCCAGCCCCCATAATCTTTATTTTTTTTAAGTTCTGAAACATTTTTCCTCTAAGACAGTGACTTTCTGTCCATTCAGAATGGTAGCAATCATCACCACCCTCCAGTTCTAGGACATGGCTTCTCCCTCACAGAAGCCCCATCCACCCTGATCCCCTTTCCCTGCACCCCTCAGCGGTTGTGATTTCCCATCTTCTGTATGGCTGCACCACCTTACAGCATCGAGCAGTGTGCTTCCTGTTTAGGGCTTATCCCACTGGATGACTGTCCAATACTGTGCCCCTCTGTTAATGAAGCCCTTGGACGTGGATTGTTCCCACTCCTTGGTTACTACAGTTGTGACGCTGATCATTTCAATGCACACTTCTGTGTGATATGGTAATTCTATCTGTTGTTGTTCAGAGCGGCTACCCCATTTTACATTCCTACCAGCAACACACGAGGTTCTTCTGTTTCCGGGGTCACAGCCAGCTCTTATCACGGTGCTTTTAGCACCTTAGCTAGGAAGTAGTATCTAAGTTCGGCTTGGATCTGTGTTGAACATCTTACTGTGTACACTTACTGGCCCTGAGTATGCACGTGTATGTGTGTGTATGTGTGTGTGTGTGTGTGTGTGTGCATGTGAGAGAGAGAGAGAGTTTATGAGTATACATCTAAGTGTGTCCATCTCTGTGAGTACATCTATGTACATCTGTTTGTATACATTTTTGTATGTCTGTGTGGGCAAAGATCTGTCTGTCTGTCTTTGAGTTTGTATATTTGTGAATGTATCTGTGTATACCTGTGTTTATGTGTCTGTATATCTGTGTGTTTGTGTAACTGTGTGTACAGGTCTTTGAAGGGATGTCTATTCAAAGCTTTTGACAACTTTTAAATTGAGCTGTCTTTTTATTGTCCAGAAATAGGAATTCTTTATATATTCTGGATACCAGACCTTTGTGTGATGATGCTAAAGACAGCCACAGCTGTCTTTTCTCGATAGAGTTTTGGGGGACACATTTTTATTTTATGAAGTCTAATTTTCTTCTTTCCCTTTACTGTTGTAATTTTGGCATCATATTGACCTAATCCAAGGTCATAAAGACTTACAAGGTTTACTTTCAAGAATTTTATGCCTCTAAACATTAAATTTAAGTTTATTTTGAGTTCTTTTTTAAACTTTTTATTTATTATTTTTTATATTTTTTATTTGTATGAGTGTACTGTCTGCATGTAGGTTGGTGCACCTGTGTCGTGCAATGCCATGAAGGTCAGAAGAGGGTGTCAGATTCCCCTGGAACTGGAGTAAAAGATGGTTCTTAGCCACCATGTGGGTGCTGGGAATCGAACCTGGGTCCTCTGCAAGAGCATTTGGCACTCTTAACTGCTGAGCCATCTCTCCAGCCCCGAGTTCATTTTTTTCTTTTTAAAAAAAATTTTTTTTAGGGCTGGAGAGATGGCCTAGTGGTTAAGAGCGCTGACCACTCTTACAGAGGACCTGAGTTGGATCCCCAGCACCCACATGGCAGCCGAGAACCATCTGAAACTCCAATTCCAGGAGAACTCCAGTTCCAGGGGAATCCGACACCCTCTTCTGACCTCCACGGCATTGCACGACACAGGTGCACAGTCCTGCATGCAGACAGTACATTCATACACATACAGAAATAAATAAAATTTAAAAAAAAAAGAAAAAAAAATTTTAATGTGTACGAGTGTACTGTCTGCATGTAGGTAGGTGCACCCATGTCATGCAATGCCGCGGAGGTCAGAAGAGGGCATCGGATTCCCCTGGAACTGGAGTTAAAGATGGTTCTCAGCCGCCATATGGGTGCTGGGGATCGAACCCAGGTCCTCTGCAAGAGCAGTCGGCGCTCTTAACTGCTAGGCCATCTCTCCAGCCCTTAAAGATGGTTCTTAACTGCCATATGGGTGCTGGGAGTCGAACCTGGGTCCTCTGCAAGAGCAGTTGATGCTCTTAATCACTGAGCCATCTCTCCAGCCCCCCAAGTTCATTTTTTAAAAATGGTGTGAGGAAGCACACATTTCTTCTCCACATGAATATCTTTTCTTTCTCTGGTTGCTCCCCATCTGAGAACCCTTGGAAGTTCTAAGTGTCTTTTTGTGTTCTTGTCTCTGTTTTTGAGATGGGTTCACTCTGTAGCCCAGGCTGGCCTCAAACTCAATTCCCATGTTTCAGCTTCCAGAGCCCTGAGGTCACAGACCTGTCCTACCACAACTGCCATTCTAAGTGTTTTTCAGTTTTTTAAACTAGATCTTGGGGCTGGAGAGATGGCTCAGCGATTAAGAACATTGATGGGGCTAGAGAGATGGCCTAGCGGTTAAGAGTGCCAACTGCTCTTGCAGAGGACCTGGGTTCGACCCCCAGCACCCACATGGCACCTGAGAACCGTCTTTAACTCCAGTTCCAGGGGAATCAGATGCCCTCTTCTGACTTCCACAGCATTGCACGACCTGGGTGCACAAACCTACATGCAGACAGTACATTCATATACATAAAAATAAATAAAATTAAAAAAAAAGAACACCAACTGCTCTTGCAGAGGACCCGGTTTGATTCCTAGCACCCATATGGCAGTTAAGAACCATCTTTAAGGGCTGGAGAGATGGCCTAGTGGTTAAGAGCGCCGACTGCTCTTGCAGAGGACCCGGGTTCGATCCCCAGCACCCACATGGCGGCTGAGAACCATCTTTAACTCCAGTTCCAGGGGAATCCGATGCCCTCTTCTGACCTCCATGGCATTGCATGCATGACACGGGTGGACACACCTACATGCAGACAGTATATTCGTACACATAAAAAAATAATAAAATAAAAAAAAAGAACTGTCTTTAAGCAGGGCGTGGTGGCGCACTCCTTTAATCCTAGCACTTGGGAGGCAGAGGCAGGTGGATCTCTGTGAGTTTAAGGCCAGCCTGGTCTACAGTGTGAGTTCCAGGCCAGCTGGGGCTATAGGGAGACCCTGTCTCAAAAAGACCAAAACAAACAAACAAACAAACAAACAACCTCAAAACCGGAAACACAAACAAAAAAACCCTAGATCTTGTATGTGTTTGTTCTTTTCTCTGAATTTGAGCTGACTTCTGAGACTAAAAGATGTCATGTGTGTGTTGAGTCTGCCTTTTGGAATTATTGTTTCTGCAATCTATGCTTTAGAGATGTTTTCCTAGGCTGTTATAGCATAGCACCTATCTTATTGAATTGTACCCCAAATATGTTATGATTCTCAGTATGAATAAGAAGAGAATTTTAAGTGTTTCCATTAGCATATATGAATTATGCATAATAGTGGCTTCATTGTGACATTCTCACACGTGTGCAATGCACTTTGATCATATTGGCTCTCATCACTCTCTCTTGCCGGTTCGCATGTCCAGTGAAGCTGTTCCTAGAAGAGAACTTTGCTTTTATCTTTCAGTCAGGATTAGATATAGCACTTTTACTACATTTTTTATTTATTTGTGCATGTGGGTGGGAGGCATAAGCCATTGCATCCATGTGGCAGTCAGAAGACAACATTTGGAGCTGTTGCTCCTTCCACTACATGGGTCCTGGTGATTGAACTTGGGTTGTCAGGCTTGGCCGCAAGCACCTTTGCCTGCTAAGCCATCTTGCTGGCCCAAGACCTGCTGTGGGATAGTTTGAAGTTTCTTTTGAATGGACTTTTTTGTGGACACTTCAGGCTGCAGAGATGGGTGCTACTGAACGGGAGGCAGACCTAAGGATCCGGCAACTTCTTCCAAGGAGCTTGCATAAGGGGAGGGACTAGGGGCTTGAAAAACAGGAGCTCTGGCACAAGGTGCGCCAGCACAAGGTGCTCCGGCACAAAGTGCTCTCTGGGATCTCCTGGCACCATGTTGTGTGGAGTGTCCTGGTAGGACCTGCCCTCCGCCCAGGATGGACATAACAGGAGCAGCCAGGGGCCTTATAAGTGAGCCCCCCCCCCATTGCTCTGTTCCTTAACAGAAGTTAAGTGCAGCCCCCTCCCCCCATCTCTCTGCTCCTCAGCTGTCACTGAGCCCACAGTGGGAACTGCCCCAAACGCCCCAGGGTGTGCCTGCGAGCAGCAAGCTCTGCTCTCAGGGAAGGGAAACTGGACTTGAGATATCTACTGCTGATTTCTGAGGGTCAGGAACCATTTGACAGCACAGGTATGGTTAGGAGTGATTTTGAGAGCAATCTCTAGAAAGATGATAAAAACAAATCGACCATTTCCATGTTGTTTACGACAGGGTCGCTGGCCTGGAACAGGCTACGTAACAAGGGATGACCTTGGATGTCCAGACCCTCCTGCCTCCACCTCCCATGCTGTGTAACAAGGGCTGACCTTGGACGTCCAGACCCTCCTGCCTCCACCTTCCATGCTGTGTAACAAGGGCTGACCTTAGATGTCCAGACCCTCCTGCCTTCACCTCCCAAGTGCACAGATTACAGCTTGTGCCACCACACCTAGCTCAAATGGCCCATTTCTGGCCTCATAAATAATTTTATGTGTTATGTGATAAAACAGTGAACAGATTTTGTGTACTGCCGACACTAAGTCAAGGCACTGCCGTTTAGAAAAAAAAAAAAAAATTTTTTTAAAGTTAAATTCTAGTTGCCGGGCATGGTGGTGCACGCATTTAATCCTAGCACTCGGGAGGCAGAGGCAGGTGGATCTTTGTGAGTTCAAGGCCAGCCTGGTCTAGAGAGTGAGTTCCAAGACAGCTGGGACTACATGGAGACTGTCTCAAAAAGACCAAAAAAAAAAAAAAAAAAAGTTAAATTCTAAAAAAAAAGGGGGGGGGCTGGAGAGATGGCCTAGTGGTTAAGAGCACCGACTGCTCTTGCAGAGGATGGGGTTCAATCCCCAAAACCCACATGGTGGCTGAAAACCATCTTTAACTCCAGTTCCAGGGGAATCCGATGCCCTCTTCTGACCTCCTCAGCATTGCATGACACAGGTGCACAGACCTACATGCAGACAGTACATTCATACACATATGAAAAATAAATTAAAAAATTAAAAAAAGTTAAATTTTAAAAAGAAAGAAAGAAAGAAAGAAAGACCTCCTACCTGGATCTGATTCCGCAGCTGCTCTGCCTCCTGCTTCAATTGTTCTAATTCACTCATTCTTTGAAATTAGGTCCCTCAGTTCCCAAGTGAGAAAACTGAAAGAGAGAGAGAGAGACTCCATTCATTATTTTCACCTATATTTTAAGCACCAGCATAAGATTTAGTCTCTTCTTTAGTCTCTTAGTCAAGTGAAAGCCAGCTATTACAAGAACTTAAAATTACTTAATAAACAGACATCCGGTTATATGCCGGGCCTGGTGGCGCACGCCTTTAATCCTAGCACTCAGGAGGCAGAGGCAGGCGGATCTTTGTGAGTTCAAGGCCAGCCTGGGCTACAGAGTGAGTTCCAAGACAGCTGGACTACAGGGAGATCCTGTCTTGAAAAGACCCCCCCCCCCAAAAAAAAAAAACCAAACAGACATCTGGTTACTTGTGGAGGAGCGTGCCACATGAGTGGTCAACACCAACACGGACTCAGATTCTCCATGAAGGAGGAGCCTGCATACACTTACACCGATGAAGGAATATTCTGGAGCAGATTCTCCATGAAGGAGGAGCCCGCATACACTTACACTGATGAAGGAATATTCTGGAGCAGATTCTCCATGAAGGAGGAGCCCGCATACACTTACATTGATGAAGGAATATTCCGGAGCAGATTCTCCATGGAGGAGGAGCCCGCATACACTTACACTGTTGAAGGAATATTCCGGAGCAGATTCTCCATGGAGGAGGAGCCCCCACTCACAAGCCATGAAGAATGTTCAGGAATTCCTCGAAGCACAGTATCCCTGATAAGCCACTTACACACAGCACTGTAACAACTGCTGGCCCACCCAAGAGCCAACGGCAGGTCCTTCCCCAGCCCAGGGAAGCCTTGCTTTGTGTTACAACAGCTTGGGTGGATGTCTCTCCTCCCTTCCCCTTCCTCTCTCCTCTTTTCCTTTTTTCTTCTCCTTTCCTTCTTCTTTGTAAAGTCTAATTCTTTACATTTAATGTGCATGACTGTTTTGCCTGCATGCACAATGTGTACAATGCCACAGAGGCCAGAAGAGGGTGTCAAATCCCCTGGAACTGGATTTAAAGGGAGTTACTAACTTCCATGTGGGTGCTAGGAACTGCACCCCAGTCCTCAAGAGCAGCCAGTACTCTTAACCTTTCTGACATCTCTACAGCCCCCCCTTTTTGCCCTAACCTCTTCAGATGCAAGTACAGACCCCCAAAGCATTGTCTCCCAAATGGCAATTCCTTGTTATTTTAGAAAAACCCTTTGTTGCAGAGAGTTGGTCTTTCTGTCATTAATTTTGGGTCAGTGATCAGAAGATGAAAAGAAATGGTAAGCTGGGCATTTAAGACTAAATCGTATGGAATCAAGAGTAGACAAGTCGAGGGAGAAATATTTTACAGTTGCTTGAGCATAGCAATAAATTCCTCCGTTTGGTTGTCTTTGGTTTCAATTTTGACAGAGTCTCATGCAACCCAGGCTAGACTGAACTATGAGGCTGGAGCTGGCTTTGAACTCATCCTCTGCTCCTACCTCTCAACTTATAGGACCACAGAGGTGGGCCACCACACCCAGCCTGGATGTTTTCACATGCAAGTCAAACTTAACATCTCACACTGAACCCTAGCCCGCTTCCACATCTCCTGTTAGTCAGTCAGTGCCACTTCTGTTATTTTGTGTGAGCTCAAAACCAGAAATTCATTCATTTCTGTTTCTCTCCTAGCCTTCCCCATCGACTCCATTAGCAATCCTGTCAGCTGTCAAGGACCTGAGGGAGTCTGACGCCCTCCTTAGCTACTTCTTTGGGAAGTCAGCATCATCTCTTACCTCGACTCTTTTCTTTTTTTTTAATTTTTATTTATTTCTGTATGTTTATGAGTGTACTGTCTGCATACAGGTCTGTGCACCTGTGTTGTGCAATGCCGCGGAGGTCAGAAGAGGGTCTCGGATTCCCCTGGAACTGGAGTTCTCCTGGAGTTCTCCTGGAATTGGAGTTACAGACGGTTCTCAGCCGCCATGTGGGTTTGATCGCCATGGGGATCAAACCCGGGTCCTCTGCAAGAGCAGTTGCTGTTCTTAACCGCTAGGCCATCTCTCCAGCCCACCTTGTCTCTTTTCTACTGCCCTGAACCTCTCTCAAGTCTACAGCAAGTAACAATCCTTTCAGAGTACAGCTCTCCATCTGCTTTAAGCTCTGTGATGTTTCCCACTCTTAGAGTAAAGCTGGTGTGTGTGTGTGTGTGTGTGTGTGTGTGTGTGTGTGCCAGAAGACAACCTCGAGTGTCATTCCTCAGCACTGTCCACCTTTGTTTCCCCCTGGGGACGAGTTCCCTCGCCGGTCTGGAGCTCACTACTGGGGTAGCCTGGCCAGCCTCTGTGCCCCGGGGATCTGCCCACCTCACTGGTTCTGGCAGTACAAGTGCACCACCATGGCCAGCTTTTTAAGTGTGTGTTCTGGGACTTGAACTCTGGTCTTCATGCTTGCAATCTACTCCCTTTACCAACTGAGCTATCTCCTGGCCTCCCAAAGCCGGTCCTACAGAGCCACTCAGAGCCTCTTGGTCTGTGTTCCGGTCTCCCTCACACCCACACTCACGGGCACACACCTGGGCCTTCCTCCAGCCTCGCTAAAGCCCTCTCCTGCTTCTGGAACATGCCAAGCAGGCTGCAGCCTCGACATCTCCGCCACTTTCCCCTCTGCCTGCAAAGCTCCTTTCCCGCCACTTTCATTGCCGCTCAGGTCGCCCTCTGGGAGGGGGTCTGACACGCACTGCACTCGCCACCCCCTCCCCACATTCCCACCCTACCTTTGTCAGTACTACTTTGTATGTTTTAAATGATCTGTGGTCTGTCTCCCCCCACTACAATGTACCTCTCTCCAGGCAGCCCTTCCTTTGCTTTATTCTGTTAGAGCCACAGCACCTAAGACACTTTAATCTCTAGTAAAAACCTGAAATAGCTTAATAAATGAAAATCTACTCTAAGGAATTAGAATAACCACTGTGCCCAGAGGCCAGAATACTGTGTCAGGAAGAGACTAGAGCCTCTCCCACCCAAGCCTGTGGACATCTGATTTGTTCAAACAAGGTCTACGTAAGGATGGCACACACTTGATTGTGTCTCTAGAGAGAGGCTGTCCATCTGGAAGGAGCCATCTTTTTATGATACTGATTTGCTGCAGAGGCTGAGCCACTTGTCCTTGGGATGCCCCATGTTCTGTCCACTCCCTTGTGGTCCTGCCCAGCCTGTCTCTTTACTCTCTACACTTCCTCTGTGCTAGAATAAGACCCCGGCTAGACTAGACTCAGGTTCAATATCTGTATTTGGCAAGAACCCTTGTAGGTGATGCTGAAGTAAATCAGAATGAACAAGGTTTGTGCCGTTTGTGGAACTTGGTTGGTGTGTTTGGATGCGAGCACTGCAGTCTGTCCATCAAGTTAGCTCCTAGCTTCCATTCAGTGATTAGTCTATGTGGAGAAAGGCGCGTGTGTGTGTGTGTGTGTGTGTGTGTGTGTGTGTGTGTAGAGCCTAAGAATTACAGGGCCATGGTGGCCTCTGCAAAGGGAGCTCCAGGAGGCCACGCATCGTGCTGCGAGGCAGGGTCCTGCTAAGGAGCCCAGCAGAGCACTGTGTGGGGAGATGTGGGGGTGTGGCAGCGGCTGCAGCGAAAACACAAGAAGGGAAAAACACTGCCAGTGTGCAGAGCTCGTCAAGGAAGGCTAGAGGGTGTGGGCGAAGGCAGACAGAGAGGGTCCTTCAAATAAAGGACTGGCACCTTCCAAGCCAGGCTGATGGCACATACCCCTAATCCTCTCTGAGGAGAATTGTAAGCCAGCCTCGGCTACATAGTGAGATCCTGTTTCAACAAACTAAAAGAGGGGCTGCAGAGATGGTTCAGTGCAGAGCACTTTTGCAGAGGACCCAGGTTCAGTTTACATCATCACATTGCGTGGCTCGCACTTGACTGTAACTCCAGCCCCAGAGGCTCTGACCCCTCTGTAGTCCTTTGTGGGTACCGCACACACACATCCTCTTTTGTCTGCCTTGGAATCTGCAATCACTTGTGTGTGCATGCATACACACAAACACACACACATACACAAACACACACACGTGCACACATGTACACACACACACACACATGCGCGCACATGCACTTAAGTTTTTTTTTGTCTTTTTGAGACAGGGTAGCCCCAGCTGTCCTGGAATTCTATAGCCCCAGCTGTCCTGGAATTCACTATGTAGACCAAGGTGAACTTGAACACATGGAGATCCATCTGCCTGTGCTGGGATTAAAGGCATGTACCACCACACCTAGCTAATAAATCTGAGAGAGAGAGAGAGAGAGAGAGAGAGAGAGAGAGAGAGAGAGAGAGAGAGAGAGAGAGAGAAAGAGAGAACAGGAAAGGAAAAAAATAGCATCTAGAATTTTAGAAGCAATTCCTTAAAACCAACAGTATAACCAACCACTAATCAATAAGAAGGCAAATGTGTAGAGAGCAGTTGGTGGGCTGACTCTGAGAGGCACTGTAATGAATAGACGTATGGACAAACAGGCACATGGACCTTCAAGAATAGACCTATGGACAAATAGGCACATGGACCTTCAACCTGACACTCTAACTCCATTTCTGAAGCATAAATTGAGATCCTCAAGGCAGGAATCAAAACAATAAACCAGGATATCCCTGACCCAAACAAGGTGGGCACCAGAGTTACACAGATGTTAATACGCAGCAATGAAAGCAGCTGAACTGCAATAGGAACAGCACAGCTGCACCTTTAAAATACCACGGAAGGAAGTGCCCTGTGGAACGCTCCTTTCAAAATTTAACAACACATAGTTTAAGATATATAAATATTGCCAGGTGTGATGGCACACACCTGTGATCCAGGCACTTGGGAAATGAGGGCAGGAGGGTTAGAAGTTCAAGGTCATCCTTGGATACACAGAGATTTCCATGGCAGCTTGAGCTGCATGAGACCCTGTCTCAAAAAAATCACAAGGAAAAAAAGTCTAGTTACAAGTTTTGTTAAGGAGACTTTATTTATTCTTTTTTTAAAATGTGTATGAGTATATTGCCCACATGTATGTAATGTACCTGTGTCTGACCTATGGAGATGAGAAGAGGGCGTCAGATCCCCTGGAAGTGGAGGAGTTACAGAAAGTTGTCAGCTGCCAGTGGTTTCTGGGAGCCGAACCTGGGTCCTGTGCAACAGCAGCTGATGCTCTTAAACACTGAGCCATTTCTCCAGCCCCGTTGCAAATTTCTTTAAAGGCAGGGAATGATAAAACCAGCATAGCAAAACAACTTGCTGCAAGTTGTTCATTTCCAACTCTTCTGCCTGAAAGTCACTGGGACCAATGAATTAAATGTAATGGAATAAAGCAAAAAGAAAGAAAAAGGCAGCAGTAGCTCTGGTGCCATAGTGAGCTCGTGTGTGGGGTGCTCAGGGTCAGGCCTTGCTTGCTAAGACCACCTGAAGCACAGGAAAGAGCCCGGCGCCACTCCAGACAGATGGAGCTTGGAGTGGATTGACCCTTGGGTTGCTGGATGGTTGATTCGTTGGTTTGTGGCAGCGGTCCTGTTGGCCTGTGTGCTTGGGTCTAAACCCTAAACCCTTGTAGGGTGTGGCTGTGCAGGTGGGGTCGCCCTTCCCCCTTGCAGCCTTTCTTTTTTTTTTAATTTTTTATTTATTTTTGTATGTGTATGTAGGTTTGTGCACCCATGTCATGCAATGTTGCGGAGGTCAGAAGAGGGTCTCAGATCCCCCTGGAACTGCGTTCTTCTGGAATTGGAGTTACAGACGGCTCTTAGCCGCCATGTAGGTGCTAGGGATCGAACCTGGGTCCTCTGCAAGAGCAGACGGTGCTATTAACTGCTAGGCTATCTCTCCAGCCCCAGCAGCCTGCTTTCTTTAATTGACTAATAAACATAGGAACTGTGAAAAGGATTATTCTCCACTCAGAACCAAATATAATACTAAAGTCTCTTTAAGCTGTGCATTTAAGCAAAATATATTAATACAAGAGCGCTCTGATATCAGCAATGGATTATTCTGCCAAGGAGATGTTGGCCAGGGGATCCAAGTCCCCCCAAAAGGTAAAGGCTTCTTGCCTGTAAACTGGGATACCTGCAAGAAGAGAGGCGGTAAGGCCCTGCTGTCGAAGACCTGATGTAACCATGGGAAAGATGTATTGAGACTGCACTTGCAAGTATACAGTTGGTCTCTGAAATACTAGAGAGTGTTACCAAAGGCCACTAAACCAATAAAGCAAATATTGGTCTCCTTGAGTCAAGCAAGACTCCTCCATCAGCATCAGGTACACCTCACCTGCCTGGAAATACTGTGCAGCAGTGGCAGCCATGTGTCTGTATATCCCAAATCTAATTGGCTATTAGCTCTCTCCTTGGAGGAATAACTCATGGCTGATGCCACAAGCTTACATCCTCTAGTGGTTAGGAGATGTTATAAGCCACAGTAAGACCTTGTCATCTTTTACAGAAAAAAACGTAATTCATGGATTAGCACACCATCCAAACATCTGTGTCTATAACAAAGTAACCTACCATAAGAATTAGTACTGTTTAAATACCTATGTATCTAATTGCTTGTGCTTCATTAGTAGGATTGAAAGGTTATTCCTGGACAAACTATCAGCCCATGAAAAGAAACAGCCAGAACTGATCACAGTCCAAAACAACATCTCCAGAGAAAGTAGACTGTTTTGCTTCTCGTCCACCTGTGCCCCTTTTCTAAGCCTAGGGAACAATCTGTGGAAGAGGGGGAGTGGTAGAATGTAAGGGCTGTGATTGGGGTGAATGGTGAAATTACAGCAATATAGACTGGACACTTGTATGTACAATCAACTTGATCAAATTGATTGTACATACAAGCCCCTCCTCCAGCTGGATGGTGGGAGCCTTAGACTGTGTGGGTTTGGGCACAACTGCTTGCTAATTGGTTTTACATGAAGGATGCTTATACTCATAAAAAAGAGCTAGATATTGAAAAGTCTTTAAAGCAGGTTTTCATGCCAGGCCTGAAGAAGGCCAAGAGCTTGGAGGAAGATAGTCATTAAAATCCACTCTGTAAGGTTTGCAGTTTAAAATGGTACACTTAAAAATAACATATATTTATACAGAGGTATTTTAGTAGAGATTTACACAGAAATACAAAATAAACCATATAAGTTAATAGACTTGATTTCTCTGAAGTCATAGTCTAGTCATATAGCTTTAAAGAGCAAAGCGTATGTTGGGTAAAAGTTATTTGGCAGGTATTCAACTCTGCCCAAGCTTTGTCCACATTTTATAGGATATCTTAAGACTTGGTAAAATGTTGATTAGTTAAACTTGGTTGAAGGTTTTGGTGAAAATGGAAACACACTTGAACTAATTGGGAATATAAAATGTTAATGGTTTTATTTATAATGTGTATTGAATTTCCAACAATAACTTTGGGGTTAAAGTACACAAATGGTCTCTATATTTTTCTGTGTTATACAATATCACTTTGTAACACTTTCTTTTACTTATAGGATAATTTAAAGGAAATAAGTTTAAGTTTACTTCCCAAATAAGTAGCATATAGTCAATGATAAACTGTTTGGGTAAATTTAATGAAAACGTACCCCTTGGTTCCTGTTTATGGGTATGTGTAATATAACTTAGGCATCTATAGGTCAAAACATAAAAATTTAAAAAACAAAAAGAGGGAGGTGGAAGGTGGTGTAGTATTCCTTCTGGGATACAAATGGAAAACTCTGTGTTCCAAACCTTTTGATAAAGTTTCAATTTTGAGATCTTGAAACTAACAATGGGAGGAGATTTGTATGTTCCCACAGGTAAAAACACCAATCTAAATGCCTGAAAATATACAACTTTTGGCTGTACAGGATGGACTGGGAAATACCAGCAGAGAGGCTGACCCATCTGAACATTAAAGAAAGAGGAACCTCGGACTGCCTGAGTCACAGACACTAAGCATCTCTCTGAATTCTATTGGGGTTAATTGTTTATAATGGGCCCTAATGAAGTTTACCTTCCAGATGCTGAGAAACCTTCCTACCTCTCCCCTTTATAGGAAAAAGAAAAACATGATGGTACTGAAGTCATTCCCTAACTGTAAACTAGAGCCAACTGTTATAGTGGTAATTTCTTATAAAACAGGTATAACTACCTTTTTTAATTGACTGATAGACATAGGAACTGTAAAAGGATAATTCTCTATGTAGAGCCAAATACAATAGTAAAGTCTTTATAAGCTGTGTAATTAAGCAAAATATATTAATACAGGAGAGCTCTGATATCAGCAAGGGATTATTCTGCCTAGGAGATGTTGGCTAGGGGATCCAAGCCCCCAAAATTATAAAAGCCTTTTGCCTATAAGTGGGATATGTGCAAGGAGAAAGGCAGTAAGTCACTGTTGTCGAAGACCTGGTGTAAGCATGAAAAAATGTTTTGAGATGTCACTTGCTAATGTACAGTAGGCCTCTAAAATGCCAGAGAGCATTACCAAAGGCCACTAAAGCAATAAAGCAAAATATTGGTCTCCTTGAGTCAAGCAAGACTCCTCTGTCAGTATCAGCTACACCTCAACTGCCTGGAGATACTGTGCAACAGTGGCAGCCATGTGTCTATATATATATATCCCAAATCTAATTGGCTATTAGCTCTCTCCTTGGAGGAAAACTCACAGAAGATGCCACAAACTTATGTCCTCTAGTGGTTAAGAGATGTTATAAGCCACAATAAGAACTTGTCACCCTTTATAGAGAAACTACAGTTTGTGGATTAGCATACCAACCAAGCATCTGTGTCTATGCTCACAGCTTAGCTTGCCATAATAATTAGTACTGTTTAAATGCCTGTATATCTAATTGCTTGTGCTTTGTTCATAGGATTAAAATGGTACCCCTGGATAAGCTGTCAACCCATGAAGGGGAACAACCTGAACAGACTAGAGTCCAAAATGACATCACCAGAGAAAATAGACTGTTTTGCTTCTCACCCACTTGTGCCCCTTTCCTAAAGCCTAGGGAACAACTTGTGGAAGAGGAGGTGTGGTAGAATGTAAGGGCTGCGGAGAGATTGGGGTGACTCGTGAAACTACAGCAATATAGACTGGACTCTTATTTGATCAACATGCTTGTGCATACAAGCTTCTTCAACTATACTATGGGAACCTTGGGTTGTTCAAAATTTGGACGTAGATACTTGCAAATTGGTTTTACATGAATGTTACTTACATTCATTGCTTATGCTTAATAATTTGGCTCACTTCAAAAAAAATGCACCAATTACCTAATTATATGGCAAACTGAGCAATGTCAATGTTATCAGAAAACAACTGTGCTCTTATATTGTAGAATCCCTTAAAAAATAAACAAATAAAGGGAAAAAAAGAAAGAAAAAAGAAATGAGGCTTAGATTCTTTTTTTTATTTTATGTGTATGAATGTACTGTCTGCATGCAGGTCTGTGCACCCGTGTTGTGCAATGCCGCAGAGGTCAGAAGAGGGCATTGAATTCCCCTGGAACTGGAGTTCTCCTGGAACTGGAGTTACGGATGGTTTTCAGCCACCATGTGGGTGCTGGGG